>CM053791.1:292821667-293394167 GCA_028749045.1 Cupressus sempervirens | reverse complement strand
TCATGTAAAGATTATGCAACATAAGGAACACAATATTATCGGAAACAAATTCCTTGGAAAAACCTTCACGTGAAAACTAGTACTACAAGTAAGGAATTATATTAAACTTCAACAAATAAGGAGATACATAAAGTGCTTGCTTCTTATTGACAGAGTTCTAGTAATAACATCTTTTGGAAATGTTTCTCCTAATTTCTCCTACTAAGATTTCATAAATGATATCCCAAACACTAACCATGTGCCCTTGCTAAAACTGCAAGACTATTCACTAAAGTTGCAAATTCACTTGTTACATTGCAAATACATATCCAAACCCCACTAACCTAATTTTATACTACTCTCTTTCAAAAGGAAATGATTGAGATTAATAACACCCTTAAAAATCCTACCTAATTAGTTTCTAGGAATTTCTTAAAGATTTATTTAATTAAGTAATGATTTTCCCCATTCCCAACAACAAATTTTTATTATTATTTAATTCTTGGGTATGAATGTATAACAATCCAAGCTACCCCAACTATCAATCCTTCTAGGCAATGAAGTTATAATACATGACACCCAACTTATCCATAAAGAAGATTAATTTTTCCTTCCTAGTACCTTATTCAAAATGTCTCCTACCTAATCCTCTATTTGTATATATTTTGGTTTAATAATCCCTCAGTGTACATAGTCCTTGAGGAAGTGATAGTCGATGTCTTTATGTTTAGACCTATCGTGAAACACATGTTGTTAGAAATATAAGAGTAACTAAGAGGGGAGGGGTGAATTAATTGCCACAAAAAAAAATCCAAATCCCTTTGATGTCAATACAAACTTGTTACTGAATCAAATCCTTTCACTACTCGGTTAGAATTAGATATACACTGTAGCTCAGCTAACAAAGTAGTCTTAAGATATTAATATGAATTAACCGTTTGTAACTTCATTGCATAAACATATAGAAATAAGAAATTAATAGGGACACATGAGACACCAAGATTTAATGTGTAAACCCAATTTGGAAAAACTACTAATGCAATTAGTTACTACTTTTCACTCCTATTAAATGAGCCTTGTTAGGAGCCAACCATGTTAAAGGTTAAAAAACACATAAATAAATGTGACCCTATTAGAGGATTTGAATCACCCTATTAGGAGTGGCATTGTTAAAGATCTTAACACACATCAATCTAGAAATACCACATTGTTAGAGAATTAAAAATGACTATTATGTCAACTCTATTAGGAGATTACTTCACTACTACAATTGTTAGAGAGTAACAATGATTGACCTGATTGATGAAGAAATTGAATTTGAAGATTTAGATAACTATTTTGGTTTATCCTCTGGATCCTCCTTGATCAAAATATTCTTTATAGCTCCTTGGATACTTTATCTTAAATTATATATCCTTCTTATTTCGTATCTTTCTAGTTCTTCCAGTTCCAAAATTCAATCCATAACTTGAAATTTCATATATATGAAAAAAAATTTCAAGTTGACTTTAATTCCCTTCAAAAAAAAATTTAATATCCACTAATTTAACTTGTATTAACCATTTAATTAACAAAAGTATCCTATTGTTTGTTGGCTAATACTGAATATAATTACTCAGTTTACATTGAACTCCTTTGGTAACTGACCTGACTCAGTTGACACTAACTTCCTTTAGTAAGTGACCTTACTCAATTTACATTGAACCCCTTTGGTAACTAACCTAACTCAGTCGACACTCTAAACTTGGGTCCTTTTAAATTTTTCTTGGCTACTACTAGAGTCTTGTTCAACGCCCAACTAATCTTGGTTAATACTAGTTGCTCCTAGTTAGAGTGTGACATTTGTGTAACATTAATCACAATATACAATTGAATAATTGATTTGAAAAATCTCCCTCTTGGGCATTGATGGAAACATAACATCTCATTATGGAAAGAACAATTTTCAGAAAATATCCATAGTTTAGTTCTAATTCCTCATCCATGAGAACTCCCTCTGACATGATTCTCCCTCTGTCATCTTATCTTCAGATTCTATCTAATCAAATTATCCCTCTTTCTTATATACAAATCTCTTCCTCTAATTCTTCTCTAATTCTTTGACATTAAATCAATCTCTCCCTCTTTGACATCAAATGCAAAAGACTTTATATGTTGGCATTAAGTTATTATTGCCATTAGTGACAACACTTAGCTGTATCAGTATAGCTACCAAGCTCATCACTCAGTCTACAATGTATACCAAGAATTCAGTGGTTACCTTGTACATTCATCACTTAAGCAGTTCACACCGAGCCTCGCAGTTCACACCGAGCATTCTAGTGTTAACCGAGATGAGTATAGCTACCGAGTGAATGTGTAATCCAACAGTGTCTATCGAGTGATGGAAGCATAGTGCCTATCGAGTGATGGAAGCACAGTGCCTACCGAGTGATGGAAGCATAGTGCCTACTGAGTGATGGAAGTGCAATGTTTATCGAGTAATGAAAGTATAATGTTTATTGAGTGAAATCAAGGTAAATGAAGGATTCAATTTTTACCGAGTGATACTATATCCACCGAGTCTCCAATGGTTATCGAGTTCAGAACTACGTCAGGTGATTAGTATGGACCGAGCCTTCACTTCTATCGAGTGCATGACGATGCCGAGTAATGCAGTGGATGCCGAGTATCAGAAGGTCACCAAGTCAGTTCAGTGAACCTGAGTTATTTACTATTTGGTTGACTCAGTAATATTTTGTTCATTATGTTTTAAGCCAACCTTACAATTGCAATTATTGGAATGGTATATATATATATATATATATAATGTATTATATCATTTGCAAGATAGATGAGATATGGATAAGAGTATCAAGAGAGACATATAATGTTTTGAGAAGTATAAATGCGAATCGGTAGAAGGGCAGAATATTCAGCAAGGTCTACAAGTAGCAGTAAAGATTTATCAGTCACAAGAGGTGATCTATACATCAAGGATCTAATCAGCAAATCAAGTTTGTAATTAGATCCACTATTTCATCCTAACAGGTGAATTAGTTTTGTAAATCCTTTAACAGGGTCGACTTAACATTCTTTATATAAATCTCCTAACAGAGTGCATACTTCAGTGTATGTTTGTAAATCCTTTAACAAGGTGGACCTAGCAGTCCTTTGTGCTCCTAACAGGGTAGATCACCAGAAGTGGTCAATGTAAGCCTTAAAAGGCCAAATTCATACTGCAGTAACGGAGTTTGTGGGTATCAGCCCCACCCCAGTTTTACTATCTATTTGGAAGGTTTCTGGGTCACCAAATCATTGTGTACATGTGTTATGGATGTTTGATTTCTCATATATGCAGTAGATTAGATGAATGAATGGTCAATATTTTAAAGTGCTGAATTGTTTAAAGTTTTGAAGTTACTAATTCACCCCTCCCCTCTCAGTAACCTATCAGATCTTAAATATTTCCAACAATTAGTATTAGAGCATTTTGGTTCTTATGATAAAGCTTGATAGCTTGAGAAAAGATCAAGGACAATGCAGATGTTCAGACTTGACAAAGCTATTGAAAATGAAAAGCTAGATCTAGAAATGGCTATGACTCAACTCAAAGAAGCAAAGGAGCATCTTTTTAAATCCCTAAAAAGAAGGAAGGAACTTGCAAGAAGAATGAATGATCATCAGTATATTGAAGAAAAGATTGAAAACCTTTTACCATCAAGTAGTTCAGATGAAGCTAATGAGGCTATTAAGGAACTCCTAACAAAGAATGGTTATGTACAGGAAGAAGTAAGAAAGCTTAAAAGAGAACAAGAAATTCAATCAATCAGGTTATGTGAAATCTTGGAACAAAGAGACAAGGAAAATGAAGACTTAGAGGAAAGAAATAATCAATCCCTTCAGCATGAAGATCTTGCAAATCAACTATCTAATGCAAATGAAGAAATTATGAATCCAAGATCTGAAAATGAAAGCCTGAGGAATGATCTGATCACTAAAAGACAAATCAATGAAAGCTTAAAAAGTGACTTGAGATCTGAAAGAAAAATCAATAAAAGTTTGGAAAATGACTTGATTACTGAAAAGAAAATCAATGAGAGAATGATGAAATCTCAAGCAGACATGACTCAATTAAATCAACAAAGTGAGCAGAATCTTCATAGATAGAAAGGAAAAGCTAGACTTGGTTACAAGGAAGAAGGTGAAACCTCCAAACAAGGTGCCCAAAGGAATCAAAGACCTACTTGCAATTACTGTGGTGAGCTAGCTCACACGTCAAACAAGTGTTGGAGTAATGGAAAAGGTAAATTCAATGGTAAATGCTAGAATTGCAATTAGAAAGGTCATAAAGCTAATGAATGCAAGGAAAAACCAAAATTTGAAGGCAATTATCACAAGTGCAAGAAGCATGGTCACAAGGCATTCCAATGCATATTCAAATCATTCAACCCAGTTGAACAACTTGTTAAAGCAATCTTTGGATGGGATTACAATACCTAGTGTAGATGTCATTATTGTAGAGAATATAGACACACTGGCAAAGACTGCTCAAGGCATCACTTGAGCAAAAGAGACAAAACAGTAAGATGTTATAGATGTATAGAACTTGGTCATATAGCTAAAAATTGCATGAATATAGGAAGAGTTGAAGATGAAAAGAAAGCTAAAGCTGAAAACATTCAGAAGCAAATGAGGCAATAGTGGATTCTAAAATCTACTGAGCAAGATAGTTCAAGTGATGACAATGTCACTCAACAAGTGGGTGACTCCATCATTTCCAATTAGATTCATAAAGGATCTAGAACTATATCATCAAGCTACATCTAGAGTAGTTCCAGATGCAAGAAAGCAAAATGATCAAATCAGTATTCTAGATACACAAAGATCAAAGAAAGTGTATCTTTCACCGAGTTGCATCTACCAAGGAAAGTTGGTTGAAGACCTTACCGAACTAGGTCGGGAGTGACTAAAATTTTTTGTTTGACCACCAAGTTGCAAGCTTCTACCAAGCAAATAAACGACAGCTTGTCAAACACTCTATCATCTCATCTACCTTCGTACCAAGCATTTATTACAAAATTTTCATCAAAAGGGAAGATTTTGATTTCATTCTTCATTGTGATTTCAGAGCTTAGAAATTTCAAGCGAATTCCAAACAACTCCAAAGAGATTTCAAGCAATTTTAAGGCAAAAAAACTATTCAAAATTTCCTTACACTTACCGAGCAACAATGGCATCTGGGAGTAGCAATGGCACCAAGGCAAAAAGACATTAAAAAATGTTGGTAAAGGGTACAGAATGGAAAGCGCCCAACTTCAAAATTGTTTCGACTGTTGTAGAATCACTTGACCCGAATGGAGCTCAATCACAAATTCCACCTAAGGTACTTCTTATCAATGATATTCATACTCATTTCAAAAGTTTTGTTCAAGAAATTGGAAACCTAGAGATGGACAATGCCCTAGGAGAAATGAGCGTAGATGGTTCTCTGAAACTTGAATACAAGCATCTTGAAACCAAAGGTTTGACTCATATCTCACACATGCTGAGAAGCTTCCAAACCAAATGAATTAGGTATATTTTGAGTTGGGTGCACAATGGGCAACTATGGTTAGAGCAGCCAGTGTTAATTAAAAAGAAGATGATTTGCAAAATCACGGGTCTCCATATGCTTAGCAAAGCAAAAACCACCAAAACCCTAGGTCTGGATGAGTTACAGAAGGTAACCCTAGCTAAGTGGGACAGTAGAGGTTTGAAGGTTAACGTTGTATCAAATGTCGAACTAAGATTTTGGATTCATGTCATTGCCCACAAAAACTATAGCTCTAGTCGACTGAACAGTGTACCTTGCGAGGCTGTGGATTTGGCCTTCAAAATTGTAAAGAAAAGCCTTGAATTTGATCTGTCAGAATTATTGATGAGACAATTGAATAAAAATATAGATAGTATAAGGAATTCAAAGAATAATCCTTTTAAATTCGGCTCTCTATTGATCTATTTATTTTTCTATGTTCAAAAATTCTTTCCATCAAAAGGAACAGTTGTATGGAGAAAAGACATTCCCATTCTTTATCAGATTAATGAGTTTGTAGCAGAAATGGGTGAAAGTTTTGATAGCATCATGGATAATTATTTTGAAGATTTCAAGGAAAGGATGAATAATAGGTTTTGGATTCCACCAAAATAAGTTGAAGATTACAAAGATGATGTATGCTTTATGGTTGACTATGATAAGGTATACATTCAGGTAGTCAAACCCTGAGTTACATGGGTAAAACCTCTTCCTTATGAGGTAAATATTGATGAAGCCAGGGACATTATAGAAGCACTAGTAAATGAGCTAGTAGACCCTAAGAAACCAATTTTTGGAACATATGATGAGGCAAAGGCTAGAATTGAACTTGAAATCAAGCTGCCTAGGCCATAAGCAAAGGTAAGAGGAAGATAGCCAAATTGAAAACTACAATAGGTCCTTGAATTATGCTTACCAAGGGAAAAGGTGAGGATGAAGAAGGTGATGAAGAAGAAAAAGGAGAAGAAGAAAAATAAGAACATGAATCTGAAGAGGAACAACCAAAGAAGAAAGGTAAGGTAACTATTACCAAACCTAAGAAAAAGCCCATTGCAATATTCTCCAGAAGAACCAGAAAAGGAAAGAAGGAACCTATACTAGTCAGGCCTCCACCCATATTCAAGGAAAGACTTAAACAATTGGAAGAGGGAGCTGGCATCACAAATTTCAAAGCATTGATATTTGAAACAAGAACTAATGCTGAGAAAATGCAGATTGAGGAATTGGTACTCAATAAGATGGGTAAATGGAAATACTCCCCTAACCAACTTGCCTCTCAAATCTCAAAAGAACTGTATGAAAGATTGCAACTGAGATGGGAGTTAGCCACCCAAATGGCAAAAGACATATATGAGAAATCTTTGAGGAATCTTCTACCGAGTCTCACTCGAGCAAGAATAAAGGTTGCAATGAAGAAACATGAAGGTAAAATGATGATTAGATTTCACACATGTTTGATTTTAATCAAAGACATTGAGCATGTTGTAAATGATGCAAAAAACATGTAGAAGAACATCTATCATCTGCAAAAGCCCAATGAAGATCCAGTTGAGATCAAGGATGATGATAGCAATGATAGTGATGATTTTCATAGCACTCCATCCATCACAGTTACTTCAGGAGAGCTACATGCACTTATGGAAGAAAAAGAGGAACAAGACAAGGAGGAAGAAGATGATCCAGTCAAAATTGTAGTAGAAGTGATTGCATCCATTCCTCACTCTCCACCAAAAATTGTTACATTCATAATGGAAAAAATTTCTGCAAGTGAGATTGTGAGCACAATTTCCACATCAATTGCTCAATCTTCATCGGCCACCTCCTAGCTCTAGGTATCTAAAACAGATGTGCCAAGCACTTCATCTACTGAGCTAACTGTTACTTGTTCAGCTATCAAGCTAGCCTCCTCAACTCCTTCATCAATAATAAGTGCACCAGTAAGTTCCACAATTTTGTTTTCATCAGTTCCAACAAGTTCTACAATTTTTTCAGCATTATCTGCATCTACTTTAAATCCAATTAGTTCACATACTACTATATCGAGTGTATCATCATATTTGGGAAGTATTCCAATTTTTGATCTAGTTAATACTTCTATTGGCATTCAATCCTCAAGTCCTATCCCAATTTTTACTGCTAGCCCTTCCATCTCCACTATTGTATCTATTCTTAAGGTCAAACCTGTCATCACAGAAGTCAAACAAAAGCATCCATTAAGAATTCTTATCACTGGAAAGGAAATTGCAGAAGATATTGACTTAGACACAGAGATAGTAATTCCAAAGATTGATTATGAAAATGCATCATTTAAGAGATGAGGTTAGCTAGTCAACTAATAGAGATGAAAGCTACACAAAAATAGTTAAGGTCTGAAAGGGATAAGAAATACAGAATAATTGAGAATGCTAATAATATAATTCTAGATGCTATAGGTGTTGAAGTAGATTCTACTCAACACATTTTGATTCAATTAGAAGAGGCTGTATAGAAATTCAATGAGGATTCTTCCAGACAAGAAAAACTTATTGAGAAAGCTGAAAAGAAATTTGATAATAAGGTGCTAGAGCATATTGCTCAAAAGATAGCAATAAAGCAAGTTGAATTGTCAACATTTTTGGGAAATTTTGAAAATTCTTGTAATAATGCAGCATCACTTTTTGCTAAACTTTGTGATTTTTCTAGTTTTACTAAAGAAATAAAGGATAAGTTAAATAAGATTGACATTGATATGCAATCAAGTGCCTCCAAGCTAAAGGTAGACTCCTCCTCCACAACCTCCCATCACACCAAGATCAGATATTTGGCTGATGTTCAGGTAGAATTATTGAGACAGGAAGCTAGGATCCAGTCACAACTCATAGACATCCAGAACATGATCCTTCCTATCATGGACACAATGCAAAAACATCTTGTACATTGCAAAACATTGGTACAAGATCAAAACTTCTCAGTGGCTGATCACTTGATCCAATTATCAACAGAAGTTCAAATTGTCCTCTCCACCTATCAAATTTTGCAGCAGACTTGGGATAGTACTTTTGCAACCATTCTTAAGGTACATCAAGAATTTCTATCTCACTTTGGTGTATCCATATAAATTGTATATATTGAGTCCTTTGGCATTATTGTCAAAAAGGGGGAGAGATTCAAAAATTCAACATAATAGATAAGGAGAGGTATCACTATAAGTGATAGGGGGAGTTAGCACACAATAAAGTTTGCATGTGTACATAGGTATATTTGTATATGTAGTAAATCTACAAAGATCAATTTTGAAAAATCTAAATTCATTCAGTCAGGCTATGTACATATGTTTTTGGCTTATAAGTGTTTTTGTCACTAATGCCAAAGGGGGAGATTGTTGGCATTAAGTTATTATTGCCATTAGTGACAACACTTATCTGTATCAGTATAGCTACCAAATTCATCACTTAGTCTACAATGTATACCAAGCATTCAGTGGTTACCTTTTACATTCATCACTTAAGAAATTTACACTGAGCCTAGCAGTTCACAATGAGCATTCTAGTGTTAACTGAGCTGAGTATAGCTAGCGAGTGAATGTGCAATCCAGTAGTGTCTACCGAGTGATGGAAGTGCAATGCCTACCGAGTGATGGAAGCATAGTGCCTACCGAGTGATGGAAGCATAGTGCCTATAGAGTGATGGAAGCATATTGCCTTATGAGTGATTGGAAGCACAATGCCTACCGAGTGATGGAAGTGCAATGTTTATTGAGTAATGAAAGTATCATGTTTACTGAGTGAAAGCAAGGTAAACGAAGGATTTAGTTTTTACAAAGTGATACTATATTTATCGAGTCTCCAATGGTTACTGAGTTCAGAACTACATCAGGTGATTAGTATGGACTGAGCCTTCACTTCTACCGAGGGCATGATGATGCTGAATAATGCAGTGGATGCTGAGTATCAGAAGGTCATCAAGTTAGTTTAGTGAACTCGAGTTATTTATTATTTGGCTGACTCAATAATATTTTGTTCACTTATGTTTTAAGCTGACCTTGCAATTGTAATTATTGGAATGGTATATATGTAATGTATTATATCATTTGCAAGATATATGAGATATGGATAAGAGTATCAAGAGAGACATGTAATATTTTGAGAAGTGTAAATGTGAATCGGCAGAAGAGAAAAATATTTAGCAAGCTCTACAAAGAGTAGTAAAGATTTATTAGTCACAAGAGGTGATCTATACATCAAGGATCTAATTAGAAAATCAAGTTTGTAAGTAGATCCACTGTTTCATCCTAATAGGTGAATCAATTTTGTAATTCCTTTAATAGGGTAGACTTAACAGTCTTTGTATAAATCTCCTAATAGATTGCATACTTTAGTGTATGTTTGTAAATCCTCTAACAAGGTGGACCTAGCAGTCCTTTGTGCTCCTAATAGGGAAGATCACCAGAAGTGACCAATGTAAGCCTTAATAGGCCAACTTCATACTGCAGTAACAAAGTTTTGTGAGTACCATCCCCACCCCAATTTTACTTTCTATTTGGAAGGTTTCTGGGTCACCAAGTCACTATGTACATGTGTTATGGATGTTTGATTTCTCATATATGCAGTAGATTAGATGAATGCATGGTGAATATTTTAAAGTGCTGAATTGTTTAAAGTTTTGAAGTTACTAATTCACTCCTCCCCTCTCAGTAACCTATCGTATCTTAAATATTTCCAACATTTATAAAATGAATTCACAATATACTTGATCTATACTGATTCATATGTAATGTGCTCTGTAATTCTTGCATCAACTTGATAGTTGGTCCATGAAGTTCTACTGATGCATCACTAATATGTACTCTAGTGGGCATCAGATAGGGGAATGACCCCTAGCTTACTTCTTAGATACAAAAATGCATCCTTAGGTAATGGCTTGATGAATATGTCAGGTACCTACTCCTTTGTGTTCACATATTTTAATCTAACCTCTTTATCTTGAACTAATTCTCTTAGAAAATGATACTTGATTGAAATGTGCTTTGTGTTAGTGTGCCTTACTAGATTCTAAGATATTTTGATTGCACTTGTGAACTATCACAATAGATAACCATTTGATCATTGATTTATTTCTTTATTCCTAAAAATAGTTTCTTGAACTAGATTATGTTGGAATAATTAACTACTGCAACATAATATTCTACCTCTCCTCTAGATTGAAAGATGCAATTCTACTTCTTGCTTGTCCATGATATTAACCTCTTTCCAAGAAAAAATCTCCTCTACTAGTGCTTTTCCTATCATCAATTCTTCCAACCCAATCAACATCAATAAAGGACTTCAACTCAAATTTTCCTCCTTTCTTGTACCATATACCATAGTATTGAGCGCCTTTTAGGAATGTCATAATTATTTTGACTACCATCATATGATTTTCTCCAGTATTTTTAGAAAATATTGCACCTATACCAACTTCTAATGAAATATCAAGCCTTGTATGAACCACATACTAAAGCTTCCCAATCATCGATTTATAAGTAGTTTGATTCACCTCCTTTGAGTCATCATTCAGAGATAGTTTCCATCTAGTAGATATAAGCATTCCAACTGGTTTGGAATCTTTCATTCCAAAAGTCTTCAATATCCCCTTGATGTACTTTGATTGAGTAATGTAGATGTCATCCTTCATTTGATGAACTTTTAAACCAAAAAATAATTCTATCTCTCCAAAAATTAACATTTCAAATTCTTTCCTCATTTCTTCAGAAAATGATTTACATAGGTCATCTTTACCTATAAATAAGATCTTATCCATGAATATTTCTGCTAATAATATCTTATTTTGTAGTCCTTCTTTAATATACAAACTACTAATACCATTTTTTCTTCAAATGCCAATTCTTACTAGATATCCATGTAGCCCTTTATACCATTCTCTAGGAGCTTTCTTTAGACCATATAAAGCTTTGTGTAGTTTGCATACCATGTCTCTTTTATTTGAGTCAACAATGTAATGTTTCATTCGTCATGGTCACTTGAAGAATCTATCATAACCACTAAGTGACCACAAAAAAGATCCATAGGAAGACCGTACAAAGGGATGGTAGTGGATTTGTATAGGGTCTAAAAGTTTGTATGAGGAGCAAGTGAATAGGGCCATATGTTAGGAAATGTGTGTTCCAATAGGATCATACCATAGAGAGTGTGTGTACTCTATACAGTAGGAAATATGTGCATCATACTGTCTTTTAGACACAAGCCATATGGTAGAAGGTATGGAGGTGAGGAGTACAATGAATGTAGAGAACCATACAATGAAGGGGAAAGGAAGGTGGTATGGAAAAATAAAGTCATATATTGTGGGATGGGATCCAAGTTGGTAGCTATACAAAATATCGTAGATCTCGTACACTCATCAATATAGGTCATATAAAGGGTTCTTTAGAGGTTGACAATGATGAAGTGAGATGTCAGAGATGTGAAGGGATGGAAGTATGGATTGAGATACAAGGCTACATGGATAATAGAGAGAGGTACGATGATGGTTGTGATACTAGAGGTAGATGAAACCAATGCACAAATACTACTAGCTTGAAGTAACCAGAACATAGAAAATATATATTAGATAATAAATATCTTGTAACAAGAATGAAGCTCTGACTTTCTAGATCCAAGTGAAGTGTTAAAAGAAATGGAATAGGGTGAGGATTGAATCTCACCAAAACTAGAAATAACCAAGTAGGGAAGATCTTTGACTTCCAAAATGGAGAACTACAAAGAATCCCAACTAGAACTGACAGTACAAAGAAATAACCCAAATTGCATGCCTAATGACTACCTACAAGCCATGCTTAAATACCTGTTAGGGAAAACTTTTTGAGGGTGTATAAAGATAGCCGATGACAATAAAAACTACAAAAAAAAAACAAAAATGGGTCCTAAATATATTAAATCAATTGGCCCATAACTAGTTTGATTAATAATCTATTTTATGAAAGGCATATTATAGTTCTCCTATCCCAAAATTTGTTTGTCCTTAGGAAAATGCAATGCTGGATGCTATAGAATGTGCTCACCTTCTCATGTTGCATCAACTAGTGGCAAGTGTTTCTAGCATACCAAGTATTCCTTCACCATTGAGTTCCATGGGATCTTCTCACATACTTTAATAATCTCTACTGGTTCCAATATGAGCTTTCCTTCTTCATTGAGTAGTGGAAGGTCTATAGCTATTTTGAAAATTTTTCCCACAATTTTCTTTAGGCAAGAAATATGAAAAATATTATGAATATGACTTCCCTCTAGAAGTTCCAACTTCTAGGTGACTTCACCAATTTTGTGCACTACACGATAAGGGCCATCAAATCATGGCTTCAATTTTTCTTTTCCCTTTTCTTACAATGAGGATTGTTAGTATCCATGGAGCTTGAGGTAGACCATGTCTCATACTTTGAAACTCCTTTCTATTTGGTGTCTATCAAAATACATCTTTTGTTGATTATTTACCCATTGTAAGATTTTCTTTAGGTATTG
This sequence comes from Cupressus sempervirens, assembly GCA_028749045.1. Lineage (NCBI taxonomy): Eukaryota > Viridiplantae > Streptophyta > Pinopsida > Cupressales > Cupressaceae > Cupressus > Cupressus sempervirens. The sequence goes on along the minus strand of CM053791.1, from coordinate 293,381,138 downwards.
TAGGATGTCTTGTCCCTCCTGAAGCCAATCCCTCACCCTTGGTGCATGATTGTCTCCTAGAACTATGCTGATGAATGAAAGGGGTTCATATCTATATAGAGATTTGAATGGTGCAATCTTTATGAACATGTGGTACGTGGTATTGTAAGAATATTTTCCTAGGTGTATCCATTTGACCTATGCCTATTGTTATGCTAAAACATAGTTTCAAAGGTAAGCTTTGAGCCACTTGTTCACAATCTCTATTTGTCTTTCTATCTAAGGGTGGTAACTAGTACTTGGTGATAATTATGTCTCTACTAACTAAAATAGTTCTATCTAGAAGATACTAATGAATCACCTATCCTGATCACTAATAATGTTTCAAGGTAACTTGTGTAGATGAAAGTCTTCTCTAAAAAATAGATTGATAACTTGTGTGGCCTAAAAATTTGAGGGGATGGCAAAGAAATGTGCATACTTTGTTAGTCTATCAACCACCAAAAAGATACAATCCTTTTCATTCACCTTGGGAGGTCCCATTATGAAATCTATTGAGATACTTTCCTACTTATATTTCAAAATTGGCAGGGGTTGTAGTAACGTAACATGTAGGGTATATTCAGATTTGTTTTTGTTGGTGTAAATAAGTATTTACTTATTACACTTACTTAAGTTTACTTAGGTTAATGCATTAGTTTATTATTTTGCATTATTTTATTATTTTTATTTGTGAGACACTTAGGAGTTCAAGGCTTTGGTCTTAGATGACTTGAGAAGTCCAAAATCCATCAAGTGAGATTGTTCAACAATCAACATGTCTGCAAATCCATCAAAGGAAGGCTTCTGGTAAGTAGATTCCATGGTCAACCTACGAGTATTAAAACTTGAAACAAAGTTGGCGTACTCAGAAGGTAGCCACTTTGGGATGTGATGAATCAACCTGTCATCCTTCATGGGATTTCCACAATCTTTCAGAAGTGCCCTATACTCATTGACTTTGATGATGTAATCCTGAATTGTGTCATAATTCTTAGGATCCAAGAGAATTAGATCATCCTCAATCTAAAATCCCTTTTCTTCATCCACTTTACCATACAACTGTTCAAGTTTATCCCAAGTTTCTGTATATTCTAAACAATTTTTAATGTGAAAGAGAAGATCCCCATGTACACAACTCCTAATAACACCTAAAGCCTATTGGTCTTGTATTTGCCAATCAATGAGTTGTTTAGCATTAGTAGGTTTGGTAATTGAGCAGGTTTTAGGGCCACCATACATCTTCAGGAGTGTACCTTTGCCTTTGTTTCTTCCTAAGGGGAGGAACACCCTTTTGCATTCATGGACTAGCTTCTTCATCAGAGTAGCTTTCACTTGTTGGTATTCTTCTTTTGGGGGGGGGGGGGCTATTCTGTCTCTCTTCCTTCTCTCATTCTCTTATGTATATACTAGATGTATGTCGTAATGGGGGCATCTTGATTACTTCATCCATTGATGCATCCTCATTTATCTCTCTTTTTGGGGGAGGGTTTTTCCCATGAGGTTTCCCCTCTTTCCCTGCTTTATGGGAGATTTTCATCTTCATTATGTACATGGGTACCTAACATGGCCTAGTAGCAGGGACCCATTATGCATCTTCATCCTAGTTCGTAAGCTTAAGGGCATTTCCCTAAGTTTCACTTAAGGGGGGGTGTTGGTGTAAATAAGTATTTACTTATTACACTTACTTAAGTTTACTTAGGTTAATGCATTAGTTTATTATTTTTATTTGTGAGACACTTAGGAGTTTGCGCACCTTTGTGAGTTGTCATGTAGACAACATGAGAGTATGCAAATCTATTTAAGCACATGGTGTCTACAACACTATTTTGTGTGTCACACCCTTGTAGGCTTATCTTCTCATCACCACACTTACTTTCATGCTTAATGGAGGAAACCCATATTTGGTGGACATGTGCTTGGTTGTATGACACATCATGGTGCTGATTATGAGGCATTCTAGATGTATCTCAGAGGCCTTTATATATAGGCACTCCTAGTGTACTTGGATATTGCATATTGAATTAATGATGACATATTGAATATATTGTCATTCTGATCATACTCTCTCTCTCTCTCTCTCTCTCTCTCTCTCTCTCTCTCTCTTTTGGTCTACTGTGTGCTTGTGTTTGAGTTCTTAGTTCTTGGTTGAATTTTTCCCTTAGGCAAATTCCTACAGTTCTACTAGTAGACCACACACTCTCTTACATACTCTAATATCTCTCCTTTAAGTCCTTTCCATGAAATCCTCTCCCAAAGACATCTGTAAGCTTTGAGGAAGCTCAGATGTCCTACCAAGGGTGAGTCATGTGCTTCCTTCAAGATTTCTACTTCAATTTTAATTCTAACACTAAAAATATCTGATTCTTATAGTAAATGATGTCATCCACCAGTTGGTACTGATCATCCTAGGTGTTACCATCCATTATCTCATAGAAAAATGAGTTTTTGGAATATTATACCAACAAATGTGCTTTCTAGTCAGCTAAAATCTGGGTTAGTAAGTAGATGGTAGGTTTCCTAGACAAAGCCTCTATAACCACATTGTTCTTTCCTTTCACATATTCAATGCCAAAATGAAAATCTTTAACCTTGCTTACCCATTTTTGTTGCCTCTCATTCAAGTACCATTTCTCCAAAAAATATATTAAACTATTTTAATCCATATGAATAACAAACTTGGCACCCACCAGATACTATCAAAACTTGGTTAGTGCATGTACAATGGCTAGCATCTCTTTCTTGTAGATGGAATATAAGAGTTATATTTGTGTAAGCTTCTTTCTCTCATAGGCCATGGAGTGTCTATCTTGCATAGTACCATGCCAATGCCTTTTCCTAATGTGTCGCACTCGAAAATGAATTGTTGAGTGAAATTAGGTAATACAAGTAGTAGAAAAGTACTCATTGTCTCTTTTAGCTTACCAAAAGTGAGTTTCTCCTTTTCATTCAATTGGAAAGAACCCTTCCTTATCAGATCTATTAAGGGTGTGCTAAGTTGTGATAATCCTTTGACGAACTTGAATCTTCTCCTAATGAACTTGAACTCCATATTTACTGACAACAAGCCACAGTTACAATATTTCTATCATACTAAATTTACACTTGGATTTCTTGTCAAATAATGATTGATCCTTCCAGATCATTGTGAATTCATCAAGATGCTTGAGGTGCTCTTCCCATGTCCCACTATAAAAAAAAAATCATCAAAAAATAATAGTAAGTACTTATGCAATTGTTTTTTGAAGATTGAATTCATGCATGACTGGAATGTAGCAGGTGCCTTTGTTAATCTGAATGACATGACCTAAAACTCATAATGCCTATAGTGAAAAAAAAAGGCCATCTTTTTCATATCTTCCTTCCTCATGCAGATCTATTGGTAACTAGAATGGAGATCTATTTTCAAAAAATAGATTGTGCCATGTAATTCATCCAACAACCCATCTATCCTTGGAATGGGATATCTATTCTTTATTGGTTTCTTATTCAACACACAATAGTCCACATACATGTGCATCATCCCATCCTTCTTTTTGACCAATGCCATTAATGATGTGAAGGGGCTAGAATTGGGATAGATCTATCCTTTCTCTAGAAGTTCTTGAATCATCTTTTTAATCTCATTTTTGAATTTCTTGGGTTGGCGGTAGGGTGTGGTTGTGACCAGCTCAGCTCTTGCTTCCAACTCAATAGTGTGTTCAAACCCTCGATGAGGAGATATGCTAGGAGGAATTTCTATAAAAAAATTATCATGCTCACTTGAATTATTCTAGAGATCATCATCTTGGGGAGGTTTTAGTTTCCCTTTTATAGGTTCTACTAAGACAAAACAATGTGCAACCCAAGCAATGTCATTGCACTGAAAAATTGCCTCCATTTTATGTGCAAAAAATTTATTCAACCACTCATTTTCTATTCCATAGAGAACAATCTTCTTTCCATTGACAATGAATATGAAGTCCATCTGTTTGAAGCTCTAAGTGTATTTATCAAGTCTCTCCATCCACTATGTGCCCAAAATAACATCCATGTCATCAAGGTCCACTATGATTAAATCCTCGATCACTGTGTGATTCACCATTATGATAGTTAGCTGAGGAGCAAGATGTGTGCAGGGAAAAAGAGTTCCTTCAGTAACATTGATCTAGAATGTTGTATGCATCTCTATAGGTATACCTCTTCGCTTTACCAAAGATGAGTTTATAAAATTTAGAGTAGCCCCACTATTGAGCATCACCATAACCCTTTGTCCTTGAAGGGTTCCCTGTACACAAAACAACATGTACCTTAGGCTACTGGCAAGGGTGATAGTTCCTTTGTATTGGACCAATACTATAATTCTTTTTGTAAGGTTCAAAGTAACCATTTTGGTGTCCTTTTGGGGTTGGTTGCCTTTGGAGGGTATATCTTCTAGTTCATCCTCATCATCGGACATGACCTCAATGTAGTGGATTTTTCCTTTCCTAAGGCATCTATTCCCAAGTTCCCATGGTCCTTTGTAGTTGAAACATAGTTTCTTCCTTTAGAGATTCTATCTGGTAGCTTTTTTCATGTACAGCTTTCTCAGTGGAGATTTGTTATCTTTGTCCCTCGAAAACACTAGTGGTTTGGAATGTGAGTAACTTCATGAGAATGACATCATTGATGATGCCATACTCCTTGCCTTCTTAATGGCCTCCAATAGGGTGGCAATATTTAAGCCTTTTAACCAACCCTTTAGTGGTTCTATTAGTCTATCCATGAAGAGAACTATCCATCTTCTCTCAAAAATATCTATGACAAAAATAGAGAGTTTCTAAAATCATGCACTATACAAGTCAACCAATCTAGTTTGCCTTAGCTATGCCAAATCTTTAAAATTAAGATCTAGTTCTTTACTGTCAAATTGATCTATCAATCTCTCAATGAATTCATAGGTATTTATTTGATCATGCCCTAGTGTAATGTAGCCTTGATGCCAGTCATGCGCAACTCCCTCCTAGTGTAACTCCACAAATTTAATTACTTCTTTTAGCATGGGATTAATTTGGAAGTAAGTATCTACCTTCATTACCCATACTTTTGTAGATATGGATCTAGATCCTTCAAATGGTGACATATTTACTTTACTCAACTTCTTCCTAAGATCATCATTAATATATCCTCTATTTTTTCCTCCCGAATACCACATTCTTAGATCTACATAATATTTGTAGGATATATCTCCCTCCAAATTCACATTCTTCCAGTCTTCTCTCAACTATTCTTTCATTTATTCAAAGGTCAACTACTTACCTCTTGGTGGTTCCTTCATCCATGGGGAAAGGCCAACATAAAATTTTGAGAGCATGCTAGATGATGGTTTTCTTTACCCAACACCAAGTCTACGTTGTCACCATTTTGTTCCCCAAATATTTTATTGTCTTGAAATTTCTAGAGAGTCTCTTCCATGAGTCACTGAGTATCATTGATCTTTGCTTCATTCCTCACAAGTTATCTCAATAGCTCCATGAGTTCATTAGTTTTAGGTTTTGGTTTGGTAGCCATTTTGTCAACAAAATGGGTTCTTCTTTTCTTCCAGCTATAAACTCTCATTCACTAACCACAAGCTAGCAAGTTTAAAGCTTTGATACTACTATAATGTTTTGATCAATTCATCTCAACCACTGAGTGACCATAATAAAGATCTACATGAAGGCCATATAGAGGGATGGTGATTGGTTTGTACAAGGACTAAAAGTTTTTATGGAGAGCAAGTGAACATGATTGTATGGTAGGGACTATGTGTTCCAATAGGGTCGTATAGTAGGGAGTGTGTGTGCTCCATATGATAGGAAATATGTGCACCATACTATGTTTCAGAGATAAGTCATATAGTAGAAGATATAGAAGTGAGGATTATGGTGAATGTAGGGAACTATATGGTGAGGTAGAAAGGAAGGTGGTATGGAAAACTAAGGCTACATGGTGTGGGATGGGAGAAAATTTGATAGTTGTATGAAATATCCTAGAGGTTGTACACTCAACAATATAGGTTGTACACCAACTACTACAACATCAAATACTATATATTTTCTGTAATGGGGAGTGGAGTGTGCAGAGTGAGTAGGTATGGGTCTTTGAATCAACGGAAAGGTAGGAATGGGATTTTGAATCAGTAGCTAGGCAGGAATCGGGAGAACACAAGCGTTGGGGGGCAATTCGCAGCTGTAGGGCAGGAATCGAAGGTGAATGATGTAGATGCCTCAAAGGATGGGGACCCACAAGAGTTGCTACCTTACCTAGGTGAGAAGATTCCTCCCCTTCACTCAGGTGGTGGGCCACCTGGGGCTTGGGGGAGCTGGTCGAACCTTTTCAGAGTCAAACCATCAGGTAAGTCAACATTCTTGAAAGTCATTGATAAATTAGACAAGGAGAAGGGTATCTTTGCTCTGGAAGTTCCTCAAGAAATTATAGACCACAATATCCTCAGTATGGCGAATACTCTGGTGTGAAAATTTACAGGGCCAAGGCCCAACATAGATGTTGTGAGGGTTTTTCCCAGAAACAAATGGGATTTAAAGGGGCATGTAGAGGTGACAAAAATGGCTAAAGGTTTCATGACTTTTGAGTTTTCTTGCTTAGAAGACTTTTCCAGAATCCTGTGCGCAGGGAATTAGTCTCTGGAGAGATCTACTTTAATCTTGCAAAAATGGTATTCCAATCTGGACTTGAATAATGATTTCCTATCCGAGGCTCTAGTTTGGATTAGACTCTCAGAATTGCCCATGGAATACTGGCATGAGGACATCTTTGATGGCATTGCCAGGTCTTTTGGAGAGCTTCTTTCTATTGATCCTGTAACAGCAACTAAGAAGAGACTTACCTATGCAAGGATATATGTAGGAGTGACCAAAGGATGGGATATGCCTCAAGCTATAGAATTTCAATCTTGATTGGGAAGCAAAATCCAAAAGATTGACTATGAAAGTGTGCCTTTTGCGTGCTTCCATTGTAAGAAGGCAAACCACAAGGCTGGTTTCTACCCACTATTCAAAGGAAAGGGAATGGGGGGAAAGGCCCGCCCTCAAGGTGGGAAGAAAGTTGCTCATGTTCCCAAAAATATTTGGAAGAAGAAAGAAATACAAGTCAAGAAAAATGGAGAGGCTGAAGGAAAAGCTAATGATTCTGTTCCTGATCACCAAGCTGAACCCCGGGACCTCCAGGTTGTAGTGGAAGCACTGGAAGGAGAAGGGAATGAGACAACTGAGGACAAAACCAACCCTTCCCATGTGAACGAAATCAAGGATAATCTCAAAGAGGCAAATATTATGGAGTCTCAAATCCCTGACAGTCCTGAGGAGGTTGATCTGAACCTTTCCTCTGTCCCAAACTCTATGGAGGAACAAAAGGAAGGGGAACCAATGTCTCAAAACTCCACAAACCCGATTAGTTGGGAACCCCCTGTGATAGTGAATAGAATCTTAGAACGACTATCTGCTTCAACATCGAAACAACTGGCTAGGCTAGATGCTTTGTTTGATTTATGTAAAGAAGAAGAAGAGCCACCCTGGACAGAAGTCAGAAGGAGAAAGAAGAAGAATAGCTGGGACCCCTCTCTTGCCTCTCCTGCTTCAACTAGAAGTAAGGCCAAGGCTGATCTTGGTCATAAAACCAACCCAGTGGAAAGGAAAAAACAAGAATAAAATCAAGAAGGAGGAAGCAAGAAGAAACATCATGGATGGAACGTACCGCACCATTCAGGAAGCCTGCTCATCAATTAAAGCATGAAGATACTCTCATGGAATATTCGTTGACTCAATGGAATCCACAAGCAAGAATTTGTAAGGAATATGATAAGGGATCAAAGGCCTAATATATTTCTTATTCAGGAAATGAAAATGAAGAAAGAAAATCTGGAAAATATTAGATTCAACAGCAACATGAATGGAATTGCCTTAAACTTAGAAGGAGCATCTGGAGGGCTGCTGCTAGTATTCAATAATAGACATTTCAATATTGTGCCCGAGTATGATGAGGATAACATCCTCTTCTATAGAGTTCAACATTTGCAAACTAATCATTGCTGGTTTTTAGTGAACATTTATGCTCCCAACAACAAGAGAGATAAAAAAAATTATTGGTTTAAAGTTGGAAAGTTGGTGCATACCAGTGACATTAAGAAAGGTATAATCCTGGGAGACTTCAACTCTCCACTAGAGGATAAGGAGAAGATGGGAGGATTGCCCCCGAATTGGGAAAGTAAGCAGGATCTTTCCAATTTCATCAATGACCTAACCCTAATGGATTTGGAGCTCTCGAGGGGTACCTTTACCTGGTCTAACAAGAGAGTTGGTCAGGACTGCATTCAGGTCAGATTGGACAGAGCTTTATTCTCCTCAGATTGGTTACACTCTTTTAGTTGTAGATTATCTCTACTTCCTAGAGTTGGTTTTGACCACTCCCCCATTTCTCTTACGGTGTCCCCTCTTGAGCCCAGGAGAAATTTCCCTTTTAGGTTTGAGAAAATCTGGACTACTCACCCTGACTTATTTGATAATGTCAAAAGATGGTGGGGGATTGGTATTGATGGCTCAGCCATGTTTAGAGTCACCAGAAAGCTTAGCAATGTGAAGAGGATGGTAAAAATTTGGAACAAGTCTGATTTTGGCCATATTTTCCATGACAAGGAGGAGTTGTCAGACAATCTATCTATTATCCAAGATAGTATACAGAAGGAAGGATATAATGAGAGTAATAGGGAGGCTGAGTTGTTGATCTTATTAGATCTTCACAACTTAATCAATAGGGAGGAAAAGTTCTGGAGGCAAAAAATCTCAAATCACATGGCTTAAGGATGGAGATTGAAACACGAAGTTCTTTCATCTCTCCACCCTAAAACATAGGGCTAACAATAGGATCTCTAGAATCAGGAAGGGGCAGGTGTTGCTATCTGAAGATCTAGATATCTCGACTGAAGCGGTCTCCTTCTTCACTTCTCTTCTCTCTGAGGACCCCCTACTTTCCAAGGAGGACCAAGAGGATATCATGTCTTATATTCCTCAGATTATTCAACCTCACCATAATAAAATTCTCTATGCTATTCCTAATGCTTTGGAAGTTAGAGAGGCCCTTTTCTCCCTACCTGGTGATAAATCTCCTGGTCCGGATGGGTTTCCCACCTTTTTCTTTCAAATGTACTGATCGGTGATCATGGGGGATGTGGTTAAGGCAGTTGAAGAGTTCTTCGGAGCTAGAAGTATCCTTAAGGAGATAAATTCTACCTTCTTGGTTCTCACACCTAAATCCCTAGGGGCTGACTCTTTTGACAAGTTTAGGCCTATCAGTTTGTGCAACTCTTTCTACAAGATCATCTCTAAAGTTGTCACTTCCAGAATGCTTAAAATCCTGCATCTGATCATATTGCAGCAACAATATGGCTTTGTTCCTAGGAGACAAATCTTGGACTCAGTGCTGATGGTTCATGAGGTTATTCATTCTTTAGAAGCTTCCAAGCAGGAAGGTATGTTGCTCAAACTGGATCTTTCAAAAGCCTATGATTAGGTGGACTGGTCCTTTCTTGGGAAGGTTCTCCAAGCCTTTGGTTTTGACAATAAAGTGTGTAAATTCATTTCTCAATTTGTGACTACGTCCTCTCTTTTTTTTCTAATTAATGGAGCCCCCTCTAATTTCTTTAAACCTTCTAGAGGTCTTAGGTAGGGAGACCTCCTCTCTCCTATCCTCTTCATTATTTTAGCTAAATGCATTGGGAGGCTTATTGAACATAAAAAGTCTGAAGGAAGTCTTAAAGGGATTAAGCCTTCTTCAAGAAATGCCCCCTTCACTCATCAATAATTTGTGGATGACACTATTATGGGGGGGGGGGGGAAGCTTCTGTGAAAGAACCTAAGACTTTGAAAGAAGTTCTTAATACTTACTCCAGAGGGACTAGATAGCTAATTAACTAGAACAAAAGCTCGACCTTCTTTGTTAACACCCCTGTAGTCAAACAAATGAAAATTGCCAAAATCCTTGGTTGTGGGGTGGGCTCTCTCCCCTCATCCTATCTAGGGCTCCCCTTGGGCTCCTCTCCCCCTGACTCTTTCTGGAATGGAATTCTAGATAGATTCAACAATAAGATGGTTGGATGGAAAGGTGTCTCTCTCAGCTAGGCTAGGAAATGTTTATTGGTCAAATCCACTCTTCAGAACCTTCCCATGTATGCTCTAAGCCTCTTTGGAATTCCTATGAAATTTGCAAAGAAAATGGAGAAAATCCAAAGAGACTTTCTATGGACCAGACTTAAAGGAAAGAAAAGGTACCCTCTTGTTGCCTTGGAGAAGGTCTACCTCCCCAAGAGGTATGGTGGTTTGGGCATCAGAAATCTTACCCATCTCAATAAGGCCCTTCTTGTAAAACAAATCTCGTGAATCTTCAATAACACTGGTGAATGGAGAGACATTCTTGAAAATAAATACCTCAGAAGACCATCTCTTCATTTTACTTTATTCAATGAGGACATCCCTAAAGGGTTGACTATTTGGAATGGTATCCTAAAGGTCAGGGACTCGGCAAAGGCGAGGGTTTCTTGGAAACTAGGCAATGGAGAGGATATTCAGTTTTGGTCAGACAGGTGGTTATGTCAAGGCCCTCTTTCAAACAATCTAGTATTTGAGAGATGGATGCAAGAATGCACAAAGCTATATGGGTTTAAAGTAAGCAATTACAGGGTTGGTCAGGAATGGAGAGACCTTTCCCTCATTTTTGAGGATTTGAAACCAATAATGACTATGCTTAACTCTTCGATCCCTAGTAATAATAAGGATGAGCTGGTCTGGAGGGATAATCCCAATGGAAGTTATTTTGTTGCTTCTGGCTACAACTCTCTCTGGGGTTTAAAGGAGAAACCCCCTTGGGCGGATGCCTAGCTCACGAGCCTCACTCCAAAGATCAACATATTTTATTGGCTAGCCCTTCAAAAAAAAATCCTAACACGAGATAATCTCATGAAAAGAGGTCGTGTTATGCCCAGCAGATTCCCTCTCTGTAAAAAATAGTCTGAGTCAGGAAATCATATCTTCATTCAATGTGACTTTGCTACGAAGGTGTGGAGATCTCTTAATCAGGATATGGAGATTCTCTAGTGCTGGCCAGATAACCTTATCAACTTTTTCAGTCATTGGAAAAGCCTTTGTAAAATTGCTGGTCAGTAGGATAATTATGCCTACTTTTTGCCTCACTTCTGTTGGAGCATCTGGAAGGAAAGGAACAATAGAATTTTCAGGGATAGAGAAGAGCTAGCAATAATTTTGGGAAGGAAGATTTTGAAAAACATAAAAGAAAACCTTCAAGTGATGAAGGAGGGGGAAGTTGATATAGGGGACAGGATGATGATTAAAGAAAAAGACAAGAATCCCAAAAGACAGGATGCCAGATGGATTCTACCCCCAGAAGGGTGGTCAAAAGCCAACTTTGATGGCACTTCTAAGGGAAACCCAAGCCCCTCTGGAAGTAGTGGAATTATAAGAAATAGTTTTGGGGAGGGGATTGCAGCCTTTGCTCTCTCGCTTGGTACCCAGACCAACTATTTGGCCAAAGCCAGAGCTGTGTGCAGTGTGGTAAAGCTGGCATTTCCAAACTTTGGCTTGAAGGGGACTCCAAAAACATAATTAACAACATTAATGGAATCTCCCCTCCCTTGTGGTTGATTGCAAATATAATTGATGAGACATGTGCCGCCCTCACAAAATTTGAGAAGGTCCATGTCACTCATGCATTTAGAGAGGCAAACCCAGTTGCTGATTGGTTCACTAACAAAGGGGTGGGAGCAAACAAAGAGATGATCTGGCATTCTGAAAAATATTTTCTGATGGAGGCTAAGCCACTAATCGAGCTAGAGAAAATCCATGAAAGTATGGGTCAATCTAACTGTTATCATGTTTAATAAAGAAAGATCGAATGTTGGTATGAGCCATAATAAGTTTCTTGGTTGTTGTAATCTCAAGGGATTTTTTTCATCATTTCGACACGTTTGGAGGATCATTATCATTTTCACTTGCCATTGTTTCAGAGAGGTGAAGGATCATGAACCCAATAATAGAAACAGAGCCAAAATCTTGGTTGGAAAAAATTTGTAGAGATTGGGGCTCATGAGAATAGTTGAAGAAAAAATGGATGTCATGACTAGAGAATGGAGCAGAAAGGAACCTGTGGGTGAAGTGGAGAAGTAGAAGAATATGGGAAAAGTCTAGAAAAAATTGGAAAAGGGTGGGGTTGTGAATTTTTTTTGAGAAACTCCATGGTTTTGACCCTCAGGTCACCAATAGCATGGTGAACTCGTGGAACAATGGCAAGGTCAAGGTGAACAGGGTTTCTTTCCAAATCATAGAGGAGGTGGTTGCGGAGGTCACTGGTATCCCTATGGAGGGTTTTAAATTCTACAGGGACAAGAAAATTTCATCCAATGTAGTCAAGGAGTTCATGAAAAATTCTCTAGAGATGAACAAGCTGGAAAAGAAAGAGTTTTTCTATGTGACGGAGACTATAAAGAAGTTTTGGAGGTATGTTTTATATGCCCTCATTGATTATCTTACCCTGGACCCTAGGTTTGATCGGGTCAGAACTCACCATTTTGTGATTTTAAATCATTTTTTCCATAAGAGTAGAATTTCCATTCCCTTTTACCTTCTCACTTCTATGAACAAGGCTATCTCTAGTTTCAAGAAGAAAGCCACTGTTAACCCTACTTTTCATGAGGGTTTATTGCTCCTCATCCATGAGCATTTCAAAGCTCAGTCTATATGCAAAAACCCTCCTCAAGTTGAGGATGTTGACAAAGGCAGCTCCAGCTCTTCTTCAGACTCTGATGACATTGAGAGCATTAGCTCGGAGGAGGAGAATGTTACCTCAAGAAAGAAGAATAAAGGTCAAGGTAGGAAACAGTCCACAACTACAACTCCCAGCAAGAAAAGCCCTAGGGATCATGGCCAAGCTCAAGAAAAAGAGAGTTATGTCGAGGAGGAGGAGGAAATGGATATGGAAGATTCTGACAATGAGTTGGAGGAGGAGTTGGAAGAGGATAAACTTGGGAAGAAATGGAAGAGGGAGGTACCGAGAGTTGAGGAGACTAGAAATCAAAGGATGGATGCTATTCCTCTTCCCCTCTCCCCTGTCCAGTCTCAGCCTCCTTCGGAGGAAAAAGTGAATGTCATCACTGGTGAGAACGAGGGGGAAGTGCAGGTCAATAATAGAAGAGAGGCCTAGAAAAATTTCAATGTGAGGACTGCTACTATGGGGATTTTTAGGGAAGTTATGAACCCTCAGATATTGGTGGAAAATCTGGAGGAGCCTAGGCTCAATGAGCTCATAGACCTAGCTATCCTGGCCATTTCAGATAATGCAAGGGAGACTGGAATGAACCTTCTAAATAATTCATGTAGTAGTATGATTGAAAACTTTAGATCAATCAAATGGATCTTCCATGAGCTGGAGGAAGTTAGAGAAAAGGTATCCTAGATGGAAAGTACTAAGAAAAAGACTGGTATTGATAGCTAGGAGGACTAGGATAATAAGGAAAGCTTAAATGAAAGGAGAATTAGAAATCTTGAAAACTACAACCACAACCTGGCAATTCAGATGATTTCTCTTCTGAGTTCTATGAGTGACAACATCCAATCCCTAGCTGGTAAGCTTAAGGACAGGGGCTTCCTGGTGGAGGAGTGAGGACAGAATAGGGAGAAGGCTAGGTCAGATGATGACAAGGCCACTACTAATATGTTCTCCAGTATGGATCAAGGCATGGAGAAGGTTTAGGATCAAATGGCTAAGGAGCAACAAAATATATTCGAGGCAGCTTAGACTATGCAGGAAATGGAGAGGATTACTGAAGACTAGTTTTCTTGTCTTTTGAATTTTCGTCTTTCTGGCTTTTGGCTTTTGGACAGGCTTTCTGTAGTCTATTTTAGTTTGTTTGTTTTCTGGCCTTTTTGTGGGCCTTTGTTATGGGCTGGGCCTTCAGGCTTTTTTTTAGCTGTTGGACCTCTATTTTGGCTGGGCTTCTTTTGCTTATTATCAGCCTTTTTTTTTGTAAAACTTATGGGTTTCAGGATCCCTTAAAACCTGTTTATCTTATCAAAAACAATATAGGTTGTACAAAGGGTGATTAGGAGATTGACAATGATGAAGTAAGATGTCAGAGATGTGAAGGGATGGAAGTATGGATTGAGATAGAAGGTTATACAGATAATGGACAGAGGTACGGAGATGGTTGTGATGCTAGAAGGAGACAAAACCAACGCACAGGTACTATTAGCTTGAAGTAACTAGAACATAGAAAATATATATTAGATAATAAATAGCTTGCAACAAGAATGAAGCTCTAACTTGCCAAATCTAAGAAAAGTATTATAGGAAACATAATAGGGTGAGAATTGAATCCCACCGAAACTAGAAATAGACAAGTAGGGAAGATCTTTCACTTCCAAAATGGTAAACTATAAAGAATCCCAACTAGAATTGGTAGTATAAAGAAATAATCTAAATTGCATGCCTAATAAATACCTACAAACTATGCTTAAATACCCATTAGGGAAAAATTTCTGAGGGTGGACAAAGATAGCCGACAACAACACAAACTACAAAAACAAAACAAAAATGGGTCTGAGATATATTAAATCAATTAGCCCATTAACAAAAGTTTGATTAATAATCTATTTTATGATGGGGATATTACAAATAAAACCTTGAGGTTGATTAATTTCGACTTCTTCCTCTAGATTTCCATTCAAGAAAGGTAATTTTACATCTATTTGATATACTTTGAATCCTTTATGTGCAACATATGCAAGTAGTGTTCTCACTCCTTCAAGTCTAGCAATAGGGGTAATATTTCTCCATAGTCTATACCTTCTTAAGCATATCCTTTATACACTAACCTTTCCTTATTTTTTGATACTTCACCATTTTCATTTAATTTGTTTCTAAAAACCCACTTTGTACAAATTACATTTTTCTCCTTGGGTCTAGGAACAAGAGTCTAGGTATTGTTTCTTTTAATCTGATCAATTTCCCCATTCATTATTTCTATCCAAATTTTATTATTCGAAAGTATCTTTTATAGTTCTAGGCTCAAATTTAGTAAGAAAATATGTACCTTTTAGTTTTTTCTTTTCATTATGCCTCTTGTCTGATCTCCTATTTTTTTTCAAGTGCATGATGCCTTTTGACATATCTAGGAAGTTCAAGTTCATTCATTCTAGATTCTAGACTTGTTTCACTTGGCTCACCATACTTAAAGGTTCTTGAACTTCTAAACTTAGCTTGATTCCCATTATCTATAACTTGGTTCCCTCTATTTGAGACTCGAGTTTCTCTAGCTACAACTTGGTGGGTACTATATACTTAGGTGACTTGGGTGGTGTTGACTACTGGGGTGGTGTTATTTTTTGTTTCCCAAACACACTTACTTGAAGCTTGGGTAAAGTCTCCGGCTCATAGTAGACAAAGTTTTTGTAGTCTTCAAGTTCTTTATTGCTTTTTTCTTCACTCTTTTCTACAAACTCATAAATTTTGACATGTACACTTTCTATAACCTTGTGAGTAGAAAGATTCAAAAATTTATATGATTTTCTCTTGTTGGAGTAACCTAGGAATATGTCTTCATCACTTTTTACATCAAAATTTCCTTTCCTCATCTCTTTCTAGATATAACATTTTCTTCCAAATAATTTGAAATAAGAGACATTGAGTTTATAGTCATAGCATAATTCATTAGGTGTTTGATTTGAACCTTTCTTTAGTTGAACTCAATTTAGGGTATGAATTGTTTTACTAATTGCTTCTTTCTAGCATTTGATTGCAACATTTTTCTTTATTATGAGTGTTCTTGCACAATCCATGATTCTTTCATGTTTCTTTCTCAACTCTAGCTGACCATTTCAACTTTTGAGAATCTTCATATTTATCTTTTAAGTACATCACTATCATCATCCAAGAATAATTATCAACAAACAAAATAGAATATTTATCTCCAATGTAACTCTCTGTACCTATTAATCCAAAAAGATTTTTATGAACTAGTTCCAAAAATTATTCATAATTTTAATTTTTACTTTTGAAGCTAGCTTTTCCCATTTTCCAATCTAACATTGTTTTCATATAGCCATTTTAGGTTTCTTCAAATTTGGAATACCTCTTACTATTTTATTCTTTCTTATGGCAACAAGATTATCAAAGTTTACAAGGTGCATCCTTTTATGTCATAGCCAAATTTCCTCTACTTGTGTCAAAAAACATTAACTTTTAGTAATATCTAGATAGAATAAATTACCTTTAGTTTTAATGCCAATCCCAGCTAGGTTTTCTTTACCATCCAAAAACTTAGCTTTTCCATCATGAATTCTACCTTGTATCCAATATTATTTAGCTATGCCACACTAAGAAGATTGTGTTGTAGTCCTTTAACCTGGTAGCCATTGTCACATTTGAGTCCATCAATTAATGCAATACATCCTTTTCTTTTCACATAACATGATTCATTATTTCCAAATCTAACATTTCCATCATCATAGTGCTCCAAGTGTTCAAACTTAGATTTATTACCAATCATGTGATGAGAACACCCACTATTTATTATCCATGCATCATTCTTGCTTACATGAGAGATAAGTTCCATCTTTTTATTTTTGTCAACATTTGATTCATCCTTAATGTAAATATATACCATTTCATCTTCATCTTCATCATCACTATCATAATCTTTAGTAGTATAACAAGATTTCTTACCTTTATCTTTGTAGCTCTTGAAATCTTTCTTGCCTTTGAACTTGCTGAATTTTTTGTCATCTTTATTTTCTTTTCTTGGATACCTTGCAACAATGTGACCCAATTCTTCACAAGAGAAAAAATTCAATGGTATTTTTCCTTTATATTTTCCTTTTCCCTTTGGTAACCTTCTTGCAAGAACAACTTCAATAGCTTCAAGGCCATCCTTAGAATCATCATCTTCTTTATTTTCCATCTATTTTCCTTCTGAGTTTCCTCCTTTTTTACCAAGAGTTAGTTTTTCTTTGAATGCTGACTCTATGTTGTTAGTTCTAAGGAGATAGTTACCAAACTTGTTCAACTCAAAAGTTGTTAATCTTCCTGCTAGTGCATCCAAGGTTATATCATTTTTTTGATCACATCTCATCTCTTGAATAGATGAAACTCTAATTGCATAAATAGGAAGACAAGTTCTTAATACCTTGCTAACTACTATAATTTCATCAAATTTTCCTCCTACATCTCTTATTGCACTCACACTAGCGTTAATTCTTTTATTGTGTTTAGCAATTTTTTCATATTCTTTCACCTTCATCTAATCAAACTAGCCTCTTAGACTCTCTACTTTGGCTCTTTTCACATTGTCATCTCCTCCATAGATTTTTTCTATCTTGTTCCACATTTCATATTTAGCAGGAAAATATTTGACTTCATCAAATTTAGAGTAGTTGAGAGAGGTAGCAATGACATTAATCATTGTGTTGTGATTCTTCATGTCCACCATCTGATCCACAATTAAAGGTTTTGGAGGTGCCACATACTAATTTTCTAAGAAATGCAGACTTATATCTCCAATATTTTTCAAATGTAGCTTCATGAGTTACTACCATGTTGCAAAGTTATCTCTGTTAAGCTTACAAATCTCTCTTCTATAAGATAGCTTTATCTTTAGCTTAGATGTTTGAAACCTTTCCTTCAATGCCCATATATCTCTAACACCTATTGTTGTAAATACAAGAGCAGTAACTAAGAGGGGAGGGGTGAATTAGTTACCACAAAAACAATTTCAAATCCCTTAGATGTTAATACAAACTTGTTATTGAATCAAATCCTTATACTACATGGTTAGAACTAGATATACACTCTAATAAAGTTTAAAAAGTAGTCTTAAGATATTATTATGAATTAAAATTTTGTAACTTAGCTACAAAAACATAAAATAATAAGAAAATAACATGAACAAATGAGACACCAAGGTTTAACATGGAAACCCAATTTAGGAAAGCTACCAATGCAACTAGTTACAACTTTTCACTCTTCTAAAGTGACCCCTATTAGGAGCCAACCTTTTTAAAGGTTACAAAAGACATGATTCAGTGTGACCTTGTTAGGAGTGTCCTTGTTAGAGGTCTGAAGAAACTTCAATTAGAAATGTCACCTTGTTAGAGGATTTAAAAAATAACTATTAAGTCAACTTTGTTAGGAGATTTTTTCACTACTACCACTGTTAGAGAGTAACAATGATTGACATGATTGATGATGAAACTAAATTTGCAAATTTAAATCACTTTTCTAGTTTATCCCCTAGATCCTCCTTGATTAGAATATTTTGATCCTCCTTGATTAGAATATTCTTTGTAGCTCCTTGGATGCTCTATCTTCATTCAAATATCTTTCTTATTTTACATCTTTCTAATTCTTCCAATTCCACCCTTCAATCCATTACTTGACCTTTCATATATATAAAATCTAATGTCAAGTCATCTTGAATGAGATTCCAAAAAAAAATTTAACATCCACTATGTCAGCTTGTATTAACCATTTAATTAACAAAAGTGCCCTACTATTAGTTGGCTAATATTGAATACAATTACTCACTTTACATAAATTTCTTTGGTAACTAACTTGACTTGGTTGACACCAACTTTCTTTTGTAACTAAACTTACTCAATTTACATTGAAATCCTTTGGTAACCAACTTGATTCGATGGACAATTTGAAACTTGGTTCCTTCTACATTTTGCTCAACTAATACTGGATTTTTCTTTAGTGTGTAGTTGAGCTCAATTAATATGAGTTGTGTTTGGTTAGAGTGTGACATTTGTATAACATCAATGACAATATACAATTGAATAATTGATTCAACACTTGAGTCTTAGATAATTTTACACAACTCTAATTATCTTAGTGTATCAATATAGTTTCAACTCTCTAACCAAACAATGATACCAATGACTTCTAAATCCATGTAGATTCACACATTGCCATTGTAATTCCAAAGTTTCATTATTTCATATCTTAAACACACTCCAAGTTTGATATGTAGTAAAAAATAAGATCTGATCTAATCCTAGGTTTTTATTATTATAATTATATATATATATATATAGATATATATATATATATATATTTATATATATAATTAAATTTTTAATGGAAAATAAATTATGATTTTGATAAATTATATCATACTAACTTTTAAACATAGAAGTATGAGTGTCTTTCCTCATGTATTACCTTTAAACATGTATTAATTAATTACTATCAAGAAAGAAATTTATAGAAAACAATAGAATCTCTAGTATTACTACATGTATTTAAATAAAAAAAATTAATCTAACATTTCTCATATCCAAAAATTTACAAGGAATATATTCTTTCATGCAATTTGGTAAAATATTGGCCACAATATTGATAAAACAATGAATTGGAAACACATTACTATTGTTAGAATATGTAATCCATTGATATAACTAAGAGGTTTGGGGGGGGGGGGGGGGGGGGGGGGTGTAGGGGGTGAATCAGTTATACAATTAACATCATCAATATCAACTTTAAACAATCATAACCATATGAGTGATGTAAGCTAGAACCATGACAAGATACCCATACACAATAACACTAGATATGTTAACTAGGGAAATCCTTGATTAGAGGGAAAACCCTGGTGGAGATGATACCCACAAGATGATGTACTAATATAAATATTCCTTATTAGAGGATAAACATTGTTAGGAGTTTGTTACAACATGTAGTACATATGAGTCCCTATTAGGAGACTTTGAATCCTTGTTAGAAGACTCCAACCCTTTTAGGAGTTGTAGAAGACAACTAGACCCACTGCCCAAACAACTTCAAGGATAAGACCAATGAACCCACTATCCAAATGATCTCGGTATTATTCCTTGTAGAATATTGGAACTCAATTGTACTTCCTTCTTCTACCTCTATCCTATTAGTGAGACTTTTTCTCCTTCAAATCTTGTAACCAAATTATGAACTACACATCCAATAATCCCTTGGATTGCTTACATGCATTCACTAAGCACTTTACTCCTTTTCTCACTTCACACTTCTTGCAATGGTCATAGCACTTGAACACTCTCCATTTATCATTTTCAATGAAGGAAAATATCTTTCCTTTATACCGTAGCTTCATAATAATTCCTTGAGTTAGCCTTGAGGCTTTCCCAATTAATTAAAATAAGAATTATTTAGTTGCAATTACCATAGCACTATCGACTCACAATCTATACAAAAATTTACATGTGTGATACTAATACTTGCACACTCTTTGATGTCATCACCTGACTATCCTCTATCACTTCCTAACTATGCATCTTAGATGTAATCTAGAAAATTGACATCAGGAACTACTTTCCCAATACTCTATCTTTGAATTGTTCTTTGTAAATAAAGTACAAATTTTTTACATCTTTGATTCACACTCTGTGCACTTAACCACATCATCATGACACTATGATGTATATGTCCATAACTACACATGACCAAACCAACATACCATTATCCATATTATTAAGATCTCTGTCATGCTACTCTGCTGCTCTATACAAAACCCTTCCCTATTGACATTAATGAAAAACACAGTCATGAATGCAACATATCAATACACTCCAATACTTAAGATACTCCCCCAATGTAGTATCATCAACATTCATACTAACAATCTCTCCTTTTGGCATTTATTGCAACATAGATGAAAAATTTCCAAGTTAATGGAATAGAAAAAAAATTTCTTTTGCTATTGTAGATCTGGACTAGTTGTCTAGATGCTAAAAAGAAACTCAAAATGATAGGTGCATACTCCTTCTTAGACATCAATTTTTTACTTCACACTAAACAATTCACAATACATTAGATGCACATTCCTACTTCCTTACATGAATCTTTCTAAATATTTCTTAAAGAATATCACATACACTCTCCTTCATTCCTTATGAGATGTTTTTCATGCATATCTCATCCCATTGACATCAATGTCAAAGGTGTCAATCTCCATACAAATTGTTACATATGAATTGCTAATCAATTGCTTCAAGTCTTCAACCAGCTTGAGTGTCTAAATACATTTTTTTAGTACCAAATACCAAATACCAAATACCAAATACCAAGATTCCTCAATGACTCAGTACATGCTAGATATTCCCCATCTAGGAAGCATCATCATTCAGTCCAGTCAAATAATAGTGCTTTGTACCACTAGACTGATGGACTTTCTACATCATTTGTTCAAAAGTAAGTAGGGGCACAACCCCAAGGATACCTCTCAAGTAATCAAAAGTATCTTTAGGCAAAGGATTCATAAATATATCTACAATCTAATCCTTAGTACTTATATACTCTAATCTAATATCCTTTCCTCCTGCTTTGTCTCTTAGCACATGATAGTTAATAGATATATGCTTTGTCTTAGAATGCAATACAAGATTTTTAGACATGCTCACTGTACTTGTGTTATCATAGTAAATGATAAAAGGTTATTTCATCTCAATTTTGATATCCTTCAAAATTTTCTTCATTCACATGACTTGATTACAATTGTTTGTTGTTGCAATATACTCTACCTCAATAGTGCTATGGGAAATGTAAACTTACTTATTGCTTAACCAATAAACCAATCTTCCTCCAGTAGAGAATGCTCTACCATTGGTTCTCTTTCTCTCATCCATATTGTCTACCCAATCAACATTAGTATATGGGCACAAGGTGAAATCCTTTGATCTATCATACCAAATTGCATAATTAGATGTCCCTTTTAGATATCTGAATATTCTTTTTATTGCTGCAAAATGATACTCCTTAGGATCAATTTAGAATCTAGTTACAATCCCAACTGTATTCTCTATATCAAGTCTAGTGTGAGTCAAATATGGCAAACCTCCAATCATTGATATGTACATCTTTTTTTCTACTACAAAAGTTTCATCTTTACTAGATAACTTATTACCAGTTATCATAGGTGTGTGAATAGGTTTACAACTTTCCAAACCAAACCTATTTAACAAATATTTTACGTACTTAGTTTTTGAAATGAATATTTCATCATTATTATACAAAATATGAAAATCCTAGGAAAACCTTAAATTCTCCTATTATGCTCATCTCAAATTCATTCTTCATCTGTTCATAAAATTTGTCACCAGCTTCATCATTACCTCAAAAAATGATGTCATCAACATATATTACAATGATTAACAAACCATCTTCAATTTCTTTCAAATACAAGTTACTGCCTATCATACCTTTAGTAAATTCAATCTTTGCCAAGAAACTATCCAACCTTGCATACTAGGTTCTTGGTGCTTGCTTCAAACCATAAAGAGCTTTCTTCAATCTACATACCATATCTTTATCTTTTAATAAAGGAAATCCTTGAGGATGCTCAATATAATCCTCTTCTTTGAATTCTCCATTTAGAAATGTTGATTTAATATCCATCTGATACACCTTAAATTTCTTGTTCACTACATAAGCTAGGAACATCCTTATTGCTTCCATTCTTTCTATAGGTGCATATGTTTCCTCATAGTCAATGACTATATGTTGTGAATAGACTTTATAAACAAGTCTAGTCTTGTTTATCATAACTTCTCCTTGCTCTTTCATCTTATTCCTAAAAACCCATTTAGTACCTATCTCATTCTTGACTTTTGGTATAGGAACCAATTCCCATGTATCATTTTTTATTATTTGATCAAATTCTTCCTTCATTTCTTGGATCCAATGATTTTCTTTAACTACTTCTTCTGTACACTTTGGTTCAACTTGAGATATCAAGCATATCTCCTCATTTACTCTTTTCCTTTTCATTAGGCCTTTGTCTTTACTTCTAATTATTTACTCGAGAGGTTGATTTCTTGTCAAATTCCTATTAGAGGTAGGAGTTGACATCTCAACTCTTATCTCCGCTATAGGTTTAGAACTCTATTCTCCTTTATACTCAAAAGTTATCACATCATTTTGTAAATCATTGATAGTCTTAAACAAAACTTTAGCATTTTGTCTAACAATTCCAAAGTTATCCTATTTGAATTATAATCTATCATCTTTTCTTTGGTTCCAAACTTCTCATCAACACTTACATTTGTGCATTCAACTATTGTCTTAGTTATGTAGTTGAAACATCTATAAGCCTTACATTCTAATGAATAGCCAAGAAACATACCTTCATCACTTCTTGGATCAAACTTACCAATGTCATTGTCTCTCATAATATAACATTTTCTCCCAAATATCCTAAGGTATTTGACTGATGTTGAATGTCCAAACCATAGTTCATAAGGTGTCTTATCCATACCCTTTTTTTATTTTTATTGTATTCATAGTATATACTAATGTATTCACTACTTCTCTCCAAAATATCTTAGAAATATCATTCTCAAGTAACATTTCTCTAGCTGCTTCTATTATAAATTTATTTCTTCTCTTAGCTATCCCATTTTACTTAGGTATTCTAGCGGTAAATAGCTACCTTTTGATTTTGTTTTCTTCATATAATATGTTAATTCTCTAGAGGTGAATTCTCCTCCTCTATCGAATCTCAAAAATGTAATCTTAACACTAGATCCATTCTCGACTCTATTCTTAAATATCTTAAACTTCTCAAAATCTTCAAATTTGTCATTAAGAAATGCTACCCACATCATTCTAGTTAAATGATCAACAAAACTCATAAAATACCTTTTGCCATCGAACCCTCTTATTCTATAAGGAGCACTTAGATATTTGTGAATGATCCCTAGATTTTTTGTGGTGGTGAAATTCTTTCTAGGGAATGATACTTTCTTTTTCTTAGCCAAAATACATTCCTTACACACAACATTAGTAGGCTTAACAATCTTAGGCAAGTCTCTAACTGCAAAAGTGCTACTAATCTTCACAATATTATCAAAGTTTATATGACAAAATCTTCTATGCCACAACCAACTTTTATATACTTTAGCTACCAAACATGTCATCTTAGAAGGATTCAACTATAATACATTACCTTTGGATCTAGTGTCAACTTCGATCATCTTACCATCTTTGTCTTTAATAGTGTAGGTCTTCTTAGTAAATTGTAATTGATAACCTTTGTCTACCAATTGCCCAATACTCAACAAGTTATGCTTCAGTCCATCAACAAAATAGACATCATTAGTGTTAGTTTTACCATGAAGAGTAATGGGTTTGATTCCTATTATATGACAGGTTGCATTGTTACCAACTCTAACAATTCCTCCATCATGATTCTTGAACTTAACAAACTTATTCATATCACCAGTCATGTGATGTGAACAACCAATATCAATTATCCAATCAAACTTCTTTTCAACTTGGGTAACTAGAGCTCTTTCTTCTCATTTTTCTCTATCAAGATCATCTTCCTTGATAGCCACAAATCCTAATTCATTAGATTATTCATCTTCATTTTCATACAAATAATTTCTATCTTTATCTCTTCTAGGATTAAATCTTTCTCTTTTAGGACATTTAGATGCATAATGATCAAATTCATTAGAAGTCCAACATTTAAAGATTTTCTTAGCATCTTTTTCTCTACTCACAAAAATGGCTATTCCTTCCACAATCTTCTTCTCTTCATCAACTCTGTTGCTACTAGCGAAATCTCCATAGGTTCTTGCACTTATTTTCAAATTAGGTCAAATATTAAAGGTAATGAAAGCTATTTTGACTCTTGCAAGTTCTCCAAACTATCTCTTCTTCTGCCAATTCTAATCTTCCAAGAAATGTTTCCTTAATGAAATCCTCAGTGTAGGGCATCTCTAGATGAATCATTTGAGCTATAGGCTTAATGATGGTGTCAAACTTTTTAAGATCTTTCATATGACCTCATCATCTTCTTTTTTTCCATCATAAGAATAAATTTCTACAACCATTTTTGATATTCTTTCAATATAAATTCTTACAGATTCATCTTCCATCATTCTAGCATCTTGAAATGCACATATCTAATTATCTGATCTCATTCTTTTTGAATGATCATCACCTTGAAAAGTAGATTCTAATACTTTCTAAATTTCATGAGATGTTGCAAATGACTTAACCTAACTATATTTATTCTCTAGAAGAGTTGTTAGTAAGGATTCTCTTTCTCTCATGTTACACATGAATAGATTACTCTCTTCTTCACTGCAACCTTCAAGGATATCTTCTTTAACAATTGTCTAATTCTGACTTTTTGTCAAGGGCCAATATCCTAGACCCATGCATAATAGATGAGTCTTCATCTTCTCCTTCCAAATGCCATAGTTTACCCCATCAAATCTAGGACTATCCTTTCTGAAAACATTCACCATCAATCTTTTGAAGCTATTAAGTTTATCCTTCAAGGACTTAATGCTCTGATACCAATTATTAAAATATATAGTGCAATGATATAACTGAGAGGGAGGGAGATGAACTAGCTATATAATTAACATTATCAATAACAACTTTAAATAATCTTAACCATATGAGTAATGTAAACTATAACCACAACAAGATATTCATACACAATAACACTAGATATGTTGACTAGGGAAACCCTTGATTAGAAGGAAAACCCCAATCGGGATGATACTGACAAGATGGTGTACTAATATAAATATTCCTTGTTAGAGGATAGACCCTAATAAGAGTCTGTTACAACATTTAGTACATATGAGTCCTTGTTAAGAGACTTTGAATCCTAGTTAGAAGATTCCAACCTTGTTAGGAGTTGTGAAAGATAGTTGGATCCACTATCCAAACAACTTTGAGGATAAGACCAATGAACCCTTTGTCCAAATGATCTCTATATTATTCCTTGTAGAATAATAGAACTTAATTGTACTTCCTTCCTTTGTCTCTATCCTATCAAACAAACTTCTCCTCCTTTATATCTTGTAACTAGATCACAAACTGCACATCCAATATTCCCTTAGATTTTTTACACACATTTAGTGAGCACCCTCCTTCTTTTCACACTTCACACTTCTTTCTAAGATTTCAACACTTGAACACTCTCCATATATCATTTTTAATCAAGGAAAACATCTTTTCTTTATACCATATCTTCATTATAATTCCTTGAGTCAGCCTTGAGGCTTTCAAAATTAATTCAAATAAGATAACTGATTAATTATAATTACCATAGCACTGTTGACTCATAGTCTATACAAAAATTTACATGTGAGATACTAAGACTTGCACACTCTTTGACATTATCACTTGACTATCCTCTGTGACTACCTAAATTCGCATCTTCTTAGTGCATCTTAGATGTAATCTAGCAAAAAGACATTAGGAACTAATTTCACAATAATCTATCTTTGAACTTCTCTCTGTAAATCACATACAACTTCTATTTATCTTTGACTTAGGGTCTTCCCACTTAACCACATAATCATGATACTAGGCTATATATGTCCATAACTATGCATGACTAGGCAATTAAACTAGTGTCTATATTATTAAGATTTTTTTCTTGCTACTCTGTTAGTCTTTATAGAAACTATGCTATGTTGATATCAATGACAAACATAGTCATAAATGCAATATATCAATATACTCCAATGCTTAGGACACTCCCCCAATGTAGTATCATCATCATTCATGTTAAAAAATATTCAAGTTGCTTTCCCACATACAATGCTACAATAATAAGGACTTGAAATAATAAGGTTACTATCTTTTCTTTCATATCTAATAATACAAATGGATTGATAATGAAATTTTTGGGAACTTTTGCATTAAGCTACATCAAGATCTACATAAATCCGTAATAATGTAATATATTTAGAGAAGCTACCCTCCAATACCATATTTTGCATCTACTCACATAAAAATGATCACAACAAGATTTTATATGCCATGTAGAGCTCACCTCCCCTCCCAAGCCTTAACAAGGCCAACCATGAGATAGAAGAACTAGATACCAAACTACGTTATACTCATTCCATACATAAAGATAACAATCTAAAACATAAAAGTACACATGAAAAGGAAACACCCATTTCCCAAGGCTTCACTATGACTTCCATTGGTTTATCATAGAGAAAATTTTAACATCTCTATATGGAGAAAAAGACACATAAATGAATAGGAGCACTTGCCACCACAAGGCACGAAAATATACATTGCTCACACATAGGAATCCCTAAATCCTTATGACCCCAAATCAAGGCTTTCTTTCCTTAAATCCTCCCTTAAAACCCTTTATGTAAAGTGGCACAAGGATCTCATACACTCTTTCTGTATCCGTCTCCTCCTTGAGGAGAGAATGCACACTCAAAGGAGTCACCACCCTTCACCTCAAAAGACCATCTCTCCCTCCCAAGGAAGAAATGTGCTTTGCTACAACCATGAACAACACATTACACAAATAATGAAAATTCCTACAACAAGAATATTAAAACTATACACTCCTTGCAACATCTTCATAGAGCATCAAACAATAACAACAATGGCTACACAATTTGTAACAAGATCAAAAAATTACACAAGGAAGAACATGATGAACCTTGGTCCAAGCTATGGCATGATAGTTAAAAAAGAGCTCCCTTCCAATCCCTCAAAGGTTCTAACTCCTAAGTTTTTCCCCCAAGTTGGAGAGTAGGAAATTACCTAGCCAACAATGGAGGAATCCCCCTAAAGGTCTGTACACATTTTTCATAACCTTCTTGATGAAGGTGTGAACTCTCCTATCGGTCCCTCTTCCTAGGTCCTTGCAAGTTCTATGTTTGGAAACTAAATAGGTGGCTCAAGGAAGGGGAAAAAGGTATTTAGAATAATATTTGAGAGTTTTCTACCTATGTCTAACACCACAAAGTGTCATGCCCAATTTTTATAATTTCACATTTTAAACACACTCCAATTTTGATGTACATTAAAAAATAAAAAATAACATAATCCTATAATATTATCACTATTATTTTTATTTTTTTTTATCTTATAAGGAAAAATAAAATATGATATTGATATATTATAATATGATAACTTTTAAACATAGAAGTATGAGGGTCTTGGGTAAAAGCACAAAACTATGTCACCCTTTGGGATATCTTGGAGGGTTTTAGCCACAACCCTTTTAGCTGTAAGGGTTTTGGCTATAAACCTATTGTCCATACATGTGTGGCACTTTCCCATGCCTACATGGTCACCAAGGTTATGACCTAAAGTGTACAAGATATTATAAATAGGCCAAAAATTACTTTTGGAGGTAATTTTCACTATCACAGATTTGAGATTTTGAGGAGCAGATTAGGGTGTTTTAGCGGTAACTGGTACATGGTTTTTTTGTTTTGTGAGGTTATTTTTAAGTTATTAAATGTTAGTATTAAAGTTAAATTAATTTTATTTTAAGTGTTTTAGTAGTTGACTATTTAGATTAGTTGATTTTTTAAATATAGTTAGATCATATGTTAGATAAAGAACTATATAGTATTTTTTAATTAAATATCTACTTAATCATATATGTAGATTTAAAATCAAACATAGAAAACTCAAGTTGAGACCTAGATAACTAAATTAATTACATTTGAGAAAATATTAACATAGTAAAAACCTATATAGATAACTAACATGTAGTGAAACATTAGGTAGAACTAAACTATAATAACTTCTAGTTGTTCAAACTTGAAAACTTAAAATTTAACCAATTTCAAACTTAGAAAATTTGGAAACTATAATAACATGCATGTACATGAAACTTAGAAAACTTGTTTAGACCTCAAGATAGCTAAAAATTAGTTACATTTTAGAAAACTTTAACATTGTAAACCTATGTACTTTAACATGTAGTCAAAAATGAGGTAGAAGAAAGCTAATTTAAGTTCAAATTGGTTTTTTAATCACACATAAACATGTGCATATTTTCTATTTACATACATGAGCTAGAAACATCAAGTTGATATATATTTAACATGTGTGTTAAATAAAATGATCTATATTCTTTAGTTACATTCAACTTTGTACATATAAATATGTTCATGTTTTAAATTAAATTTAACTTTCAATTTCATATGTACTTACATATATTTTAACTCTACATTTATAGACATAGATCTTCTTTGCATATCATTATGGCATCTGGTATTGGTGGTGTACCTACATCCTTAGGGGAGGCTAGTGTTTAGGGAGGGGATTGTAGTGCTAAGATAGGCACAAAATGTAGACTGACATCATCCTCTAAGGAGAGACATCATTTATTTAGAGATACAGTTGCTAGGTTATCTCATGCTATAGAGTTTCTCAATTCTACACTTTTGGCATCTACCACTCTCCCTAATAGGGAGAAGATTGTTTCTATGAGAGATGAGTTATTTCATATCATTTAGATGATAGAGACATACAACCCATATGATGATATCAGTATTGAGGTTTTTTACTCTTCCCTTTCTCATAGTGTCAGTGGCACTGTGGAGTATGCACAAATTGATAGATAGGTCTCTGCTGCTATGGTGAAGAGTATGTTTCCCTTTTATATATATAGGTCTAGGGTTAGAGGTTATTTGACTATGAAGTGTATAGATCAGCTTTTGCATGATTTATATATCCTTGCTAGTTAGCTACGCATCATAGGTGGCCACAAAAGGATGAGTTTCCTCTTTATTTCTACAAACAATTGTTTGCAAAATTTAATTTTTATGATGATGTAGATTATATAGATTTTCTAGGTCATGTTGGATAGGGCCTCTATAGATTAATAGAGAGATTTAGACCTATGGACACCCCTTAACTCATTAATAAATGGGCGATGGTGGGTCCAAACCTTTTGGTCATGCTGAGAGCTCCACAAATGGCTACTACAGGTATGACTATTCTAGTAGGACTCAAATCTATTCTAGCATTGCTACAATTGCTACATAGTTATAGGAGATGTCTTCAGATCAATGTGGTACATATATAGTACAATCTTGTGGTACCATTTCAATAGCTACATCCTCTAGTATAGGAGCTGATGATGTGTATGGGATAGTATATACCTGTAAACGTTTCTACTATATCAAATGTGGATGCATTGCATCGTATGGAATCATATTTAACATATGATCTTCTTGCTTCATATTAGGAATTATCAATAGTCACAGGGATTCCTCTTAGTGAGATTGGTGGATACATCAACCATATTATCTCATGCACAAAAAGATCATAGGGTTCACAGAGACAGGAGGATATCCTTGCACCTTCTATAGCACTTTAACCTACATAGGGCCCTACAACAGCCGCACCCACACCTACTAAGGATCCTATAACACCTACTCCTACATAGGGCCCTACAACACCCACCCGCCACCTACTGAGGATTGTGTACCACCTCGTACAAACCCCTATACTTAGGCCCCCATAGTATGGCAATGTCTATTTACCACTATGATTTCATATGAGATGGTCAACCTAGACTAGGCTAGTTTATCACTACATGATTCAAATATTAGTCAGATTAGGAGACCATTACATGATGCTATGGTAAATATAAATTTATATGTTTAAATTTATTTGTTACTAAAATTTACACTTATATGTTTAATGTACTTGAGCTTTTATACATGTACTTAGAGACATACATATATTCAAGTGATTCAATCTAACTTGTGTACATACATGTGTTCTATAGGGTCTTAGTGATAGTATGTTGCATTTTGGAGATCTTTAGACCCCAATAGACCCTACAAGACATGAGTCATAGTTATGTTACATTTATTAATATATATTTGATATGTATATGTACATATGATATAATACATGCACATACACAATTTTATAATAAAAAATTTCTTTCATTTGACATAGGATTTAAACCTAGATTGTAGAGCCTTTTGGGATCATGGATCAGGAGGGGGATGTGGTTGATCTTATTTTAGATGTCTATTTCATTGATGTTGGGACATTTTATATATATACATGTTATTTAAGATACTTTGATATGGAGACCTCAATGTTGTTTATATGTTATTTAGATACATTTGATGTGGTATTTTAGAGACATTTGATGTGGTATTTTGGAGACATTTTATATGTTATTTGGATACATTTGATGTGATATTTTAGAGACATTTGATGTTGTATTTTGGAGACATTTTATATGGTATTTTGGATACATTTTACATTAGTACATTATTTCATAGATGTGTTATTTTGTAGATGTACATGTTATGTTCATGTCTTTTGTTCATGTTGAATGTATGTATGTTTTCAATATTCATATTTTTATTTCATAGATCATGTGTTATTTTGTACATGTGTTACAATATTTAATCAATAAATTTAATACATATTTAAGAACATAAAGCTCACTAGTAAATAATACATGTGTTACAACATTTAATTAATAAATTTAATACATATTTAAGAACATAAAGAGTACTAGTAAAGAATACATGTGTTACAACATTTAATCACCAAATTTAATACAAATAAGAACACAAAGAATACATATGAACATAAAGAATTTAATATTTTCTATAGAACCTAATAAGAGTGTATTAATCAGTAAAGGGGTTGTCCTAATTGGATGTAATTAGGGGTTATCTTAAGGGGAGGTCCCAAGGGGAAGTCTTAAGGGGAGGTCATAAGGGGAACGCTTAGAATGGGATGTCTTATTGAAAGTCTTATGGGGAGGTCATAAGGGGAAGTCTTAAGGGGGGGGTTATAAGGGGAACTCTTAGAATGGGATATCTTAAGGGGAAGTCTTATGGGGAGGTCATAAGGGGAAGTCTTAAGGTGAGGTCGTAAGGGGAACTCCTAGAATGGGATGTCTTAAGGGGAAGTCTTATGGGGATGTCTTAAGGGGAAGTCTTATGGGGAGGTCATAAGGGGAAGTCTTATGGGGATGTTATAAGGGGAAGTCCTAATGGGATGTCTTAAGGGGTTTTCTTAAGGGGAAGTCTTAAGGGGAGGTCCTAAGGGGAAGTCCTAATGGGATGTCTTAAGGGGTTGTCTTAAGGGAAGGTCCTAAGGGGAATTCCTAATGGGGTGTCTTAAGGGGAAGTCTTAAGGGGAAGTCCTAAGGGGAATTCCTAATAGGATGTATACATATATTTACATCAAACTATACACAAATTATAAATAACAACACATGTTCATAATTTGTACCATATATCCAAGATCCATGATAAAAAATATAACTTTATAAAGCATATATCCAAAATGATGTGTATGAAGTAAATATGAAAGTATGAGAGATTTATATAGAAAATAAGTACAAATAGATGAACTAGAGCTCCACTAACATTGTATTGTCTTTTCTATTTTTAATTATCTCTAGAATCATTTCATGTTCTTCAATAGAAAGTTTCTACTTTTGATTTCAAAGAATTCTCTTCTTGATATTGCGTCAAATTGCAACTTTGTCACTATAACATGGTTACTGTATTGTAAAACCTTTTCTCCAGGCATGTATTCAATAAATTCAATACTAGTGTCAGTTATCCTACTTTTTTGATAATATTTTCCATCAACAACAATTGATCCAATTGGATATGATTGTCTATTAGCATCTATAATTCCTTCTAGCAACTTCTATTTTGCTTTTGTTTATCTTAGAAGATAATAGTCTATATTTTGTACATTATTTGCTAAG
Source organism: Cupressus sempervirens (assembly GCA_028749045.1). Lineage (NCBI taxonomy): Eukaryota > Viridiplantae > Streptophyta > Pinopsida > Cupressales > Cupressaceae > Cupressus > Cupressus sempervirens. Next base: position 293,348,554 of record CM053791.1, on the reverse strand, counting down.
GCTTGGACAACTAAAACATCTCCTACATGTACATAAAATTAGACATGTTTATAAAGTGAATATATATATATATATATATATATATATATATATATATATATATATATATATATATAAGTTTATTTTAATAAACATACATGTGTGTCATATATATGTGCATATGCCACAAACTTGTCATAAATAAATCAAAAACATGCTCATAATCGGCTGAATATATGGGATCATGAATGTTAATGTCAATGTCAACATCTTCAAAAAAGGCTTTTTGACTATGTCCTTCAAATCCCAATGTGAAACATATCTATTTGAAATATTCTCAAATACACTCATTGGATTGTCCTTAATGCAATCATCACAAAAACATGATTTCTCTTGTACTTTAATCACTAGAGGTTTCTGGTGTCATGTAGTCACCACTTGATGTAAACTTCTAGTACCAAAAATCATTTGGCAAATGTAAGGATTAGATCGATCTATATCTGTTACAAATATGAATAATTTAATTAATAACTTGAATTATAAGAATATACACATGTGTATTATATCAAATAAATAAATATATAATATTTACTTTTCACTTCTCAAAAATAATGCTTATTGTATTTAGTATCTTGAGTAGCAAAATGATCTTTGCACCATTCAATAATTTCATTTTCACTCTCTATCCTATTACCTTAATGTATAACATGCATGTGTATATAATTTAAAATACATTAAATCCACACACACACACACACACACACACACACACACACACACACACACACACACACACATATATATACATATACATCTCTAGAGAGAATCTATATGTGCATATATATTATAAGTAGATCAAGAACACACTAAATGTATGTACATATGTACCTATAAGTTCATGTTGTTGAAATGTACACTTTATACATGCTCCTACTCCATCATGCTCCCATTTCCCATGTCCAGTTTCAAAGAAGTTCCACAAAACCTAACATTTCTTCTAGCATGTTGCATGGCTAACCAATTAAATGATTTTGCAGATTTAACTTGTCCTGTGAGTTCATGAATTGAGATTAAAAATAATTATATAAATAAAATTTAAATATGTGTACAAATAAATATAATTTTTAAATTTAAAGTTAAATAAAAATGTACACATACATACACTAACTTGCACAACCATAAGACTAGATCCATTACTCTAAATTATTTATTGCATGATATCTAAGATCTTCAAAGAACATTGAAAAACAATGAGCAACATAGCTCCTATCATGAACTCTATCATCTCTAATATAGGAATGAACCTCCTTGATGATAATGCATTCATTTTCCTCCAAACTTTCTATCTTATCCACCTCAAATTGTGCATGTCTATAAGTCACTTGCACAAATATTGCAACTTGTACAGAATGAAAAATTTCCCTTGAAGCTTTGTTTGAGGTGAAAATGTATAGTTCTTAGAGAAATCTACAATTGAAAGAATACAACCAGGTGGAAAACAATTTTTTGAATCACGAATTTTTTTAGCTTGCCATTGTACACCATGACAAGGTTGGATATGTGGATATATCAATGGATGAAACTTGTTCATAAACTCATCATACTGCAATTAACTCTTCTTCAATACAATTTTTTGGATTCAACTCCTGTCTTATTTTAGTATGTCTCATATTCATATCTCATCCATGAAACTGGTGTTGATTCATCAATATTCTCAATTGGTAGTGGAAATTTAAATAAATCTCCACAATCTGGATATTGATTTATGATGCATTTTACTTTGAACCCATCTGAATCTTCTAATTTACCACATAATATAGACTTCACAAATTGTGACATACTACTAGGGAGGACCAAATTTGGATCAAGTACTGCCATAAATTTTTTATATGATTGCAATTGTAGACCAAATTTAACATGGTTTCAATAACAAGTTTCATGTATCTTATTTATGCATACAAAGGAAGGATGCAGGCTCTCAAACATTCTCTGACATATTTTCACATTTGAAAATTCTTGCTTGAGCATTTGAAATAATTCACTTTGTGTTATATCTATAAAATGTTTTGGATGTTCAACTTTTTCCCCTGTCTCTTGGTCTTTAATTTGTATAATATCATGTCTATTGGAAGAAACATGAGATGATGTGGTCCAAAAACCAATAACCTATCTTTTAACATCTTTAGAAACTCTATCTTTCTCAGGAACTCAACAAATATTCACCCAATTAATCTCAATGTTTTCATCTAGCATATTTCTCCTCCTAATGTATCTTTGAATAGTTCTTCTAGATATATGTAGTAAATTAGAAATTGCACGTACTTATTTTCTATGTGTCAACTTTCTAATAGATATAGTAGTCATCAATGCTCTACGGGTGGTGCTCAAATCCCATCCTCAAGTTGTGTTGTCATTTTTCTTATAAGAAGTTTACAAATTCTCAACTATTGTTTTATTAATATTATGCTCATGGTTTTTCCTATTATCAGCACCCAACAACTCTAAAATAAGCCTCATATCTTTTTTCCTAAATAACTTGACAAATAATTGTGCCTTTCCAAATATACTTCCATTTTTGAAATATTTATCCCACATGTTTTGGCAATGCTTTTTAATAGCATTCTCTTTTACCATTTCTATAGATGGAATTTGACTAAAAAGTAGGTCCTAATCCAAATCCATAAAATTTCCTACACCTAATAATAGGTTTCTATCATTAGAACTACCAATTCATTCATCTTCATGAATCTTGTCCTCTTCATGAATCTCATCTTCTACATTAACTTCAGTAGGTTGGTTTTGATTACATTTTGTATGACCTTTCATTTTGTCATCTCTTATTTTATCATATTTCATTGATCTAGCCTTTTTATTATCCATTCAATACTTTGACCTACAATAAAATATTTTAATTTAGATTCCACTAGAAATATATTTCAATAATTCAATATAGAGTACATAAAAATAACTAGGTGAAAAAAAAACCTTATTGATGATCCTTTGTAATCATTGTTAAACCCCATGAAACAATTGATAAACATGGCTTCAAAAAATATTTATTTTTGAAAATGCTCCTTTAAATTTTGCAATTTACTATGTAGCTATTATAAATTAAAATTAAAACCAAATTATTTTATATGAAACCACCAATGTAACAGCTAGTAGTTTTATTGGGCCAACAAGGGTTACATCCAAAACTGTTACAATTGAAAGGGTTACAACCAAAAGTGTTCGAGCTATAACTATCTATGTGTCATCCTAAGTGGTAGCCACATAAGCAAAAGATGCAATTTCTCAAAACTTCTCACCTTCAATACTAATTTCTCCATATAAAATGAAGTTTTTCCAAAAACTAAAAGTACCATTTTGTAGATCTTGGAGACAAGATTATGGTCATATAAATTATCTATATTTTGATTATTTAAAATATGTTATATTTATAAAATATTACAAGTAGGTCTTTTAAGATTCAACAAGATGTCTGTTCAAAAAAAGAAAAAAATATTAAATCATGTTCAAAAAATTAAACTTTATGTGTACCTCAAGAGGAGAGAGTCATCTTCAAGAATATGTAATTTTTTTTAAAAAAGTCTAGATTTGATAGAAAAAGTTTGGTGGGAAAAAAATTGTTGATTTCTGACAAGTTCAACTTTGAACACTTATAACTTGAAACATATAAGTCCAAAATCGAATTTTCTTTTTTATTTCCACTAGGTATACATGACAACTATAACATAGTCCAAAATCAGACCAAAATATGATCATTTGCATATATTTATTTGGTAGGAACAAAAGACTATATTTTTAGGATTTAAAAAAATAAAAAAATAGACTTAAAAATTAAAAAAATGATAAAATTTTCACTCAATTAAAAATAAAATAAAATTACACGCATAAACTTCATCCAATTTTACACATTTCATTAGTTTACATCATCTTCAAATTCTAAACACAAATGTCCCTTTTCTGTCATTGAAGTTGAACAGATTAAGTTCTGATATCCTTTTCCTTTATAAAAGGGTGACACGGGTTTGTTCTTTTACCCTCTTTCCTTATGTATTTCCTTTAAACATGTAGTAATTAATCACTATCAAGAAAGAAATTTATAGAAAATAATAGAATCTCTATTATTTCCACATGTCTTTAAATAAAAATTTTAGTCTAACATTTCCCATATCCAAATATTTGTAAGGAATATATTATTTCATGCAATTTGGTAAAATTTTGGCCACAATATTGATAGCACCATGAATGGAAAACAAATTACTATTAGGGTTACTTCCCCACATACAATGCTACAATAATGAGGACTTGAACTAATGAGGTAACTATTCCTTTCTTTCATATCAAAATAACCTAAATGGATTGATAATGAAATTAATGGGCACTCTTCATTAAGCTACATTAAGATCTACATAAATCCTTAATAATGAATTAAATTTAGAGAAGCTAACCTGCACTACCAATAATTGCATCCACTATGAACAACTACATCCACTCACATAAAATCTATCACAACAAGATTTTCTATGCTATGAAGACCAGATCTCCTAGCCTAGGGCTTTACAAGGCCACCCTAGCACTTGAAGAACTAGACACCAAACTAAGTTATACTAATTCCACAAAAACATAATAACCTAAAAAATAAATGTAAACAAGACAAGAAAACACCCTTTTTCCCAAGGCTTCAATATAACCTCCAGTGGTCTATAATAGGGAAAAGATGGGAATATTTATGAAAGAAAAGGACACATAAATTAATAATAGAATTTTCCACCACAACAAAAAAAAAAATGCATTGCTAACACATAGAAATCTCGAAATCCTTATGGTCCCTAATCAAGTCGTGCTTTCCTTAAATGTCCCCTTACTCCCCCATATATAAAGTGAAATAAGGATCCCATACATCCCTTTTGTATCCCTCTCCTCATTGAGGAGGGAGAGACTCTATAGTTAAAGGAGTCACCTCCCTTCACCCCAAAATGCCTTCTATCCCTCTCAAGTAAGAGATGTGCTTTGATACACCTATTAAAAACACATTACACAAAGAATGAAAATTCGTACAACAAAAATACTAGCACCATACAGTGCATACAACATATTCATAGAATATAAAAATAAAACAAGAATAATCACTACACCTTTTGCAACAAGATCATAAAATTACATTAGGAAATACATGACCAACCTTGGCCCAAGCTATACCAAGATAGTTGAAAAAGAGATCCCTTCCAATCCCCCAATATCTCAGACTCCTATGTTTTGTCTCCCAAGTTGGAGAGTGGGTAATGGGCTAGAAAATAATGGAGGAATACCCCTAAGAGGGATCTACAAATTTCCCATAACCCTCTTTGTAGTGCCTCCTATGTTTGTTTTATGTATCTTGCATATTTTGGTTTCAAGAGATACTTTGATACTCATGTTTGGTCCAATAATTTAGTTTGATTTAATAGTATCATAGATATTAGATGCTATGTTGTTCAGTTTGATTACATCTGCATGATGATGCTTTATGATGATATTTGGTTATTTTGCATTCATACATATACTTTGTTTATGATTATATGATGGACTTATTAGATTTTGGATACTTTGATTTGATGCTACAACTATTTACTTCATTCTTATTTTGAGATATTTTATGATGTAGCGAGTGATTTAAATAGATTTTTTTAATACAATCAAATAAATGGTTATTAATTTGATTTAATGAATTCATCACTTCGATTATATTATTATTTGAAATTTCACTTGATCATGATTTGTAGTGTGTAGGATTTATATCACTGGTAGTGGCACATAGAGTTAGTGATTTAGACATTCTTACCTAGACAATGTTGTCCTTGTATGGTCAACCCATCCTAATTAATATATTAATTAAACCCTCTAGTGATTTAACTAATTTGTACTCATTTGTATTATGTGTTTAGACCCATGAGCATGTATGCACATTTAGAGGTTTGAAATTGTCATGAAAGTTATCAAGAAATATTGTGATTTATTAGTTCAAGAGAATTTCATATTTGATTTAGTTATTTTAATTCCTAGTAGATTTTCTATAGTTGAATTCCATTTAATTATAATTGCTCAATTTTGTCTAGGTTGAAAAGGGTTGTTTCAGTGGGTCAATTAATTTTCCTAATATTATATTTCACTTTTTAAAGTGAATATATATCTCAAAAGGGAATTATTTCCTAACTTTAGACTTGAAAAATAGGAATTTTGAGAGAAAATTCAAAAATCCTCTCTAAAGGATTTACTATTTTGTTCACTATAGGAGCTATGAGCATGGGATTGTCATGAGGTTGAGCTCATTAGATCCATCTTGGGGAGAACTTCGTTGATCAAGATTTTTGGTGGTGATCATGAGGCAATTACTAATTCGATGTGTTCTTGTTTTAGTCCTTTTGGCTACGAGGTAGGGCTCTTCCATTTTATTTTTTTGCTCCATTCTAGAGTCTTTTCTTGGTTGTTGGGAGGCTAAGAACTAGTGTTCCCCTCCATTTTTGCATGCTACCTCTAATTAGTTGGATAGGTACGAGTGTTTGTCCTTTTTGGACTTGAGGGTTTCATGTTTCATCTTGTTATGTTAGCCATTTTTTCATACAAACTTTGAATCTAGATTTTATTTGATATTTGTTGCTTTTTTACCCAATATCATAATGGGTTTTCATTTTGAAGTTTTTGGGAATTTTTTTTTCCTCAACTTGTGTGTCACCCAATTTTCTTAGGTTTTCTTGGCATTGTAGTTGGTTATGGATCTAAATTATCCATAAGGACATCTTTCTAACCCTTGTTGTATTTTTATTGCATTGGGATTCATTCCAAATTCATACTCTTAGATATAGGCTAATTGAGTAAATTGTTATATTTAAGTTATATTTGTTTCTCTTTGAACCCTTTTTATTTATGATCATCATGTAGGTGGTATACCCACACATGAGCACATTAATGTGCACTTGTCAAGATATTGTGAGAATCAAGCTCTTGGTTGCTTGTTGGTTGAGTTATGTTGATTGGGGTTGGGTTGGGAAACTACATTTCCTATAAGCACTCATTGTGTGATGAGCATGGGTATGTAGGGTAGGTCAGTGTGGAGGGGATTCTCTCATTGGTCTGGGTCATGTTCTTGGTGAGGTATGTATGAAGAAGTTTATAATTAAGTGATAAATAGATAAATTCATGGGTAATTGACTAAGATAAGAAAATATTAGTACCTATATGACTCCTCTAAAAGTATGTGCTCATCAATTTATCTGAGAGCCACAGTGTCCACATGACTCATCCAAAAATGCAACATGTTGCCCTCTGAAGGGGAATGGTCGATAAAAATTCTAAGCTTGGGACTCCTAAGCAACCTACTCTCCACCAAAGTCCCTACATAGTAGACCCATTGAGTGTCTAACCAAGACCTGTTGTATTGCATTGTCTCATGATCTTGATTTTTTTTCATTGTATTATTTGGCAGAAGTGTTAGCCATGGATGATTTTCTTATGTGTGTTTGAGGTTGGATCACTATCTCCACTAGCATAGTGGGAGTGGGCCTATGGGTTCCACATGGTTAGGAGGCATAGGTACCCTTTTTACTACTAGGGATTGGTGTATAGGGTGGGACTTTCTCCATGTTTAGTGCCAGAGTTAGATCCTCATATGGTTCTTTGTATCTTCTACAATATATCTCCATGTGATTTTTATTATTTTAGTTGATAGAGATAGTTGATTTATGCTCATGTATGCTCACTATGATGTTACTTTTCTATATGATAACTAGATGCTATGGTTTAGATGATTAGATGGTTGATTCATGCTTTCTAGCATGCTTAGTTGTGTTACATCCATTCAAGCATTCAATCCTCAATATTTATAGATCTGGCACTCCCAGGTGTGGATAAATTATTATATTTTTGCACTTCTTATTTTTCTAGTTCTTGTGATGATGTTGAACCTCATGTCATAGAGGGGATTCCTTGCACAAGAATGCATTCGCTCATGTGAGAAAACCCTTCTCTTACATGGAGCATGGTGAATTCTCACATGAGATTGTAGTCTCTTGTGTGAGGCCAAGTATTCTCTTATGTGAGCTTGAGGCGTGGCTGCCAAAGAAAATGCTAGTCATTTTAGCATTTTCTCATCTGTGAATGCATTCTCTCATGTGAGAAAGCATTCTATACTACACAATGAGGTACTTCCTTGCATGAGGAGGTATTCTTTTGCATGAAACTATAGGGTTGTGTTTCCTCACATGGAAAATAAGGGGTACTTCTACTTTCTTTCAGGAAACATGTTTGTGTTTTTTATTACCCTTTAGGGTTTGACACCTTCCCAGGCTCCAATAAATTGGAGACTCTAGGGTTTGTAAATATTAAACTTTCATAGTTGGTCTTAGATGCTTTGCTAAATAGTATCTCTTGGAGATTCATTGGCAGTCTATATTTCTTGGTTATTTCTTCCATTGCAATCTTTTGATCTATTTCATGTGGATTTTTTTTGAATCTATTCTTATTACTTAAAAAAAAATATTGCCTTTTACCTATCTTTGTTCCAAGGATTTCTAGGTGGGCATTACACTCTTGATAAAAGTGTTAGCTCCTATTGGCCCCTCTTCCCAAGTCCTCATAAATTCTATGTTTGGAAACTAAAAAGGTAACTTAAGGAAGGGGAAAAAGGTCTTTAGCATAAAATTGGAAGGTTTCCTAGAAAAACTTATGTTTCCAAGAGGATTTTTTTGTCCATCTTGGAAAATCAACTTTTGGAAGACCTCTCATGTCAACTAAAGGTTTTCCTATGGAAAAATTGATCCTTACCCATAGGTATACCAATTGGCTTTATAAAAAATGCCTAACTCAATTCTAGGTGGTCATATGACCCTCCAAAAAAACCCTTAATTCTTATAAAGGAATTTCAAGAGATTTGACCTATCGTAGGTCTCTTTACCCAAGTTAGTCACATAAAAAGTTAAATAGGTTTGTATCTCCAAACTAGGGTTCACATGTTTCCTAGGTAGACATGTCATACACACACATCACAATAAAAATGGCATTATGAACCTAGGATTTACATATTTAGCACTAAAAAATAATACATAATAATTACACTCATGCAACCACACATATATGAATAAAAAAATGGTACACATGAGGCTTTCATCTCTCAATAGATTCAACCTAAGCTCAATATTTCATGTAAGTTTGGTTGTAGTTCTTCACATGAATCCTATGGACTTTCCTACACATTCTCAATCCAAATGTCAGTGGCTGAAGATATTACATGTGTATATGTACACGATGTACAAGATAGTTCTAAAACACCATAGAACTCATTAGTTCACTTTAGAATTTCCTAATATAAAATATCATAAATAATCCATAAATATTAATAATTATATTACATTAACTATAATCACAATTATCTTAAGTATCTCATATAACTATAATTTTTATGACATGTGATATTCATCTAACTTTATTTAATCATAACCAAATTCTCTATCATTATCATCATGAAATAAACATAAAAAATCAAGAAGGTCACCATATCATCAATGTATCTAGAAAACCAACATGCATTGGTGATAATTTCATCATGAGTGAAATAGTCTATTATAATGTAGTAGCATTAGATCTTATGCTATCGATTCCTAATAAAAGAGTCTAAACCTAAATCATAGTGTATCAAATTATGAAACTAAAATAAGAATGTATTGTGTTCTATGGCAGGCTTGGAGTAGGCCCTCACACCCTTCCCCCTTAGGAATATAATTTCTCTTGGCGTTCATGAAAAATTTGGGGATGCTATGTCATCATCTATCCTTCATCCTTCATGAAAGTATAACCTCATTGCAGATCCTAGTAGAACTTAACTTGGGCTATCCCTTTCCCTCAAATTGTGAATGTCTAACATGCCAAGATGTGAATGGACTCCAATTCCAATTTCTCATCCAAATCCACTTGCAAGGTATCTCAATATATAATTTGTGACTCATCATATATTTATTTCCTTAGTATTGACATATAAAAAACATCATGGATGCATGACAAGTTAGGTGCAAACACTAGATGATAAGAAATTTTGTCCTATCTAATCCAAAATCTTGAATGGTCCAAAAAATAAGGTGCAAGATTAGAGCCCTTACTATAATTGATTGCACTCTTATGAGGCCACACTCTCAATAATACTCTATCTCTAATCATGTAGCTCTATCCTATCATGTTTATGTCTCCCAACTCAAAGAAGTCCTGTAATGTCTTTCATATAAAGCCTAAAAGGGAGGCATCCCTAAGGATGAGTGGTGCCTATTATTATATGAAATCTCTACCAAGTGAAGGTACTCCTCCTATCTTGAATTGTGATCCATAATATACATTATAATATATCCTCCAACACCTATTTAACCTTCTTAGTCTATTCATCTATCTCAAGATGATAGGCCATGCTAAAATTGAGCTTAGTACCTAGGGATACCTCAAGCTCTCTCGAGAATGCTGGTGTAAAGAGAGTGTCCCTATTAGAGATGATATTACCAGGAATGTCATGAAGTCTAACAATGTCTCAAAAAACTAATTGTTCAATTAAGTTGTGAAGGTAATGTCAATTGGTGAAAAATATATAGGCTTGGTCAATGTGTCAACCATCTTCATAATGAAATCATGGTGGCAAGAAGACATGAGAAGATCTTGAGCTTTCATTTTGCATGATACTGAATGACATGGATCCTTTCAAACCCCTCTCTTGAAAAGATAGTCAAAGATCAACTCCAAGGTTCCAAGTGATCTTGAGACCTACTGAAATCTGCTCAATTGAAGATAAATGTGTATGTTCACAAGGAGGCCTTTACTAGTTCTAAATAATTTCAGATAATTTGTTTACTCTATTGTTGTTTGAAAAAAGTAACAACAAAAGATTTTTTATTTTTTATTTTGATATTTTCTATTTTTAAATGAATGCAATTTATCGATGCAATCTATGAATTCCTATTTTAATTGGGTGTTAGCAAAGAAAATAAAAAATACATGGCAATGAGAGATTAAAGAAAATAATTTGAAAGGGAAATTCCTAATGGATATAAACCATAGTAAAAAAACATCTACAAATTAAATCATCAAAAAGATTGGGTAGGAAATCAATAAAATTAGGAGTTGGGCTTCCTTAACTCCACTGATGCAATCGTCAATGGGGACTTAATAATAACCTAAAGATGTTTCATGTTTCATCAAATCACAAGGCCACAAAAAGTGCACTCATACAAGACAAGATGCTACGCAATACAAATGTATGATCTTTACTCTAATTTTTTATGTGAGAGGAAATCATTAACATGAGGGAAATACTAGAACTAAAAAATCACACAATCATAACAACACAAAAATACCATTGGCTCCATTATTATTCATGAACATGTACTCACAAAATTAACACACTCCAACAAGAATAACTACACTCAAAATAAGATTACAAATAGCAAATTTTATTGCATCAAAATAATGGACTCGACTACATATTACATCCATGTATTTATAAGAAATCATCTCTACCCTTTGTGTTAGGAGTGAGAATTCTTAAAAATTCAACTCATGCTAAAAACTAATAAAACAAATCTACTTATAATATACAATCTTGTTACAAGTTAGAGTTGTTTTTGTACCAAAAGATTGACCTCTCAATGCCTAGTACAACCACTAGACTTATAGAACATAGGAGGTAGTTAAGCCATGTCATGAATCTTGAAGGGGAATGTTTGTGGTTAGTCCAAAAATCCCCCCTAGCATTATCTAAGGAGATTTGAACTGGTGACCAAGCTCTAATACCACCTGTTACAAGTAGAGTTACCATTGACCAAAAGATCAACCTCTCAATACCCAATACAACCACTAGACTTATAGAATAGAGGAGGTAGTTAAGCCATGTCACGAATCTCGAAGGTGAACATTGGTAGTTAGTCCAATAAATATGACTCTCTAAATGATGCTAAGTCTCCACCCTTGTTTATATCAATTAATGGGTGTATGAGCCTTTACATGATACAAAGGAATAAAAGAATGACAAGATAGAACAATGCACCTATAAGATGATTTGGAAGTCTTTGGAAACTCTAGAAATGGATTCTCGACCTTCTCTAGGCATTTTTGGAAGTTTAACTATTGTCAAAATGGATTTTTGGTGCATGGAAAGCTCTAAATTAGGAATTTACAATTAACTGCCAGTGCACCACTTATTCTTCGAAACTATCAATGCAACTCTATAAAAAGTGTACCTGTGCACTTGTGCACCTTGGTGATAGGTTCCAAAAATCTATTTTATTTTGAAGTGTCAAAAATTGATTTTTAGCATCTATGTTTCTTACCATTTTACACCAAAATGATGTCTAGATATTTCTTGTTAAACTTATCTATTATATCAAACACATGAATAGCTTCTAATAAATCTAAACTCTCATACTTATCCTTTACTAGCTATTGGTAATTCATTACTTCAATCCTTGTCTTCGCAAAATCCTTAAGCTTTGTATCCAGTTCCATCGGTGCTTCTTTAGTTTTGAAAACTTGTTTGATGTCATCTTCTGATTTAGCTTCTTCAAATGTATCTTTGAATTGTTGGACAATTGATTGCATCACAAAAGCTTGGTCATTGACTCATCTTGAAAAATCTCAAGTTTAGTGGCATGATACTACCTCTCCACTTCTAAAAACTTCTCTTGAGCCCTATCTTTAATTAGGTGAATCTCATTGTGTAATCCTTCCATAACCTTATTACCTCCTAATATTTTCTCTATCCAATCATCAAGCTTGTTAAGCTCCTTAGCCACATATATCTCCAGTATCATATGATACCTTTGACCTTTTATTTATTTAAAATATTTTAGGTCTTTTTCCCTCTCATGAACTTCATCCATCAACCCAAAATCATGGTTCACTATAGAAACCAACTTATTGGCACTTGAATATATGTGGTGCAATAGGCCCAAATTTCCCTATATGATCTGTACACCTTTCTCCTCAAAATTATCATTCCATTTCTGTAATGTTTCCAAAAATCAATCTAACTCTATTATCTTTGCTCTTTTTCTCTCTAATGTTAACACAAGAGTAATCTCTATATTTTCTACATTGATAGGGCCCATAACTACATTCATATAGCTACTTAGTAGCTCATTTTTCTTCCATAACATTATCAAATCACCCTCACCTTACTCCATGTGCCTGAACACCTCTTTCATACCTATAGCGATCATTCATTTTGTTGTGTCTACTATGGGCACTCCCAAAATGATCTCTTTGATTCAATAATTTTTAGGAGTCAATTCTTCAATGTTATTATGAGATGGAGGAATGGAAATATGTGAAAGTAGTTCCTAATATTGGTTCTTCATTATGAAGGCCAATGCTTGTGGATAACCCTTAGGTTGCTTAGGCCTCTTGACTTCTTTTACTAACTTCTTCATTCCCTTCTTGGTTCTTAGGTCCAACTACCTCTTCTAGAAAAATGTAACCTCCCTCTTCAGCCATGTTAGTTTGGTGCCCATGGGAGACATGTACTTGGCTAAATAGGTTCATCCTACTATAGGCTTCTTTCCCTTATTAGTCCTCTCTAGAGTCTTCTCCTATCATGATAGATCTTCAGTAGAATTCACTATCTCTGGTTGAGCCAAAGTCCTACCCTCTGTATTTTGAGGAGTTTGGTGAGGCCCTTCATGTATTTTCCCTTCCTCAAATACTTCATCATCATGTAGCTTTTGGAATTCCCATTCCTTGGTCACTTGTTCTTCTTCTTTGGTATGTGAGGGAAGTGGAGTCATTGATCCTTTATCCTATGAGGCCTCATCTGATCTACTCTAGCATAGATGACATATTTATATTATGATACTTCTAATTCAATATTTTGATACACTTTTAAGACTATAGTTTTATGTCATTTTAACATCTACATTTTGATGATCCACACTTATATCTACACATTAGGACCTAATTGATAAATTTAATGATTCCATTTTATGTTCTAAATTATTTCAATTGCTTTAATAGAAACTATATTGTAGAAATGCTTGAAAAGTCAAATTTTAATGTTAAATGGAAATTTGTGTTAAAGGATAGATTGTAATATGCAAGATGACCTAATTCACATGCCTAGTGACTTAATAGTCATGTATTCAATATTTCACCACTATGATAGAAAATATATTATAAGGTTATTTAGAATGTTCTTAAGATAATATTAAGTAAAGATCAATATTGATATGTAGGGATTGATATTTTAATGTTTCAAATATTTAACATGAAAATAATTAAATATGTAAGCCTAATGTTGAATGTGATAATGATTTATTGTGCACATGTTTACATATTGCTTACATGATTTTCTTAGACTACCAATGCTCAAGTTTAGTGTGTAGGAATTTAACCATGGGGTTTAATGGGGAACCAAGGCTCAAGCCCATATGAACATGACATAGCGAAGGTTGAATCAGTGGAAAAGATTCAAACCTCATTGTGATGTGTTTTGTTTCATAAATGTGAATTGTATGTGTGTGTAATAGTTTAATTCATATATTTAAAGACATGTCACTATAAATGTAATGTGTTATTTTATGTGTCACCTGACACTTTTTTTTTCTCCATGTGATGATGACTTGTCATTTAGGGTTTTGGGAAAAGGTCACCTAACCTAAACCTAACCCAATGCAGTACCCAAGTTAACCTCTTATGATAGAGTGTTAGGAGAAGTCTCCATCAAGGGAAAATTGAATTCCAACTTTGTATTAACTTTTGAGGATCAAAAAGTAGTCCTAGCGGGTTATTTTGGTGAAAAATAAGTGCTATCATGATAGTAATGTTGGTTGGGGGTCTAAATTTAACATTTAGTAGGCCTTGATGGCCTTGGGAACCCTCCTAATTAGTCACTTTCTTAGAATTTTGAAATTAAAGAGTTCACATTTTTCTTCCTCTTGGTCTAGATTAGAATTTTGGTAGGGAAAAGGGTGTAAGAGATAGTTATTTGATGTTTTTTGCCAAAAAAAATAGAGTGGGAGAGTCTTTTTAAGGGACTTAGATAAACTAGTAGAGTGTTCACCCACTCTCTAAGTTTATAGACAATTAGGGTTTTGAAGGAGAAGGACAAGGAAGGTATCTCTTCAACAACTATCATTTTCCTTTTTTCTTGGATTGAAGGTTGGTGCCCATGCCATTTTTTTCATTAGAGTTGCATAATATTGTTGAATTTGTGTTCATGTAGAAATGAAACTATGCATTGTGTTTTGTGTTGTAAATTTTGTGATGTGTTTATTGTTGCATTGTTTTACTTGATTTTATCTTGTTTTATTTATTTTGAAATGAGTTTTGTTCATGAGTGTGAGGACTTCACTCACCATTTGGGAAGGGAAGAGAAGTCTAGGGTGAAGGAGTTAGTTGGGCTTGACAATGTAGTTGAGAACCTTGGAGTATGGGCTCCATTGTATTCCATAATCATTCATATCTTTCTTGGGGGTGATAAGGGGAGTATGGTTGAGAGAGGAAGTTTATGGAGTATGGGCTCCAAGGAGGATATAGTTGATGGTAGTGTGTTTAGAGGATGATTGTGAAAGCCTCGAAAGGGCATATAATTTTTTGATTTGTGAAAGCTTGGAAAGGGCATGGAAATTGTTTATTATAGATATCATTTGATATGAAAAATATCCAATTTGAAAAGCACACCTTCACCCTATGCTCATTGTTCCATTAGTGAACCATTTTGAAATATCATTGGGATGGAATTGTTCAAGTGTTTTAATGTGATGTGTATGCATTATAATAATGGAATGAAACCTGATTTGAGCCTTGTTCTCCTAGCTTGAGGGTGGTGTCTTTGGAGGCCTATGGTTGGGTGGAGAGTACCCATGGTTCTTGTTTTTTTCTTTGTGATGTATTTTTAGTTTTTTTTCTCAATGGTTTCATTGGAGAAACTTGGAATTTCTCATTGTGTGGATGGAACATGAAGGAGACAACTTGTCATTTGTGTATTTCATTGTCATTGAGGAATTCCATCTTGTTTTAAATCATTATGATGCATGAGTTCATGTGAGAAAATTGGGATTTATGGAGATGTAATTGTGTTAATGTTTAGTGATGTGCTGATGCAGAGGTGGCAGTGGAAACACTTCACAAGATGCCCAATCACTCTAGGCACTCCTATCAAGGAAAATTCACAAACCAACCTTGGTTTTGGTTCAGAAACTATATGAACTCCTTCCCAAATGAGTTATGATGATTTCCTAGTCAATCAAATGACCAAAAGACACAAATCAATTCAAGACAACTTCCTTCTTTAAGGACACAATCCCTAAATTTTGGCCAAAATAGGAATCTAGGGTATAATGACTTATCCAACTGCAAAAATGTATTCAAAACACCTTAATATGTCCAAATGACACAATCCAACCTATTAGCTTGGTTCCCAAAACACTACAATGACAAATGTGGGTTTGGACCTAGAAATCCTTGTAGGTCTCCCAAATCTGTTTTAGAGCCATAACTTTGTATTCTTCTAAATAACTCTGCAAATAAATCCCACTTTCAAATACCCTTTTGGATGTTCTAACAAATCCCAAAGACTTGGATTCTAGAGTTAATCCAGCATATGGCAAATTCACAAAGTTCAACAGGCCTAATGTGCACCTTAGGCTTGGATTTCAAGGTAAACTTGCTAGGGATGGGTTCTCAACCCCAAATCTGGTCTTAGGATGACTTGTCTTGATCAAACAACAACAATTCCACCAATTTCTAGGATCCTAATAATCCCATACGCTCAAAATCTGCAAATCCTACAATTTCGGGTCCAAATCAATGGTTAGATTTGGCCTAGGGCTTGAATGTTCTGATCCACCTTGTTGAAACTATGACTCCTACTCCTAAAATGGTAAAGGACATTATGTTTTCTAGAAAAGTCATTGGGTTTGATCCAATTTGAATGGTGCAGCCGCGACCTACACATCCATCTTTGATCAAACCCTGGTTTGTGAGGGTTTGCAGGCTGTTTAGGAAGAAATGAGGATAACTTTCAGCACCGATCTCCTTTTGCCTCCAAACCAAGTGCAACAGAGAGGTAAGTCACCAAGGATTACAAAAATGTTACTATGCCTTCATCTGGTGTCCGTACTGCATGTGTGGATCCCAAACAACAGAGAAATTGACAAGAAAACAACTGGATCTTTATTATTTCTCAAGCAAAATGAATACAATGTCATATGTTCTGAAGGGGAAGATGACTTAGTGTTTAAATAGGCCCATAAGACCGATCAAATGCTCAGAGGATGGTTGGAATCAGTTCCACACCAGTTCGAGCAACTTCTTCAAAACTGCTCAGCAACTTTTCAAAGTTGCTTGACAACATTTGCAACTTTTTGCAATTTAGTTTGTTTGATCTTCAAACCTTATGAAACTTGCCCAAACCTATTCAAATGACTCAAAAAACATGAGAAATGAAATTTTCCACTAAGTGGATACAAAACATAACTTATTTCCTAATCTAGCCCTCTAAAGTACTATTTAGCCCTTTAGGCTACTTGGCACATGGTTTATAGAACACCAAATTGTACCAAGTGCCTTTACAATATGGGCACATTATTCCAAGACTAATCAACCTATCTACTTTCCATTTATACAAGGAAACAAGATCAATTAGCATTTATAGGTCCATGACCCATGGTGTCTAGGTTTCATTGAGACCTTGCCTCCTTGTCATCTTCTTTGTATGCCCTTGGTGCTCTGCACCATACTACCCACCTTCAAAGAACTCAAGTCCCTTGAGTTGGGATTGAGTCAAAATCAAAACCTGCCTTCTCAATTTCCTTCTTTGTCATCCAAGTTGCATCTTCATGAGGACATCCAACCCATTTGACCAAATAGGTATAATAGGTATGCTTCCTTGTTTGTCTAGTGACTTTCTTGTCTAGAATGCATTCAATCTTTGGTGGAATGACCTTTGGCAATGGAGTCTCTATCACCTTGTCTTGTATATCTGTCCCTACATCACATGTGTTAGATTCCTTATAAGCATAAAGATCAGAGACATTAAAAATAGGTGATAGACCAATCTCTGGTGGGAGTTCAATCTTATATGCATTGTTGCCACATCTTTGCAGAATCTTGAAGGGTCCTGCCTTCTTCATCATAAGCTTGGTGTATTGCCCTTTAGGCAATCTCTCCTTCTTAAGGTGCACCATCACAAGGTCACCTACTTTGAATTGCAAGTCTCTCCTCTTTTTATCTGCATGGTTTTTGTACTTATCTGCTGCCTTTTGTAACCTGTCCTTCACTTGTTGTTGTACATCCTTCATCACATTAGCAAAATCTTCTGCTTGTGCACTCTTCCTCTCAATTGTATTGACATCTCTTAGTTCAAGAATACCTCTAGGATGATCCCCATAAACTATTTGAAATGGAGTGAGGCCTGTACTCCTATTAACTGAATCATTATAGGCATATTCTGCCTGAGATAGTATGGTATCCCATGACCCTCCATGTTGTTGTGATAGGCATCTTAGTAAGTTACCTAATGACCTGTTTGTGACTTCAGTTTGGCCATCAGATTGGGGATGGTATGCTAATGAGAAATTCAAGTTTGTACCTAACCTTTTCCATAGTGTCCTCCAAAAATGACCAAGGAATTTGGGATCCCTATCAAAAATGATTGATCTAGGAAATCCATGGAGTCTTACTACTTCCCTAAAGAAGAGTCCTGCAATGTGAGATGCATCGTGTGTAGACCTACGAGGAATGAAGTGGGCCATTTTAGAAAATCTGTCCACAATTACAAACACACTATCATGACCTATTTTTGTCTTAGGTAGGCCTAACACAAAGTCCATACTAATGGAATCCCATGGTCTGCAAGGAATAGGCAAGGGAGTATATAACCCAGCATTAGATGTATGGCCCTTGGCCTTTTGGCATATCCAACAACTCTCCACAAAACTTCTGACATCTACCTGTAATTTTGGCCAATAATAGAACCTCCTCACTTGTTCCAATGTTTTATCCAGTCCAAAATGACCTGACATGCTGCCACAGTGCTTTTCCTTGATTATGTTCTCTCTACAAGAACCCTTAGGCACACATAACTATCTACCCTTGAAGAGCAATCCTTCCTGAATCAGAAAATCTGCATAATCAGTATGATACCTATCATTCATTTCAAGGCAAACATTATATATTTCTTTGAAATCATCATCATGAGGATACATGTCCTTCATGGAATCTATTCCAACACTCTCAAGATCAATTGTTTGTATCATTAAGTTCCTCCTACTCAATGCATCTGCAACCTTATTTACAATGCCTTTCTTGTGCTTAATTGAAAATGTGTATCCTTGCATGAATTCCATCCATTTTATGTGTTTTTTACTTAGTTTGTCTTGTCTATTAAGGAAACTCAGGGCTTGGTTATCAGTGAACACTATAAATTCCTTAGGTAACAAGTAATGCCTCCACCTTTTCAAGGATTGAACCATGGCATATAGTTCCAAGTCATATACTGAATATTTTTGCTTGGCATCATTGAGTTTCTCACTAAAAAATGCTACTGGTCTGCCCTCCTGACTTAGCACTCCCCCAATTGCTTTGATACTTGCATCACACTCAACTGTAAACACTTTGTTAAAATCAAGGAACCTAAGGATAGGTGCTTGGGCTATTCTCTGTTTCAACAACTCAAATGACTCCTCTGCTGCTTTAGTCCATTAGAAATTGCACTTTTTGCCCCCCTTAATGGTGTCTATCATTGGAGCAGAGATGCCACTAAAATTCTTAACGAATTTCCTATAGAAGTTACAAAGACCATGAAAACTCTTCACCTCACCAAAACTAGTAGGTGGTGGCCAATTAATAATTGCTTCAATCTTGGAAGGATCCATTTTCAAACAATCTTTAGAAATAAAAAAACCTAAGAATATTAATTCCTCTTTCATAAATGTACATTTTTCCAAATTTATCTTTAAGTCTTCTTCATGCAACCTTTTCAAAACAAGATCTAAATGCCTTAGGTGTTCATCTTCATCTTTGTTGAACACTAGAATATCATCAAGGTAGACTACAACAAATTTATTGAGAAATGGTTTAAGCACCTCATTCATTAGTCTCATGAAGGTGCTAGGGGCATTTGATAGCCCAAATGGCATCACAAGCCATTCATAGAGACCCTCAGTGGTTTTGAATGCTGTCTTCCACTCATCACCCTCTCTGATCCTTATTTGGTGATATCCACTCTTTAGGTCCACTTTAGAATACACCTTGGCTCCCCCTAGGCAATCAAGCAGATCTTCCATTCTAGGCATGGGGAATCTATACCGGATTGTAATTTTGTTTATGGCCCTTGAATCAGTACAGAGCCTCCAAGTTCCTTCCTTTTTGGGTGCAAGTATAGCAGGTACTGCACATGGGCTCACACTTTTCCTTATGAGGCCTTTAGACAAAAACTCACCTATTTGTTTTGCTATCTCTTCATTCTGCTCTGGTGTCAACTTGTAGGCAGCTTTGTTTGGCAATGTAGCCCCTGGTATAAGGTCAATGCAATGGCTTACTTCCCTCTTAGGTGGCAATGTAGATGGGACACTACCTGCAACAATCCCATGGTACTTGTGCAGCAAATCCCTGACTTCTTTTGGCCCTATATCTTCTCTCCTTTGGTCTGCCTTTGGCTTGCCTTTGATCAGGTTTCTAGACTCTTGTTTGGGTCTGACAACAATGGCAAAACATGGTGTATCCTTCTCCTTCAAGGTTTTCAAGAATTCTTTCTCCCCTACCAATGCAACACTACTAACCACATGATCAGACTTGTCATCATCCGGTAAAGGTTTCATGGTGTAGTTAATACCCCCCTTGGTTATGGTGTAGATGTTTGTTTCCCCATCATGTTTAGACTTGACATCAAACTGCCATGGCCTCCCTAATAAGAGGTGGCATGCATCCATTTTGGTTACATCACATAAAACTCTGTCAGAATATTCTCCTAAGGTAAAATCTACCCATACTTGTTCATTTACCAGAGTTTGTTTGTCTTTTGTTAACCAAGAAGCTTTATAAGGGTATGGGTGTGGTATCCTAGGTAACTTTAATTTGTCCACCATTTCTTTAGATGCTATATTATCATTTGATCCTGAATCTACAATTAGCTTACATACCTTTCCCTTCACTTTGCAATGTGTCCTGAACAAGGCTTTTCTCTGAGGTGGTTCTGCAGGGGATGGCACTTTGAGTAGGGTCCTTTGCATCATGAGGAACTTGCCTTGTTCTGCATTTGCAGGTCTTGAAGTGGCAGTTTGGTATGTAGTGGTGCTCTGACCATCTTCTTCTTCTTGTAACAGATTGACCCTTCTATCTCTGGATCTACTGCTGTCTCCTCCTTTTTGGGGACATCTAAAGGATTGATGCCCTGTCTGGTTACAAGTAAAGCATCTTCCAGTGAAGACCTGGCCTCCTCTGCCTCTGCCAGCACCTCTTCCTCTATTGCCATTGGTTCCTCTTCCTCTAAAGGCTCCCCTCTGATTGGATTCTGACTCTGTACTCTGATTTTTGTTTTCATCCTTGAAGAAAGAGTTCCTTCCTTGGAACCTTCCTCCTCTACCTCTAAAGTTGCTGCCTCTCCCTTTATTTGACTCTCCTCTCCTTTTATGTTTCTCCTCAATCTTCAAAGCAAGGTTGAAGCATTGATGGACTGATTCCACATTGATCAATGCCAACTCATCTTGTATGCTAAACTTTAGGCCACTAACATACCTTGCCAACTTTTGCTTGTTGGTCTCATTAACTTTGGCCCTAAGGGTCAAGTTGTGAAATTCTTGTGTATAGGTGCTTACATCAGCATCCCTTTGTCTTAGATTGTGCAACTTCTGATTCACAAGGATCTCATAATCCTCTGGCACAAATTGCCTCCTTATCTCAGCCTTCATCCTACTCCAAGTGGTGATAGGCTCCTTTCCATCTTCAACTCTTTCATTTTGCACAAAGTTCCACCAACTAAGTGCAGGCCCTTTCAATTTGGCCTTTGCCATCTTCACTTTTTGGCTAGGAGGGATATGATCACATTCAAAGTGATTATCTAAGGCTTCAAGCCAATCAATGCATTCATCTGGGTTCAACTTCCCATAGAAGGTAGGAATTTCTCCTCCTTTAACCCCCATCCTCTCCAATGCTTGCGAAAGGGGTCTTTGGTCTGGTGGGACTATGGCTTCATAGTCTTCTCTCTCCACCTCTTCAGCCTCTGACTCATAACCATCTCCTTTCTTAAATTTTCCTTTCAGTTTCTCCAATTCCCTCTTCATGGCACGGTTCTCCTCCCTAGCAGCTCTACTCTCTGCCATTTGTTCTTGCACCAACTTGGCAAGCTCCACATTGGTGATCCTAAGAGGTATGGTCCTCTCTTACTCACCTTCTCCCTCTGACATGTCTGCAACCACCAATCACCAGGCCTTTCCTGCTCTGATACCACCTGATGCAAAGGTGGTAGTGGAAATGCTTCACAAGATGCCCAATCACTCTAGGCACTCCTATCAAGGCAAATTCACAAACCAACCTTGGTTTTGGTTCAGCAACTATATGAACTCCTTCCCAAATGAGTTATGATGATTTCCTAGTCAATCAAATGACCACAAGACACAAATTAATTCAAGACAACTTCCTTCTTTAAGGACACAATCCCTGAATTTTGGCCAAAATAGGAATCTAGGGTATAATGACTTATCCAACTGCAAAAATGTATTCAAAACACCTTAATATGTCCAAATGACACAATCCAACCTATTAGCTTGGTTCCCAAAACACTACAATAACAAATGTGGGTTTGGACCTAGAAATCCTTGTAGGTCTCCCAAATCTGTTTTAGAGCCATAACTTTGTATTCTTCTGAATAACTCTGCAAATAAATCCCACTTTCAAATACCCTTTTGGATGTTCTAACAAATCCCAAAGACTTGGATTCTAGAGTTAATCCAGCATATGGAAAATTCACAAAGTTCAACAGGCCTAATGTGCACCTTAGGCTTGGATTTCAAGGTAAACTTGCTAGGGATGGGTTCTCAACCCCAAATCTGGTCTTAGGATGACTTTTCTTGATCAAACAACAACAATTCCACCAATTTCTAGGATCCTAATAATCCCATACGCTCAAAATCTGCAAATCCTACAATTTCGGGTCCAAATCAATGGTTAGATTTGGCCTAGGGCTTGAATGTTCTGATCCACCTTGTTGAAACTATGACTCCTACTCCTAAAATGGTAAAGGAAATTATGTTTTCTATCAAATTCATTGGGTTTGATCCAATTTGAATGGTGCAGCTGCGACCTACACATCCATCTTTGATCAAACCCTAGTTTGTGAGGGTTTGCAGGCAGTTTAGGAAGAAATGAGGATAACTTTCAGCACCGATCTCCTTTTGCCTCCAAACCAAGTGCAACAGAGAGGTAAGTCACCAAGGATTACAAAAATGTTACTATTCCTTCATCTGGTGTCCGTACCGCACGTTTGGATCCCAAACAGCAGAGAAATTGACAAGAAAACAACTGGATCTTTATTATTTCTCAAGCAAAATGAATACAATGTCATCTGTTCTGAAGGGGAAGATGACTTAGTGTTTAAATAGGCCCATAAGACCGATCAAATTCTTAGAGGATAGTTGGAATTAGTTCCACACCAGTCCGAGCAACTTCTTCAAAACTGCTCAGCAACTTTTCAAAGTTGCTTGACAACATTTGCAACTTTTTGCAATTTAGTTTGTTTGATCTTCAAACCTTATGAAACTTGCCCAAACCTATTCAAATGACTCAAAAAACATGAGAAATGACATTTTCCACTAAGTGGATACAAAACATAACTTATTTCCTAATCTAGCCCTCTAAAGTACTATTTAGCCCTTTAGGCTACTTGGCACATGGTTTATAGAACACCAAATTGTACCAAGTGCCTTTACAATATGGGCACATTATTCCAAGACTAATCAACCTATCTACTTTCCATTTATACAAGGAAACAAGATCAATTAGCATTTATAGGTCCATGACCCATGGTGTCTAGGTTTCATTGAGACCTTGCCTCCTTGTCATCTTCTTTGTATGCCCTTGGTGCTCTGCACCATGTGCCTTCTTCTGTAAGCAAATGAAAAGATGAACAATTGATGATATAGTTGAAATATAGAAGAATCATTCCAATAGATAGATCCTTGTACTTATATTCATAGGATTGACTAAGAATAGGTGAAACATGTTCATTATTTTGATCATGAAATAATACATGAAAGTGAATTTAAAATATGATTGGAAATTTAATTATGTGTTGGTTCAATAGGAAATTTTATTTAAAAGATTCATTCTAGCTAGGAAAAGATTGATCTATTTGCGTCCATAGTTGATCTTGTACAAGTATAATACAATGCTCCAATTTATTGTCATGCAAAAAAGTAGTAGATTTGACTCTCAAGTTTGAAGTCTCAAATGGATTTTGATAGTTTCAATAGAGTGTTTAATTTGATGCATTAATTAGAATACTAGAATTAATAGTAATACTCAACACTATAGGTGATTACCATGTCACAAAACCTGGAGTAAGAGACTAAAAAAAAAAAAAATTCATGAACAAATAAGTCTGGAAGTGTGCATTCTATTCTTTGGATTTTCTATGGGAGAAGATAAAATAGCTCATAGTTAGGTTTCTATTACATAACATTATAATAATAGGGAGAATATTCCTAAGGATCCTTTAAAAAATAATATAATAAGAACCTTACAATATAATATTAATATTAATAAAAAAGGAAGAAGAATGACATCTCCAAATTTTGAAATGGATCATGGAAACAAAGGAACCCATGAATAGAAGTCGATATGAAAGGCCACCCTTAAAGAAAAGAGGTACTAAAAGTGCTACTAAAACCTATCCCTAATGCACCTCTAACTCAGCTAAAATATAATAACTTATGAAATATACAAACACAAAATAAGGGGACCCAGCTTGGAAATTGACCTTTCCCACCCATCACATCCTAGTGCCAGTCATTGCAAATAATGGCTAGCACCACAACCAAGGTGCCTCCACTTGGGCCATGAGCCTTAAGCTTCAAGTGGTTGGGCTCACATGCAAAAAAAGAAGAATCATGTGGGCCATGGATAGGGTTTTTTTGGTAATCAACCATAGCTAGCCATGTGGACCTTGCAAAGAGATTGAGGGTGAGTCATGAAGGGTATTTGGATTTAGATGGGAGTTAGGCCCATGTGTATGGAAGAGACTCATAATAAATAGTTCTTGGGGTTATGGAGTTTGGAAAAGTTTAGGAAAAAAATAAAAGGGTGGTGGGCCACATGTTCTAGTAAGAAGTATGTAGGGAGAGTACAAGGGACCACGGCCCCACCACACCTCCACCTCACCTCAGTCAAAACATAGTATAGGGACACCCAATCTTATTGACACCCTGTAACCAACTCAAAAGTTTGCACCATCCATTCATGTGCTCATAGTCCCATGCAGGCTACCACCCTAGATGTCTTGGTCTTTGGGTAGGTACGTGAGTGGGAGTGGGAGTGGGTAGTTCTTGGGGGAAGTGCTAAGAATCACATAAGTGGAGTTAGATTTAGATAAGAAATAACACTTGAGAAATTGCACTTAGAATATGGAGTTTAGCTATCACATAAGATAAATATTAGGTTAGTTTAATAATTAGTATATAAGATTTAATTTTGGTTAGGAATCAACCAGTTAGTGGATGGTTAGCAAGGGGTTCGCACAAGAGTTTTAGGGAAAAAAATTTCATAGATAGATCGGTTAGTTAAAATTGTATGATAGTAATTTAATTAATTAGTAGTAAATATTAGTAGATAGTATGAGTAATAAATTAATTGTTAAGTTACATTATATATGTTTAGTAAGTAAATTAAGAATGCAATATTATTAAGATGGTAAAATTAAAAGGTATTGTATAGTTGATTTTTGAGTATTAATAATAAGCCATTAAATTAAATTGTTAGATGTTATTGATAATAGTTAGTAGTAAAAGATAGAAGCCAATAAAATGGGTAAATTTTAATTAAATGATAAGATGTAAGAGTGTAACTAAGTAGTTATTAGTAGTGTGTAATTAAGGGTCAATAATCACTCCTTAATATTATATTCCTATGGTGGTAATAATGGATTTATGCACTTAGGTCATAATATTAAAGATGGATGCAAATGTTGTACATGTCAATAATGCATGCATTACATATCTAGAAATGTAAGAGTTCATTAAAAAATTATTTTGAGATATAGATTTTGGAATGGAAAAATAATGAATTGAGGTTGGCTTACAAATGTTGGAAACATATATATCTACTAGAATGAATATGATTATCTATCATTGATACACTGCCATGATTAAGTTGTGGACCTATATAAAGACTTGATATCCTACATTTATGAATACAATGTTACCTCCAAGTTAGGTTATGAAATTAAAAGTGATACTGCTTATCAACATGTGTACAACAAGGCCTTGGGAGAAACCTATTACTCTAGAAGAAATTATAATCTAGCCCATGTGTTATAACCTTAACTCCAATTTAATGATATGTGACCTCCCATCAAATTATCTATGTAGTAATATTAAAGTATCAAATGAGAGAATCATCTAACAATGCCACCAAGTCATTCTATTGTTAGAAATATTCAAGACTATGCTAAGTTACTAAGAGGGGAGGGGTTAATCAATAATATCTAAAACTTCAATAATTTCAACTCTTAATCCAACAATCTAATTATTATTCAATCCATCACATGTAATCTGATCTAATTGCATGCATAAGAAACTAAAAATATGAAAGCATTCACAACACTATGACACAATTATTTGGTGACCCAAAAACCTTCCAAATAGAAAGTAAAACTAGGGTGGGGATGATACCCACAAGCTTTAGTACTGTAGTATAAAGTCATTTTGTTAAATCTTACATTGATCACTTCTAATGATTTTCTCTATTAGGAGCAATAAGGACTGCTAGGTCCACCTTGTGAAAGGATTTACAAACATACAATGAAGTATGCACTTGACAAAGAGATTTTTGAAAGACTATTAGGTCTACCTTGTTAAAGGATTTGACTGATCCACCTATTAAGATGAGACATTTGATGATCTCTGATCTACAATTTGGTTTTCTAAATGAGGTTCCTTTATTTACAAATCACCTTATTATGATAGATATGCCTTTGTTGCTCCTTATACTATTGTAGCCTTTGTAATTTTCTCTTTTTTCTCTTCTCTAATTATATTCCCTTATATTGCATTCACATTCACATCTTCATCATGCCTAGATATAATAAAATACATTACACACACACACACACACACACACACACACACACACACACATATATATATATACCAATCCAATTATACAAATTACAAAATTGGCCACAATACAAGTTTACACAAGTATTACAAAATTGGCCCAAATGAAGAAACTTGGGTTTTGAAGACCGACTCTATGAAGTTTTGATACTCGACATCCACTGTTAATGTTTGGCATTGTCATGCACTTGGTAGATGTAGAAGCTTATTCTATATTGATCACTTCCAAGTAGTCTTGAACTTGATTTGCACTGGCAACTTAGTAGATACTATGAAACTCGTCATATAAACTGAATCACTTGTTCACCATGGCAAGACTCAATAAACACTATCACCTTAAGCTTGGTATAAACTGAGTCACTTGATTAACATTGAGTAGCTTGGTTAATATTGGACACACATCACATACACTATGAACTTGGTGTACATAGTACAACTCAGTTTGCATTGTTAAACTTGGCATACAGTAAGATGCATGGTTTACACTGCTGACCTTCATTGAAACTACAACTGTTTAGTAACCATTGGGATTCATCTAAAGGGCTCGGTAGCAATTGTAGAAATTGGCAACAACTGAAATGATTAGCAAACACTATGAACTGTACAATATGCTCAGTAGCTATATATAATTTGAATAATTGTGCATCACTAATAACAAACTTGACTATTATGTCAAAAATCTCCCCCTTTGGAATTAGTGACAAAAACATTTATCAACCATAATTGAATTCAAAAAGTTTCTTGAATACCTTTTATCCATCACCATGTGATACTAGCTCAGTAGAGTATACTATTTTTGAGATTTTTCAAAATTGATTTTGTAGGATATATACCTATACATGGTAAGGTTCTTCCATATAGTATACTGTACATGTTCTTGCTATATAAAACATATCTTTCTATACATAACTTTCTCCCCCATTGAATTTATAACTTATTATATTTTCTCCCCCATAACATATGTCTTTCTCCCCCTTTTGACATTAATGCCAAAGATTTATTCTATTTACATAGTAACACCAAAACGAGATTAAAATTTTGAATGTACCTCAAGAATGATTGCCAAAGTTTTATCCCAATTGTCTTGTAGGACTTTACATGTGCGAAGGGCAATCTAGACTTTTGTTGTCAATTCTATCATATGGTCCACAACGGAGAAGTTATTTTCTTGGATAAGAGTTTTTTAATGTACAATGTGCTTTGTAGTGCATCCATGTTAGGAACAATCATATTTTTAATATCCACCAATGTATATCTTATCTTAGCCTCTACTCTAAGTAATTCTATTTGCATATCTATCAAAAATCTTATCTTTTGGAAATGTGCAAAGCTTGAACTAGGATCAAGTTGTAGCTATTGAGCACTAACCTTAGGATCTTCATCTATTTTGGACAATTTTTCCTTTATTTCCTTAGTAAACTTGAAATCATTACATAGCTTTCCAAAAAGTGATGACACATTTGTACAAGATGCTTCCAAAGATCCAAAAATTGTAGAAAGTTCTACTTGACAAATAGCTATTTGCTAAGAAATATGCTCCAATATTTTATGATCAAACTTCTTTTCTTCCTTCTACACTAGCTTATCCTACCCATCAATATCTTTACTAAATTTTTGAACTACCTTTTCTAGCTAATACAAAATTAGTTGTGAACAATCAACCTTAATGTCTATGGCCTCTGCCAAAATGTTCTTTGCATCTTCAATTATTTTAAATTCCCTATATCTTTCCTCTCTTAGTCTTTTTTATTTATCCTTCTTCTGGAGGATTTCACCAAATGATTGCATTTGGTCTAGAGTGAGCTTGGAAATGTCCCAATTTGGGATTACAATTTCCCCCTCTAAATCTATTTCTTCCTCTATCTCTTTTCCTTTACCAAAATTTTTTGTGCTTGGTTGAGCCTTGGGCTCAACTGTCCTTACACTTATTGCTTGTGTACCTAGAATAGAAATAATAATAAACATACTAGGACTTGCTATGAAAAATGATACTACACTTATTGAAGGAATATTCACAAAAATACCTAAAGAATCCAAAATTGATGTGCTCAAAACTAAAGTACTCAAAATTGAAGTAGCTAACTCAATAAAAGAAGGAAGAGTCTACAGCTTAGTGGATGAAGTGGAGGTCACTTCCATCAATGGTGTACTAAGTTGAGTGGGATAAAAGAGTGATTAGACATTTAGGTTGGCACTGGTGGTCACAATCAAACTTGTTGGGGCTATCTTTCTACTTGATGTGGTCATTGGTTTGCTTCGAGAGTGAGGAAGTAAGACAATGACTGCTACAACTATCTTAACTGGATCAGTCTCCTCATCATCTTGCTTTGCTTCCTTGGTGGCCTCTTTTCCTTGTTCCTCTTCATCTTCTTCATTGTCAAAATGAGTTGCTTCTTCAATATTTTCCTCTTCATCTTTCTCCTTATCCTCATCATCATCATCTTTAACATCAACTAGAAAATCACTTAGTTTATGTAACAAATAGATATTTTTCCAAGTGTTTGTTGCATTCCTTACAACATGTTCAATATCTTTCATCAAAATTAGACATGTATTAAACTTTAGAGTCAATTTTTCTTCATTTTTCTTCAATGACTCTTAAACCTCTACATCTAATATGCTCAGTATAAGTTTCCTCAAGGTTTTCCCATATATGTCTTTGATAGTTTGAATGGAAAATTCGCATCTTATCTTTATTTTCTCAACAAACCATTTGGAATTTGAGAAGCCAGTTGTTCTGGTGAGTATATCCATTTTCCCATTTTATCCATCACTAGATCTTCAATCTACTTCTACTCCTCAGTTGTCCTAATTTCATACTTGAATGATTTGAAGTTTTTTATTTCATCTCCTACTTCCAAATCTTTCAATCTATCTTAGAAGGTGGGTGGAGGTTTTTTGAATACAATGTCTCCTCCTTCCTTGTTAGATTTCTTCTTTGAAGATCTTCTTGTGAATACTATAGTGGATAGATTTTGTGCCCTAGTGATAATTACCTTTCCCTTCTTCCTTAATGGCTCTTCTTCTTCATATTCTACCTCATCGTTTGCTTCCTCATCCTCACCTTTTCACTTAGTCAACAAAGGGGTTGAATTGGTTTTTAGTTTTGTAATCCTTTTCTTTCCCTTATTGACTACTTGAGGGAGCTTTATTTCAAGTTCAATCTTGGATTTTGCTTCATCATATGTTATGAAATGTGTAGCCTTAGGATCAACTGGCTCATTGACAAGTGCTTCAATGATGTATTTGATTTCATCAATATTAACCTCATATCCAAGAGGTTTGACCCATGCTATTCTAGGCCTAACTACCTAAATGTACACTTTGTCACTATCCACCATGAAACATACATCATCCTTATAATTTTCAACAATTTTCTTGGGGATTCGGTATCTATTGTTCATTTTCTCCTTGAACACATCAAAATAATTGTCCATAATACTATTGTAGTTTTCACCCATTTTAGCAATAAACTCATTTATTTGATATAGCATAGGTACATATTTTTCCCAAACAAAAATGCCTTTTGAAGGGAATAATTTTTGAACATAAAAGAATAGACATGTTAACAAGGAACCAAACTTATATAGGTTATTCTTTGATGTTCTTATGCTTTCGATGTTCTTGTTGAACTATTTCAACAATGGCTCAGCAAGGTCATAAGATAAGTTGTTCTTTACTACTTTGTATGCTAAGTCCATAGCTTCACATGACATGTTCAATCTGCTAGAGCTATAAGTCTTATGCACAATGATGTGAATACCAAATTTCAACTCCATATCTGAAAGACTGCTAATTTTCATTCCTTTGCCATCCCATTCTGCTAGGGCTTTCTTTTCAAGTTTTTCCTGACTTAGGGTTTTTGTCATTTTGGTTTTGGCTAGCCTTGGGAGACCAATTATTTAATGAATCATCTTCTTTGTGATCAACACTATTTTCTCCAACCATAATTGTCCATTATGTACCCGACTAAGGATAAACCTAATCCATTTTACTCAAAATTTATAGGGCATGTGAGGGATGTGAGTTAACCCTTTGGTTTCTAGGTGTTGGTGCTCAAGTTTCAAAACTCCATTAACACACAACTTATCTAGGGTGCCATCGATTTCCAATGTAATAGTTTCTTGTATAACACATTTGAAATGAGTGCAAATATCATTGATCAAAAGTACCTTTGGAGAGATTTACAACTACCCTCCACTCAGATCTAAGGTTTTAGCAATTGCAGGGATGAGCTTGAAATCAGGTGCCTTCCATTCCACTCCATGAACCAACATGTTAGATCCTTGGTTAACCTTGCTATTTTTGGATGCCATCTTTACTTAGGAGGGTTTCGAGAAAATTTGAAAACTTTCGCTACTTGAATGCTCTAAAGATCACACTTTGCAGTAGCTTTCAAAATTTGATGGTAAAAATGACTATAATTCGATACCTTTTTATCAAAAAATTTCCATAAATTCTTAGTATCAATTGAGACATGTTGATAGACTATTATCCACTACTTTGCATTGAACACTTGGTAAAGTCTTTGTGATTAGGTAACTAGATGCATCTTCATCACTCCCAACCTTGTTTGGTAGAGCCTATGACCCAACCTTACTTAGTAGAGAAGGTAACCTGATAAACACTTGTACTCAGTGATCCTTTTGTATCTTGAATATAGATTTGGATCATTTTGTTCTTTCAATTTGGAACTATTTTGGATGTATTCTTTGATAGCATGGTTCCAATTTCTCCTTTGAGAACTTAAGTAGAAATGGTAGAGTCACCCAATTCTTGAGTGACATGATCATCACTACTTAGAATTGTATCCTTGGTAGAATTTGGAAACCATTGGTGCCTCATCTATTTTTGGATGTTATCTGCTTTTGCCTTTTTTTCATTTTCAATTCTACCAGTATTCATGTAGTTCTTGGTAAGAAGACCAAGTTCTGTACAAATGAAACATCTTTTAGTAGTATCCCTTTTCCTCATATTATGTTTTACACAATTCATTCTAATGTGTCCAAAATCTCCACAATAATGACATCTAAACCAGGTGTTGTAGTCCTAACCAAATATTTCTTTCACAATTTGCTCTATTGGATTCAAATCTTGGTTTTGCATTCTGATGAATTGTGTCCATGTTTCTTGCATTTGTGACATTTGCCTTCAAATATTGGTTTCTCTTTGCATTCATTAGCATTATGACCATGCTAATTACAATTGTAGCATTTTCTATTGAATTTTGGTTTTCCATTGCTCCAACATTTGTTTGAAGTATGGCCTATCTTATCATAGTGATCGCAAGTAGGTTTTTGATTCTTTTGAGCTCCTTGCTTGGATGATTCTCCTCCTTTTATATATCCAATTCATTTCTTTTTCTTTTTATCTATAGAGATTTTTCTTATTTAATTGATTTATGTCTGATTGTGATTTTATCATTCTTTCATTGATTTTCCTTTCAAATTTTAGATCATTTCACAATCCTTCATTGATTTGCCTTTTAAAATTTAGATCATTTTTTAATCTTTCATTTTCAAATCTTAGACTCATGATTTCCTCATTTACATTGGAGAGATGATCAATAAGGTCTTGTTGCTAAAGGGAATGATTCTAAATTTTATTTTTCCTTCCATCTATCTCTTCTTTTAACTTTTTCTTCTTCTCCATGACTTCACATAGACTTACTGACTCAATTTCTTGTTCTCTTCTTAGTTTTCTTACTTGTTCTTGTAGAGAACCATTCTTTTCTAAGATTTCTTTGATTGTTTCATTGGCTTCATCTAAATTGCTTGAATGAAGATCTTCAATTCTTTCTTAAATGTAGAGGTGATCATACATTTGAATTGCAAGTTCTTTTCTTCTTTTTAGGGATTGGGAGAGTTGCTCCTTTTCTTTCTTGAGTTGGGCAATAGCCATTTTCAGATCTAGCTTCTCATTGTCAATAGCTTTGTCAAGTCTAAATATTTCCATATCCTTGATCTTTGCTCAAGATGTTAATATTTTCTCTTGAGAAGCACAATGCTTTGATACCAATTGTTCGAAATATTCAAGACTATGCTAAGTTATTGAGAGGGTAGGGGTGAATTAGTAACTTCAAAAATTTCAACTCTTAATCCAACAATCCAATTATTATTCAATTCATCACATGCAATCTTATCTAATTGCATGCATAAAAAACTAAAAACACGAAAGCATTCACAACACTATGATGCAAACATTTGATTTCCTAGAAACCTTCCAAATAGAAAGTGAAACTAGGGTGGGTATGATACCCACAAGCTTTAGTACTATAGTATAAAGTTATCCTGTTAAAGTTTAGATGGATCACTTTTTATGATCTACCCTATTAGGAGCAATAAGGACTACTAGATCCACCTTGTGAAAGGATTTACAAACATAAAATTAAATATGTACTCAGTAAAGAGATTTTCAAAAGACTATTAGGTCTACCTTGTTATAGGATTTGATTGGTCCACCTATTAGGATGAAACAGTAGATGATCTCTGATCTACAAGTTGGTTTGTTGAATGAGATTCCTTTATGTACAAATCACCTTATTGTGATAGATATGCCTTTGCTACTCCTCATACTACTATAGCCTTTGTAATTTTCTCTTTTTGCTCTACTCTAATTATATTCCCTTATATTGCATTCACATTCACATCTTCATCATGCCTACATATAATACAATACATACATACATACATACATACATACATACATACATACATACACACACACACACACACTAATCCAATTATACAAATTACAAAGTTGGCCATAATACAAGTTTACACAAATATTACAAAGTTTTCCCAAATGAAGACACTCAGGTTTTGAAGACTAACTTTGTGAATTTTTGATACTTGGCATCCATTGTCAATGATTAGCATCATCATTTACTTGGTAGACATAGAAGCTTGGTCCATATCATTCAATCCATCACATGTAATCTTATCTAATTGCATGCATAAGAAACTAAAAACATGAAAGCATTCACAACACTATGATACAAATATTTGGTGACCTAGAAACCTTCCAAATAGAAAGTGAAACTAGGGTGGGGATGATACGCATAAGCTTTAGTACTATAGTATAAATTTAGCCTATTAAAGATTACATTGATCACTTCTGATGATTTTCCCTATTAGAAGCAATAAGGACTATTAGGTCCACCTTGTGAAAGGATTTACAAACATACAGTTAAGTATGCACTTGGTAAAGAGATTTTCAAAAGACTGTTAGGTCTACCTTGTTAAAGAATTTGACTAATCCACCTATTAGGATGAAACAATAGATGATCTCTAATCTTCTACTTGATTTGCTGAATGAGATTCCTTTATGTACAAATCACCTTACTATGATAGATATGTCTTTGCTGCTCCTTATACTACTATAGCCTTTGTAATTTTCTCTTTCTACTCTTCTTTGATTATATTCCCTTATATGGCATTCACATTCACATCTTCATCATTCCTATATTAATACAATACATTACGTATATATACCAATCCAATTATACAAATTGCAAAGTCAGCCCAAATGAAGAGACTTAGGTTCTAATGAGTAACTCTGTAAAGTTTTGATACTCAGCATCCATTGTCAATTCTTGGCATCATCATGCACTTGGTAGACATAGAAGCTTGGTCCATATTGATCACTTCCAAGTAGTCTTGAACTTGGTCTGCACTGGTGACTTGGTAGATACTGTGAGACTCATCATATAAATTGGATCACTTTTTTACCATTGCAAGACTCAGTAAACACTATCACCTTGAGCTTGGTATAAACTAAGTCACTTGGTTAACACTGAGTAGCTTGGTTTATACTAGACTCACATCACATAGGCTGCAAAATTGATGAACAATGCATAGCTTGGTTTACATTGGTAAACTTGGCATACATTAAGATGCACAATTTACATTGTTGATCTTCATTGGAACTGTAAATGCTCGATAACCACTGGGATTTATCCAAAGGACTTGGTAGTAACTATAGAACTCAAAAACAATTGAAATGGTTGGAAAATACTATGAACTATACAATAAGCTTGGTAGCTATATACAATCTAAATAAGTGTGTGTCACAAGTAACAAACTTGGTTGTTATGTCAACATCTATAACCTTGTTGCAACTTACACACATTAATATGTGATACCTTAACTTTAGCTTTCAAAAAAAAATAGTTGTGTTTTTTCCCCATAATTTTGGGCATGACATATCTAAAACTACCTAATCTGGAGATGGTGGTTGTGGAGTACCAAGAGGTCTTACAAGTAGAGTTGGAAATTGATTCCAATCCTCTCCTAAGAGTTCACTCGTGGGAGTATATCTTATTTTCTCTCCCACCATCTTAGTGCCTACTGGCATAAAGTCAAAAGTGGAGAGGTCAAAGACATCATTTCTTGACCCTTGATATCATCTATCCATATTTGTTGTTCATCTTTAGAAGCTGACACCTGGATAGGCTCCCTTAGAGGAGATGGAGTTGTCACTTTGGAGATTTCTCTCTTCTCTTCCTCTATTGCTGTAGCCAAGTAGTTTCTTTGGCTCAAGGGGAAAAATTCTATTTTATCCCCTTGTTCTTCTTCCTCTTCTTTTGAGATGGTCTCAGGTACTTGTGGTGACAAAGTGTTTTTCTTCTTTAATTTCCTTCTTCATGTTCCTGCCACTATTGATTTAAGTCTTTGCTATTATTTCTACTATTGTTTTGATTGTTCCTATTATTGTGTCTCTTGTAATGACTATATACTTGAGGCTCGGTTTATGGCTCATCTTGTACCTATTTAGGTTGTTCCTATGTTTGATTTGTTTGCTTATTTTCCCTATAAGGTACTCTCTTCCTCTTTGTGTCCTTGTCAGCTCTAAAGTACTCAACCTCTTGCTCATGTTGTTGAACTATTTTCAACCTTACTAGGGATTAACTAGGGAAGGTTGGTATGGTGACTTTTGCACCATTTCCTTTGATTGGATTTTCTATGGTTTGTGGGGTATGACTTGAAGAATTGGATCCAGTTTAAATGTCTTCTTGATCTATTCCTTTGTCAACTTGACAATGTGCATGTCCCAATTATTTATATCATTTTTTTCATTCCTCCCAATCTCAGCATTCATTATTGGTTGGTCATATATTTTATCCCTATTATGTAATGGATCTATGAAATCTTCAATATACTTTTCCATAGCCTTAAGAGGGATCTTTATCTTTAGTACATGTTCTACTAAATATAGTAATCCTATAGTAGTCCCTTATATGAACATCATAGCCATCTACAGTGTTCACCAATTGGTCCTCCAATACATCTTTATGTACAAACTCTTTCCCTATCATGTTGTACCATGAAAATATTATCAAAGTATGGGGGAGGGGTGTTGTATTCTTCCAAGGGATATTGGTCCCACTTAGAATCAAAGGTGATGATATCTTTGTTTTGTTTCACCTTGAAAGTACCAATTGCGATGGGTGACACCTGATGGCCTAAATTTTCACTCAACAAGAATTTTGTTAAAAATTTTGAAAATAAAGTAGAAATTTCTATTCATGCCTAGGGCTTTTGAAAAATTATGTTAACCCTCACAAAAAATCTAGAGAAAAAGTTTTTTTTTTTTTACTTTAATGGCATTCATTCAAAAATGACTTTGCAATATTAAATTAAGAATATACAAAAAATGTTGGCATATATATTTATATCCCTAAGTTTTGATCTTGATCTCACTTTATACTTCATGACCTTTTATATCCTTACGCTACAATGTTGCAAAATATTTTTAATCACAATATCACTTCCATTTGATCACTAACTTTTTTTAAGGTTGCGAAGGAATGAAACAAAGAATAGCCCAAGATCACAAGTTGATGAAGGTTTAAGGTGTTTCAAGTCATGATGCTATGAATAGAAGGAAATAGTTAAGTTCTATAGTTATCACATGATCATAGGATATTCATGAGTTAATGGTTTTTAAGTTAGGATGGTGCACATTGAAAATAATAAGTCAGTTCTAAGGTCTTTTGGGTCAAAGGGCATATTAGAATTTATAGTTGCAAGACTATGAATAAAGGAAAAGGGTTAGTTTCAAGTATTCGTCGCAAGGTCACATGAAGTTAGATAAATGGTGAAGATAGAGTTACCAAGATGTGAAATGGTTGAAATGGTTAAATTAGCACATGATCATAGATGGTTGAGGTAAGCCTTGGGTTAAGGTGGCAAAGTTGTGAAAGCCTATGCACCTTTATAGGGTTACTTGTTGAATTAAGATTTTAAGTTGCAAAATAATGATAAAAAGTAAATAATCAAGTTAAAGTCCTATTCAAATGATCACATGGTTAGGCCATGGAGGAAAATTATAAGTTTCAAAATTGTGAAAGATATTAAATTGTAGGAAGAAATTCTTATTGCTCTCTCACAAGGGTTTAAAGAAAAGTGATAGATTAAGCTACAACATAGTGACCAAGTCAATAAATAGTTCAATTTTAGACCTTCAAAAAATCAAAAGGAGTAAATATTAAATTACACTCAAGGTTATGAAGTGGTGAATACTTTAGATCACATTGTTGCAAGGCTGAGTTTCAGTTATAATGTTTAAGTTGTGAGGTTGCGAATAAGTAGGAGTTATAGCTAAAGATAGAAATCACATCTTCACATGGTTTTCTTTATTGTTAATGTCTTGAGTTGTGAAGTGGAAAAATATTGATAATCATATGTTTGAGATTTTTCAAAGGAAGTTAGACTATTGAGTTATGATGTTGCAAAGGATGAAGTGACCATAAAAGAAAATGATTAGCACAACATTGCACATTTAAAATGTTTATCATAGCTGGTAGTTCTGAAGGAGTGATAAGGTGAAAATATAAACCATCATAACATCACAAGTAGAAAATATTATAGGAGTCAAGCCATAGTGAAGTCACAAAGTAAGGAATATAGAGCTCATCTCCATATCTCAATGATTAGAAAGATAAAGTGAAATGAAGTTACGAAGGTGAGAATAAAGGAAATCGTATCCTTACAAGTGAGACATAGCCATTAAAGAAAAGTGATGAAACATTGTGAAATAGTAAGAAGAGGCCTAGTCACACATAGAAGAAAAGAAAGAAAAGAAACCATGGTGAAGCAATGAAAGAGTGATGTTCACATCATTAGAACTCTTAGTTATGAAAGCATAAAATAGTTTTCAATGGCCATGTAAGAGTTGGATAAAAATAGGATGAGTTGGATGTACAAAGATATGAAAAAGCATAGATTTTTATAGCTTTTCAAGGAATGATAGGTTTTGATGTGTGTGATTTTTAAATACAATCAATGCCATGCTTCTGTTGTGGAGATAGATGAATTCTAAAAGATAGGAAAGTTTTCATTACTAGTTTCATAATTGCTTCAATTTTTTGAGTGACTTTTGAGTTATAGAGTGGTTTCTGGTAATTTTTCAGCATAAAATATACAAAATTGATTGAATTTTATGAAGAAATGGATCAAGAAGAAGGAGAATTGATTGTATAGTCAGTGATTGAAGAATGAAATTCATAGGCAAAACACCTAGCTTGTTTGTTGAAAAATGGATTCATATTCTTTGTGGTTCGAATAATGCACAAGCTATGAGTGATAATGTTTTTAGGGATTCATATGTCTTTTGTAGAGATGTAGAGGTTCCTAGTAGAAATGGATATGAGTTATTCTGGTTATTTTATAAGAATAGAGTGGAGAAAGTTCCAATCTGCAACCTTTGGGTCAGAAACTTGGGAAAATTGGTCATGCTAGAGGTATTCATTGATGTGGACCTAGTAAATACATTGATCAAATGTTACAATCTAATGAGCAAGTCATTCGACATGAATGATAGAAGCATTTTCCTAGCCTTGGATAAAGAGACATTCATCGAGGCATTTGACCTAGGAGATCCAATAGTATTACCTATTGATGTGGATAAGCAAATTGATAATTTTGAGAAACATAAGAATTTATACATGGATAAGGAAATGACAAGACATATCCCTTCATTTCATAAGGATAAGAGGGAGATTGCAAAGAAGCAGTGGAAAGGATCATGTCTCTTGAATTCTTCTAGAGGTATTTTTAGAAAAAAATGTATGGCTTGAACAAGGTCCTAGATTTAGATGGAACCATAAATGCCGTAGAAGGACATTATGTTATGGCTTTTAAAGTTGAAGATCCCAACACTAATTTTGGATATGATTATGTAGCATACATAATTAATTAGGTACATGAAAAGATTATTTTTACTTAGCAAGGACAACTGGATAATTTTAGGTCTCCTCATTATTCAATGATCATACACTTGATCATATTCATGAATGTTGATACATTTGATCAAACTTTCTTTGAGTCCACACAAGAATGGGGAGAAAGACTAAAAATAAAAAGATAGATGAGGGTATGGAAAAGGTTCTACCCCTATTCCAATGTCATTTATTTTTACAATTATTTTGATCATCCAGTTTTAAATAGGAATAGCAAATGAAATAATTCTTAGAAGTGTTAGGAAGGTTGTTAAGCATGGAATGTGCTTTGATTTTGGTAAACAAATAATACATGACTACGGGAGTGTCTTTTTGTTTGAGGATTATATTGTTATTAAATTTTTTAGATTCCCTCGGCCACCCCATATTCTACCAGGGGATTCAAGGGATTCTATCTAGAGGAAGAATACTGGTCTAAATTGGACAAGTTTGTGTAATACCCCAAAATTGGATCATTGCCATTATACTAATTTTGGTCCATTCTAATCAATTCTAAAGTCCTATTTCACTAGGCAAATCCTTGTTTTGACATTCGCTACTTGACTTAATTGTCAAATGCAGAAAATCCTAATCTGCATTACTCACACTCTTTATTTAATTCCTAAGTATTGACTCAAATTAGCTACATTAAACCTATTGATTAAATTAAATTTAATTATAAGTGTTTATACTTTAATTAAATTAAATTACTTCTTTAGCTAATGTACAAAGGAATTAAATATATCTGATTTAATTAAATATTCTTATTCTAATTGTTGAATTTAATTATTCAATTTAGAATACTGAATTATGAGGTCATATTTAATTTCCTTAAATCAAATATCTTCTCCAATATTCTCTCTTCAGTTCAAAAATGGAAACTCTTAGTTGACTGATATCATAAAAAGAATTAAAACAATTAACTTCTTATTCCACTCAAAAGAAATTAGTTAACTTCCTTTTCATAAGGAAACTTTCCATTCTAATTGAATCTGATCTTGACCATCCATCCAAATTGATCTTGACCATTGATCAATTCTTGGATTCTATTTAAGAAGCTCTCAATTCCTTATTTCAAAAAGAGAAGGAGGGGATGAATTGGAATTTGCATCAAATTGCTGTTGAAATTCATACTCACATTTGCTCACATTTGCTCACATTTTTGCATACATCTTGCATTCTTAGTTTAAATTCATTTAGCTTAATTATGCATAGGTTAATGTAGTTTTCTTTTACATGTTCTTAGATTAAACGTGCATACTCCATTCTAGATTAATCCACATTTTCATATAGATTAGTCACATTTTTTTTTAAATATTTCATTTGTAGAGGGTTTGGTTGCTTAACACCTCAAATCTAAGGATATCTAACAAGAAAAATCCCTTTAGATAGAAGGCAACATGTCACCTTGCCGACTGGTTTTTGGATGAACAATCCAATGTTCATTTCGGGATGAATCCGCAAATAAGGACCATGTTGAAGTGTGTGTGTGTGAAGCGTAAGGCTACATTCTGCATATACATTTTTGGCGCCCATCGTGAGGCCAAGAAATCAATTTTTTGGCCTCATTCTTTTTGTTTTGCATTTTAGTTTTTTGTTTATATCTTGTTTTGCAGGTTTGACTTGTTGCAGGTTTGAAGACACTTCGAGAAGGCATCCAACAATGATGAGAAAATGAGCATTTGAGAAACCTCTTCCTCTTCTCCTTTTAATATTCTTTTATTCCTCTTCTTCTTCTTTTTCTTCCTTCTCATGTTCTAAATTTTTAAATAAAAAAATTGATCAAAATTCTTTTTTTAATACTTTTTATGATTTTTCATAGAAACCATTAAAAGTAGAACAAATTGATGAATTTTGGTCTGAAATTTTTACTGAAGGTTCTAGAAAATAGGAAAAAAATCACATGCAAAATTTTAGATTTTTTTGATTAAGCTTTATTTTATATATATTTTTAATGATTTTGTCATATGTGAATTA
The DNA here is from genome assembly GCA_028749045.1 of Cupressus sempervirens. Classification (NCBI taxonomy): domain Eukaryota; kingdom Viridiplantae; phylum Streptophyta; class Pinopsida; order Cupressales; family Cupressaceae; genus Cupressus; species Cupressus sempervirens. The sequence goes on along the minus strand of CM053791.1, from coordinate 293,307,046 downwards.
TTTGTGCTAACAAAAAACACATTTTGATCTGATTTTTTTTCTACAAGTTTGAGACAATTTTTTCAGTGCACAACAAATTTTTTAGAATTTTTAGATCAAAATTGGAATTTTAGTAATTCATTAATGGTTTTTTTATTGAAATTTTAATTTACACACCAAATAATCGAATTAAAATCTAAAAGTTTTACTGAAAGTTTAGGATGATGTCCAAATATCATAATAAAAAATTTAGAGTTTTCCGATTTAAAATATATTTTATTAATTCTTTTATGCTTTTCCATAAAAAAAATTAATTTATGAGATAAATCTCAACATTTTGATCTAAAATTTTTGTTGCTAATTTGGGACACTTTCAAGAGTTAATAGTAAAATGTTTTAGATTTTTCTGATTATAAATTTGTTTTAAATATTTTTTTAAAATGTTTTTTTTCATAAAAACATTAATTCATGATTCAAATCCTTGAGTTTTAATCAAACTTTTTTATTGCAGGTATGTGGAAAGCGACAATGAAGGACACTAGAGGATTTTAATTTAGAAAGGAATGAACTTGAATGACTAATCATTTTTCCTTGAATGAATTTTGCAACTAAAATTAAAATCCAAACACACTCTTGAATGCCTTCAAATCTAAAACAATCAAATTCAATCTTGAATGCCTTAATAAGTTGACAAATCTTTAATTTGAATGAATGTGCTAAAAAAATCAATCTTGAATGTCATGGATTAAAATCTACATGTTTTTCATTGGAATAAATGCTATAATACAATCTCGAGTGCCTTAAAGAGAACACATTTTCATTGGAATGCATGTTAGTAACACACTCTTGAGTGCTTAAAGATCAAAGAACCATTGCAATGAAATATTTGGATTTTGATGCTTAAAATGAATACATCCAATCTTGAATGCATAAAGGAATTGAATCTTTTCCCTATTGATTTCTTATGTTGATGACGCTCGATTTACTTTTGTTGACAAGCTCTATATTTTTTATGTTGACGATGTTGTAAGTTAGAAAGAACCTTGCATGCTAAACACAAGTTTCTTCCAGAGTAGAATACCAAATCTAAAGATTCATTGGGAAAGAAAAAGTGTCTTTTAAACCCAAGGCCACTTACATATTCACTCCTCTCACACCTTTGAGTGATCTTGAGAGCACAAGAAATAAGTGGAGTTGTTTTAATTTTTTAGGTGGCTTTCTTGGGGATTTTATCACCCCTTGGGATGACCTCAACTCTCATGCTCTAGTGGAGAAAAAATATTGGGAGGTGAATCGAAAGATAGCTCTCTTGGAAGTATAATCTTGTCACTCTTGGCTAAGCCCCAAAGAACTTTATACCTTTGGGAAGTGAAGGTGGATATTTGGGTTACTATCTCCTCCTGGCTATTTGGCATTATTTTCTTTCATCTATAGATTTGGGCCTCACATAGCTTGTGTATATTGAGGAAACCTTATAGTTGATCTTTGTATATCCTAGTTGAAAGCCTTGATAGGATTATTGATGTGCTTGAGTATTCAAAGTCCAAAATCTACATAGAGATGACATTTTTTGGTCTTGGTATAAACCTGTCAATATTTTTCTACATTTGATTATTGCAACTAAGGGTGGAAGAGAGTGTTTTTTTTCTTCACATAAACTAAGGACATCACAATGGCAAACAAAAAATGCTTTAAATCCAATATGTATAGTGATGAAGAAGAGATAATTTTTGCAAACATGAAGAAACAAATCCAATCAATGAGCACTCAACTTCAAAGACTAAAGGAGGAAGATGATACATCAATGAACAAATTCTCCTTGTGAGATTATTTTACTTACTATAACGTTGAGTCTAAGCCATCTCAAAACAATCTGCAAACACCCAAGAAGTCTAAAAATATCTTTGACGAAAAACCTTGGGAACCTAAACCAAAGCATGATTTCACCCCTTTGGGAAGATCTTATGAATCAACATTGGAAGAACTTCTTCAAAAGAAACTCATTGTAATACCTAAGGTCACTTTGGTAAGATTTTCCTTTATGAGTAACTATTGTGCCTATCATAGACATAATTTACATAAAACTTCACATTGTAAGGAGCTGAAAAATAAGATCCAAGATCTCTTTGATAATGGCAGAATTCAAAAGTATAAGCTCTCATCTACTATAGATTCTACTCTCAAGAATGATCAACATCATGAAACCATATCTAGCAATGGTTCAAATGCAACTTCTACTTTTTCCAACATGCCATCACCTTCTAAAGTGTCTAAGCTTTCCAACATACCTCCACCAAACAAAGCACCTAATTCTTTTGCTATTGACTATGTGTACCCTCAAGGGTTGCCTCTAAAAGAAACCCAAGCTAATCTTGACTTGGCTACAAACCTCTCCCATAATACTCAAACTAAAGATCCAAAACCTTCATTCGTTGCTACTCCCATTATTCCCACTCCAACTAGCACTTCACTATCTCTTCAAGAGCCTATCATGCAAACTCTACATCCTACCTTGTTCTTAGAAGTGGATCCATGTCAAGGCGATTTAAAAAAATCTAAAGATCAAGATCAAGAACCCTCGCATATCCCTCAAGATGTCATCCCTCCATCTCAAGAGCCACATAGTCCTCCATCTCCCATATCATGCCTCTCTACTATGCAAGATCATGATATTTCTTCCACCATCCCTAATGAGATTATTGAAGATCATGAGAAAAATACTTTTCCTATGCTATTTGAAAATCCTTGTCAATATCAAAGTATCCATTCTTATTCTACTTCTCCACATCCACTTCAAAATTATACTCAAGCTTTAAGTTCTCCTATCAAAGGTGTTGCTCCTATTAAAGTTATTCATGAGTTTATTAATGGCCTGGTTCATGTTGCTCAATCTAAGGATGCTGATATCCCTATCAACTATCCATTTGTATCTTCTAAATCTATCCTTGGTCCCTATCCATCTAAGCTAAAACCTTCAAGTCTTCCATCCATATTGGGACCTTATGTTCCTCCATCTCCTACTTCCATCCTTAGCCCATTACACGTTCCTCCTACCCTACCCCAAGATCAACAAAGATACACATACTTGAGCTCTTCACATCCACCCTTCCATCTAAACTAGTCATATTGGCCTCATTCATCCACAAGTCCCAAGTCCTTTGGAAGAAATTTGGATGATCAACTCAAACAAAAGTGCATGAATCCATCCTCAAAAGTTCACTATGTCTCCTCTAATCAACATGTGAATGCCAAGAAGGAAAAAACAAAAAAGAGACCACAAAGGTCCACTATTCAAAGGGCTCAACCAAAGAAAGTATGGGTTCTTAAATCTGTTATTGAAGAAATGCATTCCAAAGCATCTAATGAAAAATAAAAATCTATATGGATTCCAAAGTCTCTTTTGAAGGACTTGAATATTGAAAACAAATCAAAGTTGACATTCAAGCTTCCAAAGGCTTTCTGTAGTGCCTCTCCCATTTTACTTTTGTTAGTCATCCTGATGGATGCAACCTTGCTAATCTTTTGTTGTGATGGATCATGATTGTGACCCTGAGTGGTCTACACCATTGAGGTGTTTGGATTTAAGTTTCTGTATCAGTTGCTTTGATTATGCTCTTGACTGATCTTTGATATTATGATGTGATTTTTGGTTCACTAACGTTTGTGCCAGTGGTTACAAGGATCGATGTGGTATGATGAGGTTGTTCCGTGATTACCCTGAGATGTGTGCAGAGATTGCACTATGTTCTTTTACCATGCTACACTGGAATGGGTTCCTGTAGTAGTGGCTATTCATGTTTATGATTGTGTTTGCTTATGTGTTTTAAATGCCTTTTTAATGTAGAATAATCAATCATTATTAAATGCTTAAGTAATTAGAATGGATTGTTCTTGTTGGATTATTTGGTTATGTGCTGCGGACATTTACCTTATTTTATTTTGATTTGAGAGATATTTGTTCTTATGTGATGTTTTACATTTGAGATGACTTGAGGGTCAAATGTTACTCCTTGATTCCAGTATCACAGATATTAGACTACTATGCTGTTCAGTTAATCATATTGCATGGTGATGCCATTTTGAGATAACAGTGTGTTTTATGATGATATCTAGTTATCTGATATTTGGACATACCTCTGATTATGTTATGTGATGGATTTAATGCTATGGTTATTTACTTCATTCCTACATTGTTATGCCTTTTGCAAAAATGAGTGATGTAAATAAATTATTTTAATATAATTAAATAAATGGTTAAATTAGGTGATTAAATGCATTTATTGCTTCGGCTATGTTATTATATGCAATTGCACTTGATCATGTTGTTTGGTGTGCAGGATTTATATCCTTGGCAGTGACACATGGAGTTAGTGGTTCAGCCTTTCATATGTTACCAATGTCATCCTTCTATGGTCGATGTATCCTTTATTAATATATTTAATTTAAACCTTTTGGTGATTATTAAATCTGAACTCTTTGCATTATGTGATTAGACCAGTAAGTGTGTTTGTGCATTTAGAGGTTCGCTTTGTTGTGAAAGTTATTAAGGAGATTTAGGTGTTTTTGGGTTTTTGGGATTTTTAATTGATTTATTTTAATTTCTAGCAACTTTTTCATAGATGAATTCCTATTTATAGGAATAGCCTATTTTCGTTTGGGTCAATTTAGGGTTTAACTAGGTTGGCTGGTTATTTGCCCTAATCGATTATTCACTCGAAAAGTGGATAAATATCCAAAGAGGAATTTAATTCCTCACTTCTCACATTTGAATTGGAAATTTGGAGAGTAAAACCCAAAATCCTCTTCATGAGGATTTACTATTTTGTTTGTTGTGGGAGCTATGGGCGTGGGATCATTGCGAGGTTGGGCTCGTTGGATCCAGCTCGGGGAAACCTTGGATTGCTGCAATTTTCAGCCACTTCTGTGGGCGCTTTATTTTCTGGTTCAATTTTTCGTTTTGCCCTTTTGGCTGTGAGGTAGGGCTTTCCTATTTTGTTGTTTCTGCTCTGTTTCAGCTTCTGTTTTTGGTAGCCATTTTTTTGGAGGCTGACAACTAGTGTTCCCCTCCGTTTCTGTATGTTAGTTCTACCCGGTTGGGCGGGTATGAACATTTCCCTAGTTTTTGGGATGAAGGTTTGGGATTTTGCACCCTTATGCTAGTCATTTTTGCATACAGTGTCCATTTTCATTTATTTTTGGATTTTTGGGGTTTTTGAACCCAAAGGCCAAATGGGTTTTAATTTTGAAATTTTTTCAAAATTTGGGGTTTTTACCTCGTTTTGCATACTACCCTATTTTCTCAGGTTTTCTTGGCACATTGTGGTTCGTGGACCTAGATGATCCATTTGGATATTAGCCAGACCACTATTGCACTTTTATGTTGCATTGGGATGCGTGTTGCATCCGTACTCCCGACATTGTGTTCGGTTGAGTGATTTTATACCTGCTATGGTTTCTTTTAGACCTTTGCTTTTGTTTCGTGAACACTAAGGATTTGTGTGGAATCCATACTCTCGGATTGAGGTCGGTTGAGTGAGTTCATGATGTTTGGTCTTGTTGCATCATTGGGATTCATGTAGAATCCATACTCTCAGATTGAGGCCGGTTGAGTGATTTTATGATGTATGGTTTTATTGGCTTTGGGATTCATGTAGAATCCATCCTTCCTATGTTGGTTTCAGTTGGGTATTTTCTTTGCATTGTGTTCTCATTCTTGTCCTTGTGTTGTGATCTTTGTGATGCTGGTGCACCACACACAAGTACGTGCACATACATTTGTCGGCTGACTTGCGAGGCTCAATCTTCTGTGGTATTGCCGAAAGTTATGATCATTGGGGTTGGGATGGGAGTATGCATGCCCACGAGCACTTGTCGTAGGATGAGCATGAGTAGGGTAGGGTAGCATATGGAGGGGGCTTCTACCTCGCAGCCTGGTGGCCTTAGTCCCATAGGGTTGGTGGAGGATAGGAAGTTTTAAACAAGTGATAACTAATTAAAATGTGTGACTTGTAATAAAACTTAAGATAATAAAATGGTACTTTTGTGTATTGGCCTTCCGTTGAGGGAGTTGAGCTACACGGTGTATTAGCCTTCCATTGAGGGTGTTGAGCTACATAGATCCGAGCTGGGGCTTTTCGATGCCAAGCGACTCTCCATGATGTTAGTCCCTAATTAGTAGCCTTCTAAGTGTCTAACCAGGACCTGTACTCCTTAAATTGTCTTAGGTTCTTGGTTCAACCATCATACTGTCTAGCGTGAGTGTTAGCCATGGATGTTGTGCTTTATGTGTGTTTTTGGTTGGATCTTTATCTCCATCAGCATGGCGGGTGTGGACCTATGGGCTCCACGTGGTTGGGAGGCGTAGCTACCTTCACCACTACTAGGGATCGGTGTACAAAGACGATCTTTTTCCTAGTGCGACTGTTGCTGGATGTTTTCACTTAATACTTCAGGTTTTGGAATATGCTTTCTTGTGATTTATGCTTTCATTGGAATGCTTGGATATCATGTTTAGATGATGTTATTTTATTTGACGCATTTCCATATTATGATGTTTAGCATGTGATTAGATGATGTGAAATTGTTATAGTAGCATATCTATTTCTTATTGATGTTTAGCATGTGATAGGTGATGTTATCTACTATAGGATTATCGTATGCTTTTCTACTAGCATGTTAGATTTCTTTATGCTTATATTGTTGCATGTTTTAGTAGTGACGTCTATATTACAACAGTACCAACGATCTGGTTGGTGCCTTGGGATGTTACGCATGGGGATGGCTAGGACCCAAGATGGTCTTATGATGCTATTGACAGATGGGAAGATCCATGTACTTAGTTGGTTGTTTTGTTCCTAAGATTTATTTTTGTACATTGTGATGTTGCTTTTGTTCTCTTCAATGTTTATTTCAGAATGTTCTTTGCTGTTATGGTTTAGATGGATAGATTTTCTCCTTTCTGTGTTGTTCTTGCACTCGAGTGTTCATTCCTCGAGCCTTTGTGGATCTGGTACTCCTTGGTGTGGAGGTTCTTTGCTCTATTTTTTTTCCTTTTTTCTTCTGGGAGTGTTTTCATATTTCTATGGGCGACATTTGTTCAGCATGGTGTGACACTTTAAAAAGTATCGTACGCCCATGCAAACTATGTCTTACGACACTCTAAAGTATCGCAAGCCTTCTTGAAAAATGTCGCATGAGACTGGAAGAGTGTCACATGCCTTCTTGAGAAATGTCATACGATGCTGAAAAGTGTCACATGCCTTCTTGAGAAATGTCATACGACACTGGAAGAGTGTCGCACGCATTAAGGATAAGTGTCGCCCTCTCTTAGTAAAAAGTGTCGCACAATTTTTATGAAAAACTTGCGCGTGCCATCAGCGGGCACTTTTCTTCATGATCCAATCTTTTTGAGAGTGGTTTTGGATACCCTTTTGGGCATTCTTTGACCCTATGCTATTGCATTTTGAATTCTAATTGTTTCTCTTGAAATCGAGTTTTCGTGTTTCTGTTTTAGTCTATTGGGGTTTAAAATATATCGTTTAAGTATAAGTTGATGTATATTTAATTTCTTTACTTATACTTAAGATATATTTTAATATATGTGAAAAATTGATTGAGATAGGTTTCAGACCTCTCGGAGATAAGTTATGGATTCTAGGAAATTTCAAGGCTTAAGAAATCCAGACTTAGCCAATTTTTAAGGCTTCAAGATTTCAGGCTTGGCCAAATTTTGGGATTCTACATTTTACCCCAGCTTGGTGTTTTGTTGATGAGTGGTCATTTCTTGTGCCCTCATCTTGTTATGGTGTTTGTTGGCTTTTGTTTGGGTGTGTTAGTTGGGTAGTGGCGTTCAAAGATTCATTGGTTGCCGGGATTGTGTTGAAGTCTTCCGTTGCGATCTTTGTGATCCCTGTATGATGTTACCTTGTGCATTCATACTTGTAAAAAAAAAATATCTTGGCTTGATTTGAATCCTTGTTTCCAAGGATCTCTGGGCGAGGCATTACATTTGGTATCAGAGCCCATGTTCAAACATTGGGATCTCTGTGTTTATGTTTCCCATGTAGTTGTTGCTGCATTGGCTGAGTGCAAGTGTCTTGGTGAGAACTCGTGATATTTGTTGCTTTGGTATCTACTCATGATGGACTTGCTTGTCCAGTAGATGCAACTAGAGTAGTGTGTGGAGAAGGAAGTGAGTCTTCCTGGCTTTTTAGGTGGGATCGTTGTGCCTTGTTTGGTTGGTTGCGTGTGTGACCCTTTTTGGATGGAGCCACTAATTGGTTTCCATGTGTTGGCTTCTGTGCCTCTTCTTGTTTCTCCTTGTGGGGGTTAGGTGCATTATTTCCCTATTTTCTCCTAATTATAAGTAAATGAATGAATCTTATTGTGATTCTTTATTTTGTTGTTATAATGATAAAATGGTTCCTTTCATTAAAAATGAGTGTTTATTGTGAATCATTACAACTAGTAGTTTTACATTATATCCTTGGGTAAATGACTTAAGTCCCCAATCTAATTGCTTCTTAAGCTTATGTAAAACTATATTAATTTGATGGATATTTAAATGTTGCATTGTATGGAAATTATTGTTGTCTGCATATGCATGAGGTTACTAATGGTATACTGCTTGATGTGTGTGAGTGTGTTCTCTAACAATGCTCGGATGATGTATTCCTTAGCATTGTGTGGTGATTTATCCCTCTTGTGTGACTGTACTCAGTCATCACCTGTAATGTGATTTGTTTGATGCCTTATTTTATTTGGCTAGAGGTACTTTTTTCAGGTTGTTGGGCTAGCATTGGTTTTCAATATTTTCCTCTCTTGGAGTAGTCATCAAATTTTATCTATCGCTCTCTTTGTGACAGTTGTCACATTTGACTTATTGTTGAAATGAGCTCTTTTTGGTACTTACTACTGGAATTGATAATTCCCCCATTTGGGCTTCTTGATTATGTTTCTTGATGACTATTCTAGATGTGTTTTATTGCTGCCCAGTTGTGTGTTGTGACTCTATCATGTTCATCTCGAACCTCTGGTAGTACGTTCAAGGGATAATATCATGGAGAACATGCTAGTGTGTCTTTGTTAGATTTAAAGTTGTTATTTTTGTTGGATGGTTTAAATGGTGATTAAACTTAATGTTATTTTTTTTGAGAGAAATTGAAAGGTATGTACTTGTTTTATGGTGACTCTTGGACCCTTGCTTGAAAATCTTTTAGTTCATTATGCTTTAGTGCTTGTATTATGTTTAATTAATAAAATTATGAAAGGAAAGTAATGATGGTTTTAGTGTGTGATTACCTTTCATTGTCTCATGTTGTTTTGGGCATGTGTGCTCTTGTGTGGATTTGGACATTTTGTCCATTGCTTGTCTTGGTGGCCAAGACTGTTGTTTTGCCTTTGTGGGTTTGTTTGAGTGGTGACTCAGATCTTGGGTCTTAGGACTCTCAAAGATCCATCTTGTTGTAGTGTTTGTCGTTGTCTTTCTGGCGCTTTTCTGATGGATTCAATCCGAGTCTGGATGGGAAGCTATGGCTACTGGAGTTGCTGATTGATGTTCTGAGTACCGTTTTGAGTAGAGGCCAATTCAATCATGACATATCATATTTATGGCCATTGGAGAAGTTTAAATCTTCATGTTATTCATAATGGAAGAGTTATCTTGTCTTCATAATCTACTAGGTACTTGTTGGGGTTCGTGCTTGGGTTTTTGTGTTTCCTATTACACTGAAATGCCCTTGTGAGGTGTAGTGTGGTTTGTGAGCATTCCTTGTTTGAGGATGATGTTGCCTTATCATTTGGGAGTGACTCAGTTCTTTGATGAGTCTACATTCTCCTTTCTGGATGTTGACCTTGGCACTTCTCTGTATTCTTTATCTCTTGTGAGAGTAGGCTAGTGTGGTTATGCCACTAGCTCAGTTAGTGTTTTTAGGTGAGTATGTTGATGGTTGGTGAAATTGTGAGTTTCCTAATGCATCATGGGCTGGTTAGTGTAGAGGCTGAAAGAGAGACTCCCTCTTAGTCCTAATACTCTGTAGTATCCTTCTCCCAAAGCTTATATCTTCATGTGGATTGTCTCAGTCAAGTTTTCTCTTTAACTGTTGACTTGAGGCTAGAGATTGAGTTTAGCGGTAGATTAGGTGTAGTTTTCCTAGCATGGTGCTAGAGGGACATGATATCGTTGGACACATGTTACCATCTTATAAGTTGGTATGCAGACATTTCATGATTGTGTCCACTGACAAAAGTTTGTGCAACCTTGTGGAAGGTGATATCTTGTCTGGTTGGGTTATGTTACCCTAGTTTCCAGTGGTAGTTGAGCTTTTGTGCCTTGGTGAGGTGTCATGCTCCTATGCTTGGTGGTGAGTAGTCTTTTGTAGTGTGTCCTTTTGTTGGTCAACTTCCATTCTCTTTGTTCTAAGGGTGAGTTTACATGGATTCCAGAATGATCATGTGTGACATGATAATATTCTTGGGAATTTTGGGATGGTTTTTCCCCATGATTCCAACTCTTGTTGGAAGTGTGCCTTGTTTTGACCTTTTTTGTGGTCTTGTAGTTGGTGCATGTTGTAGTTGGGCACCTGTTGACAAGGTAGAGAGGCTTCTTCCTTACCTTGTATTGTTGATTTTATGGCTAGATGGTTTTTCCTAGCGCATAGAAGGTTCCTTGTTGGAGGACCTTGTGTCTGTGTGACACCCATTCTCTCATGGTTAACCTATTTGGGGGTTAACGTGATGGTTTCAGAATGTTGGAGTGATTTGGGTTTGACTTGTACAGAGTTGTTGAGTCATTCCTATTGCTAGCTTTTGATTTTGTTCTTGTGTGTTTTGAGTTCTATTCTTGGATTGCAGGCTTCCAGGAGTAAGCCTAGTCTTTGGGGGGGATGATGTAGTGCCTCTCCCATTTGACTTTCGTTAGTCACCCTGATGGATGCAACCTTGTTGATCTTTTGTTGTGATGGATCATGATTGTGACCTTGAGTGGTCTACACCATTGACGTGTTTGGATTTAATTTCTGTATCAATTGCTTTGATTATGCTTTTGACTGATCTTTGAGATTATGATGTGATTTTTGGTTCACTAAGGTTTGTGCCAATGGTTACAAGGATCAATGTGGTACCATGAGGTTGTTCTGTGATTACTCTGAGATGTGTGCAGAGATTGCACTATGTTCTTTTACCATGCTACACCGGACTGGGTTCCTATAGCGGTGGTTAGTCATGTTTATGACTGTGTTTGCTTATGTGTTTTAAATGCCTTTTTAATGTAGAGTAATCAATCATTATTAAATGCTTAAGTAATTGGAATGTATTGTTCTTGTTGGATTATTTGGTTATGTGCTGTGGACATTTACCTTATTTTATTTTGATTTGAGAGATATCTGTTCTTATGTGATGTTTTACATTTGAGATGACCTGAGGGTCAAATGTTACTCCTTGATTCCAGTATCATAGATATTAGACTACTATGCTATTCTGTTAATCATATTGCATGATGATGCCATTTTGAGATGACAATATGTTTTATGATGATATCTGGTTATCTGGTATTTGGACATACCTCTGATTATGTTATGTGATGGATTTAATGCTATGGTTATTTACTTCATTCCTATGTTGTTATGCCTTTTGAAAATGTGAGTGATGTAAATCAATTATTTTAATTTAATTAAATAAATGGTTAAATTAGGTGATTTAATGCATTTATTGCTTCGGCTATGTTATTATATGCAATTACACTTGATCGTGTTGTTTAGTGTGCAGAATTTATATCCTTGGCAGTGGCACATGGAGTTAGTGGTTCAGCCTTTCATATGTTACCAATGTCATCCTTATATGGTCGATGTATCCTTTATTAAAATATTTAATTTAAACCTTTCAGTGATTATTAAATTCAAACTCTTTGCATTATGTGATTAGACCAGTAAGCATGTCTGTGCATTTAGAGGTTCGCTTTGTCACGAAAGTTGTTAAGGAGATTTAGGTGTTTTTGGATTTTCGGGCTTTTTAATTGATTTATTTTAATTTCTGGCAGATTTTCCATAGATGAATTCCTATTTATAGGAATAGCCTATTTTTGTTTGGGTCAATTCGGGGTTTAACTAGGTTGGCGGGTTATTTGCCCTAATTGATTATTCACTCGAAAAGTGAATAAATATCCAAAGAGGAATTTCAGTCCTCACTTCTCACTTTTGAATTGGAAAGTTGGAAAGTAAAACCCAAAATCCTCTTCATGAGGATTTACTATTTTTTTCATTGTGGGAGCTACGGGCATGGGATCGTCACGAGGTTGGGATCGTTGGATCCAGGTCAGGGAAACTTTGGATTGCCACAATTTTCAGCCACTTCTGTAGGCGCTTTATTTTTTGGTTCAGTTTTTCATTTTTCCCTTTTGGCTGTGAGGTAGGGCTTTCCTATTTTATTGTTTCTGCTTCGTTTCAGCTTCTGTTTTTGTTAGCTGTTTGTTTGGAGGCTGAGAACTAGTGTTCCCCTCTGTTTCTGTATGTTAGTTCTACCCAGTTGGGCGGGTATGAACATTTCCCTATTTTTCGAGATGAGGGTTTGGGATTTTGCATCGTTATGCTGGTCATTTTTGCATACGGTGTTCGCTTTCATTTATTTTTGGATTTCTGAGGTTTTTGAACCTAAAGGCCAAATGGGTTTTAATTTTGAAAGTTTTTCAAAATTTGGGGTTTTTACCTCGTTTTGTGTGCCACCCTATTTTCTTAGGTTTTCTTGGCACACTGTGGTTCATGGACCTAGATGATCCATTTGAATATTAGTCAGACCACTATTGCACTTTTATGTTGCATTGGGATGCATGTTGCATTCGTACTCCCGGCATTGTGTTCGATTGACTGGTTTTATACCTGTTATGGTTTCTTTTAGACCTTTGCTTTTGTTTCGTGAATGCTAGGATTTGTGTGGAATCCATACTCTTGGATTGAGGCCAGTTGAGTGAGTGCATGATGTTTGGTCTTGTTGCATCATTGGGATTCGTGTAGAATCCATACTCTCGGATTGAGGCCGGTTGAGTGATTTTAATGTGTATGGTTTTATTGGCTTTGGGATTCGTGTAGAATCCATCCTTCCTATGTTGGTTTTAGTTGGGTGTTTTCTTTGCATTGTGTTCTCATTCCTATCCTTGTGTTGTGATCTTCATGATGGTGGTGTACCACACATGAGTACTTGCACATACATTTGTCGGGTGACTTACGAGGCCCAATCTTTTGTGGTATTGCTAAAAGTTATGATCATTGGGGTTGGCATGGGAGTATGCTTGCCCACGTGCACTTGTCATAGGATGATCATGGGTAGGGTAGGGTAGCATATGGAGGGGGCTTCTACCTCGCAGCCTGGTGACCTTAGTCCCATAGGGTTGGCAGAGGATAGGAAGTTTTAAACAAGTGATAACTAATTAAAATGTGTGACTGGTAATAAAACTTAAGATAATAAAATGATACTTTTGTGTATTGGCCTTCCATTGAGGGAGTTGAGCTACATAGATCCGAGCTTGGGATTTTTTATGCCAAGCGACTCTCCATGATGTCAGCCCCTACTTAGTAGCCTTTTGAGTGTTTGACCAGGACCTATACTCCTTGCATTGTCTTAGGTTCTTGGTTCAGCCATCATACTATTTGGCATGAGTGTTAGCCATGGATGTTGTGCTTTATGCGTGTTTGTGATTGGATCTTTATCTCCATCAGCACGACAGGTGTGGACCTATGAGTTCCACATGGTTGGGAGGAGTAGCTACCTTCACCACTCCTAGGGATCAGTGTACAGAGATGCTCTTTTTCCTAGTACGACCATTGCTAGATGTTTTCACTTGATACTTCGGGTTCCAGAGTATGCTTTCTTGTGATTTATGCTTTCATTGGAATGCTTGGATATCATGTTTAGATGATGTTAGTTTATTTGACGCATTTCCATATTATGATGTTTAGCATGTGATTAGATGATGGGAAATTGCTGTAGTAACATATCTATTGCTTATTGATGTTTAGCATGTGATAGGTGATGTTATCTACTGTAGGATTATCATATGCTTTTCTACTAGCATGTTAGATTTCTTTATGCTTATATTGTTGCATGTTTTAGTAGTGACGTCTCTATTACAATAGTACAAACGATCTGGTCAATGCCTTGAGATGTTACGCGTTGGGGATGGCTAGGGCCCAAGATGGTCTTATGATGCTATTGACGGATGGGAAGATCTACGTACTTAGTTGGTTGTTTTGTTCCTAAGATTTATTTCTTTACATTGCGATGTTGCTTTTGTTCTCTTTGATGTTTATTTCAGTACATTCTTTGCTGTTATGGTTTAGATGGATAGATGTTCTCCCTTCTATGTTGTTCTTGCACTCAAGTGTTCATTCCTCGAGCCTTTGTGGATCTAGTACTCCCTAGTGTGGAGGTTCTTTGCTCTATTTTTTGTCCTTTTTTCTTCTGGGAGTGTTTTCATGTTTCTATGGGCGACATTTGTTCAGCATGGTGCGACACTTTAAAAATTATCGCACGCCCATCCAAACTATGTCGTACGACATTGTAAAGTATCACACGCCTTCTTGAGAAATATCGTACGACACTGGAAGAGTGTCACACGCCTTCTTGAGAAATGTCATATGATGCTAAAAAGTGTCGCATGCCTTCTTGAGAAATTTCGTACGACACTGGAAGAGTGTCGCACGTGTTAAGGATAAGTGTCACCCTCCCTTAGTAAAAAGTGTCGCACAATTTTTGTGAAAAACTTGCACGTGCCATCAGCGGGCACTTTTCTTCGTGATCCAATGTTTTTGAGAGTGGTTTTGGATACCCTTTTGGGCATTCTTTGACCCTATGCTATTGCATTTTGAATTCTATCAGTTTCTCTTGAAATCGAGTTTTCATGTTTCTGTTTTAGTCTATTGGGTTTTAAAATATATCGTTTAAGTATAAGTTGACGTATATTTAATTTCTTTACTTATACTTATGATATATTTTAATATATGCGACAAATCATTTGAGATAGGTTTCAGACCTCTCGGAGATAAGTTATGGATTCTAGGAAATTTCAGGGCTTTAGAAATCCAGACTTAGCCAATTTTTAGGGCTCAAGGATTTCAGGCTTGGCCAAATTTTGGGATTCTGCATTTTACCCCAGCTTGGTGTTTTTTTGATGAGTTTTCATTTCTAGTGCCCTCATCTTGTTGTGGTGTTTGTTGGCTTTTTTTTGGGTGTGTCAGTTGGGTAGTGGCATTCGGAGATTCGTTGGTTTCTGGGATTGTGTTGAAGTCTTCCGTTGTGATCTTTGTGATCCCTGTATGATGTTGTCTTGTGCATTCATACTTGTAAAAAAAAATATCTTGGCTTGATTTGAATCCTTGTTTCCAAGGATCTCCGGGTGGGGCATTACACTTTCACTCCATTTTCTTCCCAACATCTTCCTAAAAAGGTTTCAAAGCCTTCCACTCCATCTCCCTCCAAAATTATTCTACCACCTCATACATCTAAACCTCAAACTATTTCATCCATATTTCCTCCATCATTCCACTAACCTTCAAGGTCTGTGTCAATGTTGATCTTGCCCACTTTTTCTTCCACCCTTGCATATCCCTTTCAATACCCTATCCACTCCTCCTTCCATCCTCCACCATTTATCCTTCCATCGCATTTATCTCATCCATAGCCTAAACCTTGTCCTCCATATATATTTTCTACTATCTCCCTTCCATTACCCTATCAGCATCTTTGAGCATACCTTTCTATGGTCTTGGATTATCATAATTTATCCTTCCAATAGGAGCACTATTCAAATTGAAGAAGGGTTGAATTCTTTCCAAAAACTCTAAAAATCTAAAAAAAATGAAAAAAATGAAAAATGTGCCTTGGTGAAAACTTGGAAATAGGTGCCTTGGTAGCAAAAGTAAAGAAAAATAAATCCATCCTATGGTGAGAACCACTTCTTATGGCACCTTGGACAAGTAACATGATGAAAACTTGGTAAATAGGCATCATGCATAATTCTTCCATCCATGACATCCTATCATGATCTTTCTTATCCTTCATATGCCCTCATTCTTGAATTCATTCACTCATAACCTCCATAAAAAACTTTTTTTTCCTATTCCGTTAAAGCTTTGGTCTTGATCAATGAAAGAAAGAAGAAAACTCAATTCTTAGCAATCTCTTGACATGGTCATTTTTGTGGATTACTTACACGATACCCTTCATTACACCATGAGCTTATATTGTTATATCCTTTTCCCTAGCTTGGGTAATCTTGTGAAGGCTTTCCTTGAGGGTAACATTCACTATTTCATACTCCTTGCCTATCCATCTCCACTTATCCACCAACTTGCTACTAGATATTATCCTGCACCTTGCTAGACACTGGAACAAAATCAAGGTAATCCTTCTTGAGAGCTAGCAATCTCTAAAAAAATCTAAAAATTAGAAAAATTCCTAAAAAAAATTGTTACCCTAATGAAAACCTAGCAATAGGCACCTTGGTAACACCAAAAAAAGTGAAAAATCTCAAAAATACAAAAAAAAGCAAAAAGAGAAAAATACAAAAAAATTGAAAAAACAAAAAAAAAGTGCCATTGGTGAAAACCTAGAAATAGGCATCATGGTAGCAAAAAAATTAAAATTCTGCCAAAAAGGTGAAAACTTGGTAAATAGGCGCCTCTTGTTCCCAATGTTGCATCTTGTAGCGCATCTTCTGGCTATTCTGTATAGTCACTTTCATGCTTCCACTTTCCTACTTTCGTTTCCTACTTTCACTCATGTATCCATGGATTCAGTCTTGTCACAACTCAAGGGCATTCCCCTTTAAGTGTCACTCCTTCTGAGATTCTCCTCATAGAATCTCCTCTGTGACAGTCACCAGTGGTCCTCACTATGTCTGCCTACTATCACTAGTGTAACTCCTTTCGAGATTCTCCTTGCAGGATCTCCTTCATGATACTCACCAGTGGTCCTCACTGCATCTTCCTACTATCACCAATGTCCCTCATTTTCAAAGATTCTCCTCATAGAATCTCTTTCACAACAATCACCAGTTGTTTCAACTGTGTCTGCCTACTTTTGCTTGGGTTATGTTTCCAAATTCCTTTATGGAAGATCTCTCTTGCGTTAGTCACCATTCATCTTGGTTGTCTATCTACTATTGCTTAGTCCCTCTTAGGTTCTTCATCATGAAGATTCTCCTTTGACCTCGGTCACCAGTTGTTTTGACTATGTCTATCTATTGTCTTCACCCTACTGAAGAGATTTCTTTCAAACATGTTTTGGACACTGACACTTGACATCAATCCCAAAACATTGAACTCAAAAATGACATACTTGTTTGGATATGCTGAGCATTTTCTTTGTTTTATTTGTTTTTCTTTATCATCTCTCCTCGATCAACTCGATGATGTCATTTTTTACTAGAGAAGTAATGACTGGGGACATGATCTTTTCTTTGTTTTCTATTTGCATTTTAGTTCCAAAACATCTGAAACATTCATGAAAGAGGCATGTCCACTATAAGAGCCTCCATCTTGTGTTGGATGCCCATGTGTACCTCCACTCCTCTTAATTGGACACTTAATAAGATTGGTACTTTTCCTTGTCTGTTGAAGTGAATTCTTCATGCTTTAGTAATATCTAATACTTGTCCTGCTAAGTGAACGTACGGGTCACTGCGAGTACAAATTAAGAATGTTGTCCTAGGATATGGATGCAAAGGGCATTGCAGACATACTATTTATTGATTTCTTAGCATAAGAAGGATCTTCTATGTTTTTGGCGTGTCTACATGCAAGCAACATTCTGATCATCCTATCCTTTATGCTATGATGCTTATGTTAACTTGCTATATTAAAAGGGACAAATGTTCTAGTCATTTTGGCTGCTTGTGCCTCAAATGCTTACATTTAACTCCTACAAACCTATGACATATGTCCTATTAATATTTCCATGATTGCAAAGTGAGTGGTAATTGTAGGACATATAAGCTTTCTTTAAGTCTAGTGATGATAAATTGTTGAGGCTCAGTAACCAAACCTAGGGTTGAATTTAACATAGTCTTGCATTATATACTTCACTTGCATAAGCATACAATTCAATTGCAAATCTACTTTCACCTTCTATGATGAGGGATTGTTGATCTCTTCAAAGTATCATGTCTCTTAATGACTACAAAAATAATCGATCAATCACCCTCTTGGCTATTTTGGCTACTTTGAATCCATTTTCGGGATCAAATTCAAAATCTGACACACCTAAGTGCCTCAAAAATGGGTTTTAAAATTTTTGGGCCCGATGCGATTGAATGCTTGGGCAGCCCAAATTTTTTTGATATTTTGGGATTCTTGGAATTCTTTCAACTCAAACTTCATCACATTTTCAAAATCCATTTTCAAAATATACAACTCAAGTCAATCATGGCCAATTCTAGTTTTGGTCAAACTTGGTCTTCTAAACCTCAAAACCATGTCGAATTAACTCTGAATCTTCTTCTACTTTCTTCTACATTCTGTTGAATCTCAGATTTCTTCTACTACTTTATGTCACATTTTTGGTGTGTCATCTTTTGATTTCACTCCCGAGGGGGCAAGATGATTACATGATTGAATACTTATTGCTTAGGGCATCTCATTCCCATCTTATGTCCTCATCATTCAGGGCATCTCACCACTATGGGCATCTTTTTTCCCTCTTTCTAGCATATTTTTCATCTTGTCATCATTTGATTATAGGTATCGGGACAATCTAAACCTCGACTCTTGAGGATCAAGCCTCATTCTGGGGATGATTCTATGACTCATAATTCAATCTCGCTATCTGTTATCAAATTTTAGGTATCTAGATGTTTTGTCTAGATCCTTAAAGGTTAAGCTCCATTCTAGAGATAATATTTTAAATGCTATCAAACTCAGGTATCTAGGTGTTCTATCTGGATCCTTAAAGGTTAAGCTCCGTTCTGGAGTTAATCTTTTAAATGCTTTCAATCTCAGGTATCTAGGTGTTCTATCTAGATCCTTAAAGGTTAAGCTTCATTCTGGAGATAATCTTTTAAATGCTTTCAATCTTAGGTATCTAGGTGTTCTATCTAGATCCTTAAAGGTTAAGCTCCATTTTGGAGATAATCTTTTAAATGCTTTCAATCTCAAGTATCTAGGTGTTCTATCTGGATCCTTAAAGGTTAAGCTCCATTCTAGAGATAATCTTTTAAATGCTTTTAATCTTAGGTATCTTGGTGTTATATTTGGATTCTTGAAGGTTAAGCTCCATTCTAGAGATAATCATTTAAATGCTTTTAATCTCAGGTATGTAGGTGTTCTATCTGGATCCTTAAAGGTTAAGCTCTGTTCTGGAGATAATCTTTTAAATGCTATCAATCTCAGGCATATAGGTGTTCTCTCTGGATCCTTAAACGTTAAGCTCTGTTCTGGAGCTAATCTTTTAAATGCTTTCAATCTCAGGTATCTAAGTGTTCTATCTAAATCCTTAAAGGTTAAGCTTCATTCTGAAGATGATCTTTTAAATGCTTTCAATCTTAGGTATCTAGGTGTTCTATCTAGATCCTTAAAGGTTAAGCTCCATTTTGGAGATGATCTTTTAAATGCTTTCAATATCAGGTATCTACGTGTTCTATCTAGATCCTTAAAGGTTAAACTTCATTTTGAAGAAACCTTTTAAATGCTTATTAATTTTAGGTATCTAGGTATTCTACTTGGATTCCTTGGGATTAAGCTCTATTCTAGAGATAGTCATTAAAAGCTTATCAATTGGTCTTCGTATTATCAACTTCAAAACCAATCTCATCTTCGCATCATGCTTTCTAATTTTCTTTGAATTGAACATGATGCTTGCACATTCATTCAAAGAGGGGCAAAATGTAATACCCCAAAATTGGATCATTTCCGTTATACCAATTTTGATCTATTCTGATCAATTCTAAAGTCCTATTTCACTAGGAAAATCCTTGTTCTGACATTTGCTACTTGACTTAACTGTCAAATGCAGAAAATCCTAATCTACATTACTCACACTCTTTATTTAATTCCTAACTTTTGACTCCAATTAGCTACATTAAACCTATTGATTAAATTTAATTTAATTATAAGTGTTTACACTTTAATTAAATTAAATTACTTCTTTAGCTAATGTACAAAGGAATTAAATATATTTGATTTAATTAAATATTCTTATTCTAATTGTTGAATTTAATTATTCAATTTAGAATACTCAATTATGAGGTCAGATTTAATTTCCTTAAATCAAATATCTTCTCCAATATTCTCTCTTCAGTTCAAAAATGGAAACTCTCAGTTGACTGATATCATAAAATGAATTAAAACAATTAACTTCTTATTCCACTCAAAAGAAATTAGTTAACTTCCTTTTCATAAGGAAACTTTCCATTCTAACTAAATCTCATCTCGACCATCCATCCAAATTGATCTTGACCATTGATCAATTCTTGGATTCTATTTAAGAAGCTCTCAATTCCTCATTTCAAAAAGAGGAGGGGATGAATTGGAATTTGCATCGAATTGCTATTGAAATTCATACTCACATTTGCTCACATTTGCTCACATTTTTGCATACATCTTGCATTCTTAGTTTAAATTTATTTAGCTTAATTATGCATAGGTTAATCTAGTTTTCTTTTACATGTTCTTAGATTAAATGTGCATACTCCATTCTAGATTAATTAGCATTTTCTTTTAAATCCTTCATTTGTAGAGGGTCTAGTTGCTTAACACCTCAAATATGAGGATATCTAACAAGAAAAATCCCTTTAGATAGAAGGCAACAGGTCATCTTGTCGACTAATTTTCAGATGAACAATTCAATGTTCATTCCGAGATGAGTCATCAAATAAGGACCATGTTAAAGTGTGTGTGTGTGTGTGTGAAGCGTAAGGCCACATTCCGCATATATAGTTTGTAGACAATTTTGATGAGATAGAAACACAAGTTCTTGAAGAAATAAGGAAAAGGATTGACCCTAATTATTTTGATGATGGCATAGTAGTTAAGGTCATTGATAATGAAAATCAACTTGAAGAAGATGAACTTGGAATCTCAGAGTGGGAAAAGCAAAGAAATAAGAGACAAAAAATGGTGGAAGTGCCACATAAAGCACAACAAAAGGCCCTCCAAATTCTGCCAATAGCCAATCAATATTTTGATGATATTAGGAGAATATTTTTTTATGTCTCAAGAATTTAAGGATGAAAAAAGGGCCAAGAAGTTGTAGTTGCAAGCCCAACTGATTGATGACAAAATCATTGAGGCTAATGAGTTCATAAGTGATGACAATTTCATCAAAACTGAATATTTTAAAGTTTTTCTATTCAAATTAAAGAAAAATGAGTTGTCTTTGTAGATGAAACTAGGGGACTTTGATGAGGTAGTTGCTAAACTTATTCAAAACTTGCAAGAGTATCACCTTGCTAGGAAGACCCTCACCATGGAAGAAGTTAGGGACTTGGTAAGAAGGAGTGGAATTATTATATTCCCAGGATGGGACATAAGCTCTTCTTTCCTACTTGACCAAATAGAAGAAAATATAAGTCTATCTCATTTGAGGATAAAAATAAGCTTGGTGATCTAAGAGGCTCTAGATATAACATAGATGCTCCAGAAGACTAGAAGCTAACTCTAATGGAGATCAAGGAATCTCCAAGAAGGAATGCCATTTTCTGGAATGTACATTCCACCTCTAGTAGTAAGATTTATGGGAATACCTTAGTTTCTATATTAGGAAAAAAATAAGATGGATACCCTTCAAACATAAGTAGAGGGAGCTTATGAGAGATTTATCAGAACTAGGAGAAGCTAGGAGGAAGAAATGATAAAGACATATATCATGGAGCAAAAGACCATCAATGTAGAAATGAAGGTAGCAGCATTAAATAACATTGTTAGATTAGTTATAGAGATGAAAGATCAAGATATCCAAAAATAGGGCCATATACCTAAAAAATGGGAAGCATCAGGCCATGAAATGGAGATAGATGAGGAAGACTTGGAATCAGGCAAGGAGATAGAGATCAAAATAGTGAAAAACATGTTGGTTCACAAAATAAATGCACTAAAATTAGTCTCTTAGAATATGCATTGGAGTTATCTTATGTTGGAGGGAGAAAAATATAGATGTTCAAAGGTTGTTGCCCTATTGTCTCCACCTTTCACTACTTGGAGGCCATGCACTCCATTTTTTGGTAATTTGGTACATGTGTTGGCACAAAAGAAGGATTTTCCAAAGATAACTATTGTAAACACTAGAAAATTGATAAACACGATGATGGATTTGAATAGTTTCTTTAATGGAAAATTGTAGCAAATACATAATAAGATGAAGACAATTGCTACAGGAACACCCAATTTTATGCCTGCAATTTTGGATAGTCATGGAAAGATTAAAGACTATGTAGAAGGGTCATTATGTTTTGATAATATTCTAGGTCATCCTAGTTTGTTAGCTTATTATAGTGATGAAAGAAGTGTGACAATAGTATATGACATGATAGATGTGCTTTACAATATAGAGGAAGAGATATAAAAAATAATTGATGATGTGAAGGGAATAATAGATAATAAATGAAGAAAATATCTTGATGAGTTAGATGTAGTTAGAAATGCCACCTAGATGAATATAGATACAAATATTGCTATATGGTAAGTCATTGCAGACATAAAAGTCCTACCATCTAGTCATAGTGATTAGTGAAGTAGAAAGATACAATTAGGATGTAGTTAGAGACAAGAGGAATAAAGATAAAATAGAAAAAGTGATAAGAGTATGAAGACTAACTTAAAGATGCTATAAACTCCTGTTGACAATGTCACCTATCATCTTTGTAGCTATATCCAAAGTTTTCATCTAGATACAAAGAATGTTTGAATGTAACTAAGTGAAAAATATCTTAATCTTGTTGCAATCCTTCTTATAAAAGGGTTTCCAAGATGTGGAGTCGAGGTCTGAAATTCATTTAATTTTCAATGTTATGCTATTTTTACATATGGTCTAGTCAGTCTTTGTGTTTATTATTTTTATCTATTCATTTTTGCAAATCTAAAGAATACAAGTGAACATTGAATGATAAGTTGTCATGTTTTGAAGTATTCCTAAGTTTATACCAGTATTATATGATTTTCAAGGAGAATTAATAAAAAAGGAATGTTTTACCATATCTATTCTCTCTAAAAAAATTCTCTATTTTTATGTGTTGGTTATGTTGGGATTGAATTAGAAAGGTTCATACAATTTAATTCAACTAGGATAGGTTGTATATCAAATTGTTGTTGCTTTTCATTCAATGAATGAAGTGCTTCAAAAAATTGATAGGATTTCCAGTCATATAAGAGGGATATTCATAAGAATGGGATTTAGGGTTTACTATTGATAATTTGAATGTAAGGCAATTGAATAGGTCAAGTTTTGTTGGGTAGACTCTACTTACCAATGGATAGGGTATTGATCATAAATTCAAATGCAAACATTTGGAAATCATGTTCAAAAAGCATAAATATAAATCAAAACAACTTTTACTTTTGTGTATCAAGAAATAATTTTTGGTCAACTCCTATTTGTAATAATTCTCTATGTGTCATAATTAGCTATTGTAATCAAGAGTAATTTCCAAAGTGAAGAAGCATTGTGACTATTTCTACTATAGGTATAGATTCTAAAGGAAATAATATCAATGAGTGAATTATGAAGAGAATATCAAGTATTCAGTATTTTTCATCCTAAGGTGTACCCACCTAAGTCCTATAGAGCTTGAAGTGTAGATAATCCCTATGATTTTGTTAATGTTGGGTCTATATTTGAAGTATTATCAATTAAATATAAGATGTAGCTAATTTTTAGATTGGTATTTGTCTTGTACATCATGGTATTAGGTCTTTTGTTGCCTAGTAGTTTTAAAACACCAACAACACTCATGTCTTCTTATATTGTCTTCTCACTCTATTGTATGCAGAAGTGTGTTGGCATATAATCCCCAATAGGATAAGTCTATTAGATGGGTATCTTGGTATCTTCTTTGGACATTTTAGACTATCGAAAACCCTAAAATAGGTGAAGGTTTTAAACTGAATGTAGTAGGAGATAATTTCTATGATCCTGGCTGCTACCTCTATTAACATTGTTTTGGTGTAATAACCTTCGATGAACTTGATGATTGTAAATATGAAACAATATTCATAACCCTGTATTCCACACTTTGTAGTGGGAGCTTCTTCTTAAACAATTGTGGATATACCACATAAGGCCAAGCATTTGCATCCTACATGCTTTCCTTTTTGTAGAGGCCTAGGTAGTCTATGGTTCTTGCCACCAATAAATACCCCTTGTATGATGTCATATAGATGCATGAGTTGACTTTGATGACTACTTGTTTCTCATCAAAGTTATCCCTTAGGATGGAAGCCCAATTAATTGGCACAATTTTGATTCTGATGGTCTTAATGTAGTGGACCATCTAGGTCTGAAGGTGACCTACTACTAGGAGTCTCATAAAAAGAATAATTTCATACCCAATATGATCCTTCATATAACCACTTGTCATGTCAACCTTACCCACTGGTCAGCTAATGCTGTTTTGTCAATGAGGAAGGAGGATTACACTATTTTATGCGTTTCTTTTAGATTATACTTGTACCAACATTATGCTCTATCATTTGTTATTCATAGATATTGGTCCACCTTGGGAAGTTGAAATGACTTCTCAATGTTCTTAGGTTGGAGATCTAGGACTATCTCTCCTATAATGCTCTTAATGAGATTCTCTTTGGTCATATAGTATTTCATAAGGGTCATTGTATGTTCTAAGGATTGAACTAATGTTGGAGGTGATATTGCATTGAAAAGGCCTAAGTAGATGAGTGTTGACACCATTACAAATCTCTCTTTAGTTTAATTGCAAATTGTGAGGAATGCATTATAGTCTACATGTCCAAATTTCATAACTTTGATCTTGGCATGTCCATCTTGAAACCTTTATTTCCTTGGTGCCCCTTGATATTTAAATGTGACTAGTTTTAGAGCCATATTTTTGGTTATTGAAGAGGATGAGTGCATCATTTTATCCATATGTAAGAGATGTAAACATTAGTCAGAAGGTAAAATTTGACCTAAAATAGACTCTAATTAACTCCATACCATGTCAAAACTAGTTAATATGCAACAAAAGTAGTCAACCCACCCACAAGGCCTTGGAATGTAGTTCAAAACACGTAGCACACCCTTATAGGTGTGTATGTGCACTACTTTTAACCTTGGAATGGCTTTTATGTGCCGTTACGCATGTGCGCACCTATGTGAGGTGAGAACATATGCATGTGCACAATTGTGCATGTGAACACTGTGTAGTGTAATTGGGGGGGTGGGGGGGAAAGATAGGCTATTTTCTTTATTCATAAGAAGCAAAGGTTCACACATGTGCACCTCATGTAGGCACACATGTGCACACCTTCATTGTGTCTATAAGGTTTTATGCATTAGTGTCTTTATCAAGTGATGTTTTAATTATTATGGGGGCATGTGCATGTGTGCCCCTTATTGAAGTATGTTGAAGCCTTTTAGGTTTTAAGTCTTTGTTTTAGGTTTCTCTTTGTTGTGTAGAGGTGTGTACACATTCCCACCTCATGGAGGTGCACATGTGCGCACCTTCCTTAGAGGAGGCTAGCTTTGTTTCTTTTTTCTTGGTTTTATACATGAAGTGGAGTTTAATGGGGAGTACAAAGGGAGAGCTGTGAAGGTGTACCTTTTAGAAGAGGTAAATATGAAGTGGGGAGAGGGAAAGAGGGATAGGTTCTTATATAGACCCCATGCAAAAGTGCACCCAAAAGGGCTACAAAGGTGCACACCTCTAAATGTATACACATGTGCATCTTTGAAGTGTGTGAACTTACACACCCAAGGAAGGTGAATAAGTGCACACCTCTGGGAGTGCACAGATATACACTTTTGGAGTTGTGTATTTTCACACTTCCAAAAAGGATCCTCATATGTTCACCCTATGAAGGTGCACATGTGTGCTCCTAGTTGGAGTTTTAAAATGTCCTCTAGAAGATTATTTCTATGTTTTTTATTCTTTGGGTCTCTCTAGTCAGATATTGGGACTTGACCCAGACTCTTGGGGGACTCCAAAAGTGACCTAGACTCTCTATACTAGGAGCCTAGTAGAAAAAACTTTACTAGGTGTCCCCATTTCTAAGAAAAATGGGGTGTGCATTGTGAGACCACAAAAAATTGACCCAATGAAAGGGAAGATATGATAAAGGTATTTCTTCATTATTAAACATTCTTGCAACATGTATCAAGCCACAATTGAATTTTGAATACTTAAAGAAGCTTTCAAGTCCTTTATAGTCCAAACTTTTGAGGAGGTTGTATCTAAAGTGGGTGTTTTCAAGGTATTTGATGAGTGGAGCTTTATTCAGATCAACAATTGCTCTAATTCCCAACCCCTCTTTATTCTTGGGTTTGAAAATAGTATCCTAATTGATGAGGTTTCATTTGTTTTTCTCCTCTGTGCTACACCAAAGGAAATTCCTTTCTAGTCTTTCAAGTTTTTTTTTCCATACTCTAATTAATCTTAAAAATGGAGAGAAAATAAATAGATATTCTCTATAGAGCTACTACCAAGAGCTATAGCATTTTTGCATTGCTAAGTATTTTTCCCTTCCACCTGGAAAGCTTTTTTTTGCATCCTTTCTAGAATAATGTTTCAATAGGTGGTAGAGACATCCTTGATTTTTCAAGGAAGCCCATGGTAAGTGTCTAGTTGGTACTAAGAATGGCATCCCAAAATATTTTTAACCTTAACCTACAAAACCTTAAGGGTGTTAACAAAGTAGACCTTACTCTTAGCCAAATTAATTTTTGACCTTAAAAATTCTCATAGTTGGTGAGAAGGGTCCTCCTAGATAGATGACTCATCAAAAAGGAAAGTGTCATCCACATATTGCTAGATAACTTCCAATGGTAGAGTAGTGGTTGGTTGGATACCTTTTAAGTCACTTGACTCAGCCAATCTACAAATAGACCTTCCTAACCTGTCAACCAACATAATGAAGAGGTAAGGGGATAGAGGGTCACCTTATCTTAGTCTCTACTAGCATCAAAGTTTCCCTAGGGGGTCCCATTTAGCAATAGCTCATATTGTGTAGTTTCAACCATATTTTTTATGACATTCACCATATCCCTTTTGAACCCCACCTATTCTAGTACTTCATCTAGGAAGGTCCAATTGACCTTGTCATAGGCCTTTGAGATATCAAGTTTAAGGGCCATGCTTGATCTTCAAATTTTCTCCACGGAGTGGATGATTTCATGGGTGGTAGTCACAATGTCCAAAATTTGATGACCTAGGACAACCCCATTCCAAGGACTCCTAAGAACCCTATCTAGAAGGGCTTTAATCTTATTAACCAATGCCTTGGAGAACACTTTATATATGGTAATACAAAGGCTGATCGGTCTAAAATACCTTATTTTTGTAGGATTTTTTACCTTAGGAATGATAACGATAAAGGTTTTATTTATCATTCTTGGCATTTTACCATCCTGATCATGTCTCTAGTGGCCCAAAATTATTTTCTAATGTTACTATATAAGATAATGTTATGTAGAATAGTAAGACCTTAGTCTATCTTTTGAATTTATCCCTTTTAAACACAAGTTCTAAGAATAAGGGTTAATAGATTCTATGAATCAAATTAAATAAAGACCTTATGATTATTACCATTTGCATCTTATTCTATATAGGAAATTTCACCTTTTTTTCTAAAAAAACTTTGTCTTTTGCATTTTATTCTATATTTACATTTTGCCTTTTGCCTAAGCTAAATATGTATAGAAAATCTTCAAGGTATCAAAATTAAATAATTTAATGATAATAATAGTTTTATTTTAGTAAGAAAATAAAAAAGTAAATTTCAAATAATAAATTAGGACGTGTGTGTAAGAGCCGTGATATTAAGTTAATCATTTATTTTATTTTTTTATAAAAATAAACAGCTTAAAGTTTATAAAAGTTAGGAGTAATACTTATAAAAAGAATTATAAATAATAGTTTTATAATTTTTAGTTGTAATATTATATTAATTTTTTATACCATAAAATATTTATGTTTTTAATAATATATCAAATAAAATATATCTAATTAATGTGAATCCTCACGTGAAGCTTAGTAGTCCTTGTGTGAAGTGCGCACTTTCTCGCGCAAAGTAGTAAAAGATCTCGTGTGAGACTCGAGACCAGTTTTCTTTCT
This sequence comes from Cupressus sempervirens, assembly GCA_028749045.1. Taxonomy (NCBI): domain Eukaryota; kingdom Viridiplantae; phylum Streptophyta; class Pinopsida; order Cupressales; family Cupressaceae; genus Cupressus; species Cupressus sempervirens. Next base: position 293,278,806 of record CM053791.1, on the reverse strand, counting down.
CACGCAAGAAACAAGGGCTATCTAGGCTTGTCAGATGGAAGTTCAAAAGTTGGTTTTGGACACCCTTTTGGTTTTTACACCTTCCTAGTTCAAAACAGATTTCGTAGGGGTTTAAAATATATCATTTTAATATAAGTTGATGTATATTTAATTCCTTATACTTAAGATATATTTTAATATATGTGAAAAATTGTTTGAGATAGGTTTCAGACCTCTCAGAGATAAGCTATGGATTCTAGGAAATTTTAGGGTTTCAGAAATCCAAACTTAGCCAATTTTCAGGGCTTCAAGATTTTAGGCTTAGCCAAATTTTGGGATTCTGCATTTTACCCCAGCTTGGTGTTTTGTTGATGAGTGGTTGTTTCTTGTGCCCTCATCATGTGCATTCTCTTTATTGGCTTTGTTTGTGTGTGTTAGTTTGGTAGTGGCATTCAGAGATTCGTTGGTTTTCGGGATTGTGTTGAAGTCTTCTGTTGCGATCTTTGTGATCCCTGTACGATGTTGTCTTGTGCATTCATACTTGTAAAAAAAAAATATATATATATCTTGGCTTGATTTGAATCCTTGTTTCCAAGGATCTCCGGGCGGGGCATTACGTCTGGTATCAGAGCCCATGTTCAAACATTGGGATCTCTATGTTTATGTTGCCCATGTAGTTGTTGTTGCATTGGTTGAGTGCGAGTGTCTTGGAGTGAACTCATGATCTTTATTGCTTTGGTATCTACTCGTGATGGAATTGCTTGTCCAGTAGATGCAACTAGAGTAGTGTGTAGAGAAGGAAGTGAGTCTTCCTAGTTTGGTTAGCGGATCAATGTGCCTTGGTTGGTTGCTTGCTTGTGTGACCCTTTTTGGATGGAACCACTAATTGGTGTCCATGTGTTGGCTTTGAGAGCCTCTTTGTTTCTCCTTGTGGAGTTAGGTGCATTGTTTCCCTGTTTTCTCCTGATTGTAAGTTGATGAATGAATCTTAATTGTGATTCTTTATTTTGTTGTTATAAAGATGAAATGGTTCCTTTCATTGAAAATGATTGTTTATTGTGAATCATTGCAAAGTTGTAGTTTTGCATTATATATTTGGGTTAATGACTTAAGTCCCCAAGCTTATTGCTTCTTAAGCTTATGTAGAACTGTATTAATTTGATGAATATTTAAATGTTGCATTGCATGGAAATTATTGTTGTCTGCATATGCATGAGGTTACTAATGGTATACTATTTGATGTGTGTGAGTGCATTCTCTAACATTTCTAGGATGATGTATTCCTTAGCATTGTGTGGTGATTTATTCCTCTTGTGTGACTGTACTCAGTCGTCACTTGTAATGTGATTTGTTTGATGCCTTATTTTATTTGGCTGGAGGTGCTTTCCTCATGTTGTTGGGCTAGCATTGGTTTTTAGTATTTTCCTCTCTTGGAGTAGTCATCAAATTTTATCTATCGCTCTCTTTGTGGCAGTTGTCACATTTGACTTATTGTTGAAATGAGCTCTTTTTGGTACTTACTGTTGGAATCAGCAATTCTCCCATTTGGGCTTTTTATTATGTTTCATGATGACTATTCTGGATGTGATTTACTACTGCCCAGTTGTGTGTTGTGACTCTATCATGTTCACCTCGAACCTCTTGTAGTACGTACAAGGGATAATATCATGGAGAACATGCTAGTGTATTTTTGATAGATTTAAAGTTGTTATTGTAACTGAATGGTTTAAATGGTGATTAAACTTAATTTTATTTATGAAAGAAAAGTAATGATCGTTTCAATGTGTGATTTACCTTTCATTCGATGCCTTATGTTTTTCTGGGCATGTGTGCTCTTTTGTGGATTTGGACATTTCATCTGTTGCTTGTCTTGTTGACCAAGGCTGTTGGTTTTGTCTTTGTTGTTTTGATTTGAGTGGTGGCTCATATCATAGGTCTTGGTCTCTCTTAGCTTCTTCTTGTTGTAGTCCTTGTCGATATATTTTTGACGCTTTTCAAATGGATTCAATCTAAGTCCGACTGTGAGGCTATGGCTTTTGGAGTTGTTGATCGATGTTCTAAGTACCTTTTCAAGTAGAGGCCAATTCAATCATGACATATTGTATTTATGGCCATTGGAGAATTTTAACTCCTCATGTTATTCATAATGGAAGAGTTATCTTGTCTTCATAATCTACTAGGTACTTGTTGGAGTTCGTGCTTGGGTTTTTGTGTTTACTATTGCATTGACCCACCCTTGTGAGGTGTAGTGTGGTTTGTGAGCGTTCCTTGTTGTGGATGATGTTACCTTATCGTTTGGGAGTGACTCAGTTCTTTGATGAGTCTACATTCTCCTTTCTGGATGTTGACCTTGGCACATCTCTATATTCTTTCTCTCCTGAGAGAGTAGGCTAGTGTGGTTATGCCACTAGCTCAGTAGTGTTCTCTTGTGAGTATGTTGATGGTTGGGGAAATTGTGAGTTCCCTAACACGTCTTGGGCTGATCTGTGCAGAGGTTGAGAGCGACTCCCTCTCAATCCTATACTTTGTAGTATCCTTCTCCCTAAGCTTATATCTTCATGTGGATTGTCTCAGTCAAGTCTTCTCTTTAACTGTTGACTTGAGGCTAGATATTGAGTTTAGCGGTAGATTGGGTGTAGTTTTCCTAGCATGGTTCTAGAGGGACATGGTATTGTTGGACACATGTTACCATCTCATGAGTTGGTATGCAGACATTTGATGATTGTGTCCACTGACAAAAGTCTTTGAACCTTGTGGAAAGGTGATATCTTGTCTAGTTGGGTTGTGTTACCCTAGTTCCCAATGTTAGTTGATCTTTTGTGCCTTGGTGAGGTGTCATTCTCCTACACTTGGTGGTGAGTAGTATTTTGTAGTGTGTCCTTTTGTTGGTAAAATTTCATCCTCTTTGTTCTAAGGGTGAGTTTACATGGATTCCAGAATGATCATGTGTGACATGATAGTATTCTTGGAAAGTTTGGGGTGGTTATTCCCCATGATTCCAACTTTTGTTGGAAGAGCTTAGTGTTTTGACTTGGTTTTGTGGTTGGTGCATGTCATGGTTGGGTAGTTGTTGACAAGGTAGAGTGGCTTGTTCCTTACCTTGTATTGTTGACTCTATGGCTAGATGGGTTCTTCCTAGCACATAGAAGGTTCCTTATTGGAGGACCTTGTGTCTGTGTGACACCCATTCTCTCGTGGTTAACCTATTTGGGGGTTAACGTGATGGTTTGAGAATTTTGGAGTGATTTGGGTTTGACTTGTAGAGAGTTTCTTGAGTCATTCTTATTGCTCGCTTTTGATTTTGGTTCTTGTGTGTTTTGGTTTCTATTCTTGGATTGCAGGCTTCCAAGAGTAAGCCTAGTCTTTGGGGGGGATGATGTAGTGCCTCTCCCATTTGACTTTTGTAAGTTGTCCTGATGGATGCACCCTTTCTAATCTTTTGTTGTGATGGATCATGATTGTGACCCTAAGTGGTCTACACCATCGAGGTGTTTGGATTTATATTTTGTATCAGTTGTGTTGATTATGCTTTTGACTGATCTTTGAGATTATGATGTGATTTTTGGTTCACTAAGGTTTGTACCAGTGGTTACTAGGATCAATATGGTATCATGAGGTTGTTCCATGATTACCTTGAGATGTGTGCAGAGATTGCACTATGTTCTTTTACCATGCTGCACTGGACTAGGTTCCTGTAGCAGTGGTTAGTCATGTTTATGACTGTGTTTTCTTATGTGTTTTAAGTGCCTTTTTAATGCAGAGTAATCAATCATTATTAAATGCACAAGTAATTAAATGGATTGTTCATGTGAGATTATTTGGTTATGTGTTGCAGACATTTACCTTGTTTTATTTTGATCTGAGAGATATCTATTCTCATGTTATGTTTACATTTGAGATGACCTGAGGGTCAAATGTTACTCTTTGATTCCAGTATCATAGATATTAGACTACTATGCTGTTCAATTAATCATATTGCATGATGATGCTATTTTGAGATGACAGTATGTTTTCTGATGTTATCTGGTTATTTGGTATTTGGACATACCTCTGATTTTGTTATGTGATGGATTTAATGCTATGGTTATTTACTTCATTCCTGCATTGTTATGCTTCATGCAAATGTGAGTGATGTAAATAGATTATTTTAATATAATTAAATAAATGGTTAAATTAGGTGATTTAATGAATTTATTTCTTCAGCTATGTTATTATATGCAATTTCACTTGATCGTGTTGTTTAGTGTGCAGGATTTATATCCCTGGTAGTGGCACATGGAGTTAGTGATTCAACCTTTCATATTTTACCAATGTCTTCCTTATTGGTCGATGTATCATTTATTAAAGTGTTTAAATTAAACCTTTCAGAGATTATTAAATCCGAACTCATTGCATTATGTGATTAGACCAGTAAGCGTGTTTGTGCATTTAGAGGTTCGCATTATCACAAAAGTTATTTAAGGAGATTTATGTGTTTTTTGGTTTTCGGGCTTTTTAATTGATTTATTTTTAATTTCTAGTAGCTTTTCCATAGATGAATTCCTATTTATAGGAATAGCCTATTTTCGTTTGGGTCGAGTCGAGGTTTAACTAGGTTGGCTGGTTATTTGCCCTAATCCATTATTCACAATAAAAGTGAATAAGCATCCAAAAAAGAATTTAATTCCTCACTTCTCACTTTCAAATTGGAAAGTTGGAGAGTAAAACCCAAAATCCTCTTCATAAGGATTTATTGTTTTGTTCATTGTGGGAGCTATGAGCGTGGGATCATCACGAGGTTGGGCTCGTTGGATTTAGCTTGGGGAAACCTTGGATTGCTGCAATTTTCAGCTACTTTTGCGGGATATTTATTTTATGGTTCCGATTCCCATTTTGCCCTTTTGGCTGTGAGGTAGGGCTTTCCTGTTTTATTGTTTCTGCTCCATTTTTTCTTTTGTTTTTGGTAGCCATTTGTTTGGAGGCTGAGAACTAGTGTTCCCCTCTGTTTCTGTATGCTAGTTCTACCCGGTTGGGTGGGTATGAACATTTCCCTATTTTTTAGGATGAGGGTTTGGGATTTTGCACTGTTATGCTGGCCATTTTTGCATGCAGTGTCTGATTCCATTTAATTTTGGATTTTTGGGGTTTTTGAACCCAAAGGCCAAATGGGTTTTAATTTTGTAGTTTTCCAATTTTTGAGGTTTTTACCTCGTTTTGCATGCCACCCTATTTTCTTGGGTTTCCTTGGCACAATGTGGGTTTTGGACCTTGATGATCCATTTGGATATCAGTCAGACCACTTTTGCACTTTTTTGTTGCATTGGAATGCGTCTTGCATCCGTACTCCGGACGTTGTATTCGGTTGAGTGATTTTACGCTTGTTATGGTTTTTGTTGGACCTTTGCTTTTGTTTCGTGAACGCTAGGATTCATGTAGAATCCATACTCTCGGATTGAGGCTGGTTGAGTGAATTCATGATGTTTGGTCTTGTTGCATCATTGGGATTCATGTAGAATCCATACTCTCAGATTGAGGCTGATTGAGTGGGTTAATGATGTATGGTTTTATTGGCTTTGGGATTCATGTAGAATTCATCCTTCTTGTGTTGCTTTTAGTTGGGTGTTTTCTTTGCATTGTGTTCTCATTACTGTCCTTGTGATATGATCTTCGTGATGATGGTGCACCACACATGAGTACGTGCACGTACATTTGTTGGGTGACTTGCGAGGCCCAATCTTTCGTGGATTTGCTGAAAGTTATGATCATTGGGGTTGGGATGGGAGTATGCATGCCCACGGGCACTTGTCGTAGGATGAGCATGGGTAGGGTAGGGTAGCATATGGAGGGGGCTTCTATCTCGCAGCCTGGTGACCTTAGTCCCATAGGGTTGGCAGAGGATGTTTTAAATAAGTGATAATTAAAGAAAATGTTTAACTAATAATAAAACTTAAGATAATAAAATGTGTGTGCGGGGCCCTCCGTTGAGGAGTTGAAATGCACGATCCAAGCTTGGGCTTGTCGATGCCAAGCTACTCTCCATGATGTCAGCCCCTACTTAGCAACCTTTTGAGTGTCTGACCAGGACCTTTACTCCTTGCATTGTCTTAGGTTCTTGGTTGCAGCCATCATACTATCTTGCGTGAGTGTTAGCCATGGATGTTGTGTTTTATGTGTGTTTGTGGTTGGATCATTATCTCCATTAGCATGGTAGGTGTGGACCGATGGGTGCCATGTGGTTGGGAGGCATAGCTACCTTCACCACTGCTAGGAACTGGCGTACAGAGATGGTCTCTTATCCTAGTGCAACCGTTGTTGGATGTTTTCACTTGGTACTTCGGGTTTTGGAGTATGCTTTCTTGTGAGTTATGCTTTCATTGGAATGCTTGGATATCATGTTTAGATGATGTTAGTTTACTTGACGCATTCCCTTATCATGATGTTTAGCATATGATTAGATGATGTTATTTGATTTAGTAGTATATCTGTTGCTTATTGTTGTTTAGCATGTGATAGGTGATGTTATCTACTGTAGGATTATCTTATGCGTTATCACTAACATGTTAGATTTCCTTGTGCTTATATTGTTGCATGTTTTTAGTAGTGACATCCCTATTACAATAGTACCAACGATTTGGTTAGTGGCTTGGGATGTTATGCGCGGGGGATGGCTAGGACCCACGATGGTCTTATGATGCTATTGACGGTTGGGAGGAACCACACATTTATTTGGTTGTTTATTTCTAAAATATATTTTGTTTATTGCGATGTTTATTTTAGTATGTGCTTTGCTTTTATATTTTAGATGGTTAGATGTTCCTCTTTCCTTGCTGTTAGTACTCTCGAGTGTTCATTCCTCGATTTACGTGGATCTGGTACTCGCCGGTGTGGAGGTTTCCTTGTTTGTTTAGCTTTTTGTTTGTGTTTTGTGTCGCGCTGATTTGTTTCCTCGCATGAGATTGTATTTTCCTCGTGCGAGACCATTTCTTCCTTGTGCGAGACTATTTCTTCCTCACGCGAGACTATTTCTTCCTCATGCAAAAGAATACACTTCCTATGTGAGAATGTAAATCTTTGTGCGACACATAGGAATCCTCATGCGAGAATGTGAATCCTCGCGCGAAGCTCAGTAGTCCTTGTGTGAAGTGCGCACTTTCTCGCGCGAAGCGGTGAAAGATCTCACGCGAGACTGGAGACCAGTTTTCTTTCTCGTGCAAGAAATAGGGGCTATCTAGGCTTGTCGGATGAAAGTTCGAAAGTTGGTTTTGGACACCCTTTTGGTTTTTACACCTTCCTAGTTCAAAATAGATTTCGTAGGGGTTTAAAATATATCATTTTAGTATAAGTTGACGTATATTTAATTCCTTATACTTAAGATATATTTTAATATATGTGACAAATCATTTGAGATAGGTTTTAGGCCTCTCAAAGATAAGTTATGGATTCTAGGAAATTTTAGGGCTTCAAAAATCCAGACTTAGCCAATTTTTAGGGCTTCAGGATTTCAGGCTTAGCCAAATTTTGGGATTTTGCATTTTACCCCAGCTTGGTGTTTTGTTGATGAGTGGTTGTTTCTTGTGCCCTCATCATGTGCATTGTCTTTGTTGGCTTTGTTTGTGTGTGTCAGTTTGGTAGTGGCGTTCAGAGATTCATTGGTTGCCGGGATTGTGTTGAAGTCTTTCGTTGCGATCTTTGTGATCCCTATATGATGTTTTCTTGTGCATTCATACTTGTAAAAAAAAAAATATCTTGGCTTGATTTGCATCCTTGTTTCCAAGGATCTCCGAGCGGGGCATTACACTCTTTCCCTTCTAGGTGTTGTACCATGCCAATATTGTCAAAGTATTGGTAAGGGAAGTTATATTCTTCCAAGGGATATTGGTCCCAATTAAAATCAAAGTTAATAATATCTTTCTTTTGATTCAACTCAAAATCATGAATTGCAATGGGCAAGACCCATATCTTCTTATGTTGGATTCTCACTCTATCGTATGCAAAAGTGAGTTGGCATGTGATCCCCAGTGGGATGAGCCTATTAGATAGTTATCTTGGGAGATTCTTTTGGAATATTAGACTATCATCTACCCTAAGATAGGTAAAGGTTTTGAAGTTAAAGTAGTAGGCGCCAATTTATGTGATTATGGCTACTACCTCTACTAACATTATTTTGGCATAATCATGTTTGGTGAAATTGATGATTGCAAACACAAAACTATCATTCACCACCCTATATTCTACACTTTGCAATGGGAGCTTCTTCTTCACCAATTATGGATATACCATATAGGGCCAAGTGTTTTGATCTTGCATGCTTCCCTTTCTATAGAGACCTAGGTAGTCTGTGGTTCTTGCCACAAATAAATACACCATATACGATGTCATATAGAAGTGTGAGCCAGCTTTGACAACTATTATTTTCTCATCAAAGTTGTCACCTAGGATGGTAGCACAATAAATTTTCATCTTTTCCATTATAATGGTCTCAATATAGTAGACCATCAAGGTTTAAAGATGGCCTGCTACTAGGAGTCCCACAACTTTGCTCAATAGCAAAATAGACTAGATGTGCTCATGTATGCACCTTCCTTAGAGGAGGCTAAACTTTTTTCTTTGTGTTGGGTGTTATGTAGGAAGTAGAGTGTAACATGGAACATACAAGGAGATCTATGAAGGTGCATATTTCCAAGAAGGTAAATACAAAGTGGAGAGAGAGAAAGAGTCTTTGGGTCTTATATAGGCCCTAGGTAGAGAGCACCCAGGAGGGCTATGAAGTTGTGCACCTTCAAATGTGCACACATGCACATGTATTAAGTGTGTACACTTACACACCCATGGAAGGTATGAAAATGCACAAAGGTGCACTTCTAGAGTTTCACATTTGAACACTTCCAAAAAGGTTGCACATATGTGCACCTTATAAAGGCATACATGTGTGCACCTATTTAAGAGTGCAAAAATGTCCTCTAGAAGATTCTTTCTATGTTTAGATTCTCTAGGTCTGTCTAGTCAAATATTGGGGCTTGACCTAGATTCCTAGGGGAGTCCAAAAGTGACCCAAACTCTAGAATAGGATCCTCATAGGAAAAAATTTACTAGGGATCCCCATTTCTAAGTGAAATGTGGCATGCATTGTGAGACCAAAATAGAAGACTAATAATAATGTCCATTGATATGATGTCCCACTTCCACTCCATAATATCATATAGTTGAAGTATCCCACCTAAATAATGACGTTCTTCCTTAACTCTCTAACACTCTAATCATCAAGCCATTAACTTTGCTATCTGTTGTCTCATTCCTAACCAATGATATAGCTTCCTTAAATTTACATGCATCTTCTTTCCTTTCAGACATGTTCCATATGTTTCTCTATGAAATTTTATCATAATCAAATCATGTACTCTCTTGAGGAAGGTACATAGACAAGTTTTTAATGTTTTAATAGTCCATTGGGCTCTAGTTAATAATCAATAAATTTTCTCTGTAGGGTTCTCTAGGACTGAACCTTCTAGAAAATATTTGTATATAACACATGTTTAGGGAAGTGGAACTAAACACAATCCCTCAATCATGTACCTATGGTCATCTAACATATCTCATGTGACCTTATACTTAGAGAATTTACAACTACATTCTCTTTCCATTTTATCTAATGGACATTAAAAGCATATTTGCAAATAAATTCCATCCACCTTCTCTAATGGTCATTAAGGTTTTATTGAGTGAAAATATAATGCAAACTCTGATGATATAATGCATGTACCACTACTACAAGCTTAAGATCATGAATGGGATAATCAAGCTCATGAGCCTTAAGTTTCTTAGACTTGTATGCAATAGATCCACTATTCTTGAAGTAGGTGTATCTGAAATCTTTTCTATTTAACCTGATAGTTTGTTGATGAAGCATCCTTGGTTCCTTAACTTTCCTACTCTTTTTAGTAAGTGGTTTCCAAGAGTCAGTAAAAGTCATTCTTTTTAGTATCAACCAATTGATCTTTCATATGCTAAGTTGGTTAGTTTTGTCTATTGGCCAAGTGGAATTCTAGACTGAGTTCAAGCATAGACTGAGTCACATTATTCTAGTGTTCCCTAAGCTCATAGTTGTAGATGATGATGAGTTCCTTTGTCAACCAAGTTAGAATTCTAGTACTAACCAAGTTGTCAGTGTCAAGTTCCAATTTTGACCAAGTTATAGTTCCAACCAAGATCTATGTTAATCAAGTTTCCTTGATGATCAAGTTCTTTCATGTGTTGAGTAGTCTAGTGATACTTCTGATGGTTGGTCATGTCTTGGTCCTTCATTAACTAAGTTGTCTATGTTTGGTTTCTAGTTGGAGTTGACCTTTGAGTTTAATTTTGTGATAGGTATTTAATATTTATTGAGAGCCAACTTGTGTCTTGGTTATGAATTCAATATAAGGCTTTATTTAGTTGGTAATTTGTAAAATGCCAAATTTTACTTGTGGAAGTATTTAAGGGGGTATTGGATAGAGTCTTAGGCATGATTGGAGGGGGTAACTTAGAATTATTGTTTGATGATGGAGATGTACTAAAGCATAGAGAAGCCATTTAGTTTAAGGAGTCTTAGCATGGAGTATATTGGTGTGGATTTTTGCATTTGAGTCTAGAGATATGTTTTTCTTTAAAAGATATATTTTTCTTTGTAATGGTCATAACCTAGAAGGTCGTATATTTAGGAATATTGGATATAAACTTCTTCATTCAAATATATGAAATATTGTTTCTCTGGATCTTAATCTCATTCCTCTTTTTCATTTTTCCATTATGTGTTTTTTTGTTGGGGTCCAAATTACCTCTGAGAGGGGTATATGTGGATTTTTCTTTCATCAGGTGGTATCAGAGCTCATTTTTCCTAAGTGTGTAGATAGATCACTAAGTGTGAGGCAATTTGTACTAGGACCTTGGTTGGGTAAAGTTTATTAGAGAAGAGTTTTATTTCAAAAGTCCTAGTTAGTGATTTTGGTGGAGGGTGGAAGATTTGTGGATTTGGCCTACACTTGCAAAGGAATCTTCATTTGATCATTTTTTAATGTATAAAGATGATTTTTGGAAGGAGTGATGTTGATCCAGAGTTATTCAACATGTTGAGGAAAATTGCAGCTAGAATTGAAGCTATTGAGTTAGCACAAAATGAAGGAAGATATCTTGATGATGTTGAGAGCAATGACTATGATTATTTTTGGGATGAATTACATGAAAGGATTGATGATTCAGAAGTTTTTTATTTGATTTGGTATCTAAGGATTAGAAAGAAGGTTTTTTAGTCAGTTAAAGAGATTATGAAGAGAAAAAGATATATCATGGAAGTACATGATGATTTTGTTGAAACTGACGAGGTATCTTTTGGTTCTAATGAGTAGATGAATTGATTTGACATGGAAATTGTAGGGAATCTTGTTATGCATAATGAGATTTTTGAGAAGGAGAATTTCACTTATACTGGTGAAGAATTGGATGATGTTAATGTGATTGAGGATTTATCTATTGATATGGAGTTACATGTTCCTCCTAGTATGGATGTTACTGATATGGATGTTTCTCATGATAAGAAGATGAATTTATTTGTTGGCAATGTGGTTGAGGGTTTCAAAGATGTTATTGATGTGGATTTACATGATGTTATTATTGCTGATATGGACCTAAACTTATATGTTGTTGCTGATCGAGTTTGTGATTTGGATATTATTGTTGATCTAGTTTTCATGTACGAGGATATTTTTATGGATGATGGTGATGATAAGTTAGATATGGAGCCTTGTAATTTTTAGTATAGTTAGTATGTTGATTGGTTAGATGAGATTCTAATTTTTGGATCGATGAAGCACAGATGGTTGATTTTTAGATTTGGTCTTTTATCCTTCATGGAGTGGAAACCTTCGGTGAAGATGAAGTTGAGTGTAGAATTTTCTTTTAGAATAAAAGTGTGGGACATCCTCTAAATTTATTTCTATTTATCTTAGTATTTTGATGCAGGGACATCCTTGGTTCCTTAACTATCCTACTCTTTTTAGTTAGTGGTTTTTGAGTGTGAGTAAAAGTCACTCTATTTAGTATCATCTAGATGATCTTTCATATGTCAAGTTGGTCAATTTTGTTTGTTGGGTAAGTGGAAGCCTTGATTGAGTTCAAGTATCAACCCAGTTGCATTATTCTAGTGTTCACAAAGTTCATGTGATTTCTGAGTTTCTAGTTTTGACTAAGTTGTAGATGATGTCAAATTTATTTGTCAACCAAGTTAAAATTCTAGTATCAACTAAGTTGTTGTTATTGCTAATTTTTGGTATCAATCAAGTTATGGTTCCTACCAAGTTCTATGTTAATCAAGTTTCCTTGATGACCGAATTCTTTTATGTGCTAGGTAATTTGGTGATCCTTCTGATGGTTATTCATGCCTTGGTCCTTCATTGACTAAGTTGTCTATGTTTGATTTATATTTGGAGCCAACCTTTGCATTTAATTTTTTGATAGGTATTTAATATTTTTTGAGATCCAACTTGTGGATTGGTTATGAATTTAATGTAAGGGTTTATTTAATTGGTAATTTGTAACAAGCTAACTTGTGGCCATGCAAGTATTTAAGGGGGTCTTGGGTAAAGTCTTAGGCATGATTGGAGGAGGTAGCTTAGAATTATTGTTTGATCATGTAGATCTAGTGAAGCATGGAGAATCCATTCAGTTTAGGCAGTCTTAGCATAGAATAGCTTGGAGTGGATTTTTGCTCATGTATTCTTCTTTGCAATGGTCATAACTTGGAAATTCATACAACCAAGCATATTTGATATAAACTTCTTGATTAAAATATATGAAATATTATCTCTTTGGATCTTAATCTACTTTCTCTTGTTCATTTTTCCATTATATGTTTGTGTTTTGGGATCCAGATTACCTTTGATAGGGTTATATGCAGATTTATTTTTCATCAAACCTACATGAGCACTTCTCCCAAACCATCAAGTAAGGCATCAATACAAAGGACACAATCTACAAAATGATGTAGTATTTCTCAGATCAGAGCACTAGTGAGAACCTTTTTGAGTTCCTAAAAGGCTCTCTCACACTTTTACATTCATTCAAATTTCTTACCCTTTCACTAAAGTGATGTAATAGGAGGTTCTACTTTAGGAAACCCCTCAACAAAGAACCTGTAATAACCTACTAGGCATATAAAAATTATTACATTTGTTAATATGATTTGTGTTGGCTAATATAAAATAGATTGGATCTATGATGGGTTCATTGAAATTCCATCTTCTAAAATGATATGCCCTAAATATTTGATCTCTAATTTGAAGAACAATTTTTTTGACAAGCTTCTACACAATTCATTTTCCCTTTAGCATTGCAAGACCTAGTATAGGTGTTCTCCATTTTCAAGCTTATCTCACGAGTAGATTAGGATGTCATCAAGAAATACTATCATGAATTGATCAAGGAATTTTTTTAATACCCCATTTATGAGACTCACAAACACAATTGGTGCATTAGTAATACCAAATGGTACCACTATGAACTCATAGTGACTATATCTTGTCTAAAAAGTTGTTTTGTGGATATCACTTTCCAAAATCCTCAACTGATGGTATCTAGAAATTAGATAAATTTTGAAAAACATATATGCACCTTGTAGCTGAGAAAAATGGTCATTAATTCAAGGGAGAGGATATCTATTATTTATAGTAAGTTTGTTCAACTATCTATATCTATGCATAACCATAGAGTTCCATCCTTCTTCTCCACAAAGATGATTGATGCACCCTAAGGAGACAAACTAGGATGGATGTGGCCCTTCTTAAGGAGATCCTCCAATTGGATATTAATTTTATTGAGCTCATTAGTAGTCATCCTATAGAGTTCTCTTGAAATTGGTATGAATATACAAGCCAAATCTATGTAAAAATTAATAGCTTTAGGAGGAAGCATATTAAGTATCTTTGAAGGAAACACATATGTAAACTCCTGAATAATAGGATAGTCATCAAGTGATTATTTTTTCTCCTCTTCTTCTCCTCTATCACTAATAATGATGGAAAATAGCTGACATCCTTTCTATATGTCCCACTTAAGCTAAATAGCTAAAATCATGTGAAGATATATAGGGTTTTTTTATCCTAGATATCACTATAGGGGTTCCATGATCATTAATGTTCTTAATCCTCTTCTATCTACAATCCAAATTAGCTATATGGGGATAAAGACAATCCATGCCAGGTACTATCACATAAGAACAAAGAGGTGTATTGCATATTTCTATTAGGTGGTGGTATCACTAATGTGAATAGGACATTTTGGGACCAAGTATTTAACTAACACCCTAGCTCTTGATGTTAATTCCACATCCCAACTATCACCTTGTCTAGATGCCACTAGCCCACAATGCTCCAAATATAATTGGGACATAAAAGAATCAGTATACCCTAAACCAAAGAGAATAATAATAGTACAAACTTGAATCATACTTGTGACCTCTATGATAATGGCTTGGTGCTTATCTTAGCAATTTCCAACCACTAGAAAGACCATATGAGATCTCCTGATGTTACCCACTATAGGATTAAATGTTTTCATATGATGACTACCTATAATTTGTCCCTATGAGAAGTCTCTAGCTAAATGCACCATAGCACCACATGTATAACATGGACCTAGTGACTTAAATTGTGTTCTTTATGGTCTTAAATAGTATTTCCTATTTGTTTGTCTAGACCCACTAAACCTGAACTTATTGGGATCTTGTATCTATGATGGAGGTGTTGATGAAACCTATTATAGCTGGTCCTTCCTAGGACCCTACTACCACCAAAATTTTTATTTAGTGCCTTGATGACCCTATAGTGACTTCTACTTCTGGTTATACTAAAATTGATAAGGAGGAGGTTTTTGAGGCCCTGTTACATATCTATAGTTCCCCTTCCAATGTGATTTATTCCCTCCAGATGAATGTGCCAGAAAGTGTCAATTTTGAGACCAATCTCTTGTGTCTTGTACTCTTGCATGATTATCATGCACCATAAATGTCATCTAAACCACCTTGCAGAGATTCCCTAGGAAGGTCATGCACACTTATCCTACTAGTGATGGATTAAGTGGCTTTATGAAGTAGAGTCACAACTTATCATCTCTAATATATTTTACATTTGGTTGAATATCAATGAAATCACTCTCATACTATGGAACTAAGAGTCTCCAATGCTGAAGATCATGAAACTGATCAACATGATGACATCTATAGTATTCTCACATATATGTATCTCTAAATATTTCCAAGAAGCTCTCCCATCTAGGGTTATTAATGGAAACATATCCCTTAAACTATTCCTACTTCTACCTAGTGGTAGTGCCATCTCTCAAAATATGAACCACAACACATGCCTTTAGGTTACTCCAATACATGCATAACCTAAAATATTGCTCCAAACTTAAAATCAATGACTCAACTACCACTCCCTTGTAGGATCCATGGAAAGACTATGGCTATAGGAAAAGTATCCCATGTATCTCATCCTTAATATCTCAAGGTACTTGCTGAATTCTCACTAGTTCAATAATGTAGGGTAGCTTTGGCATTTTCATTGATTCTTCATGCTCTTCTTGTTCCTCTATCCAGCTAGGAGGAGGACTTCCATTTCTATCTCTAACTAAGGCCCTATGTTAACCTAAAACATGTTGTTCAATCTGTTGAATTGGTGATGGAAGCCTATCCTAAATGAAATTTATGAGGTTATGAAGAGAATTTAAAATTTCTTCATTCAGGTTTTCTAGCTACTCGAGTGGACATTCATAATCCCCTCTTTAAATCTCCAGTTTGTCTTCTAGATTTTCTTGAGTTGAGGTAATAGTACTAGCATCTTTCCCATGTCTATGTCCTTGTCTCCTAGTGTGAGGCATCCTACAAGTTCAAATACAATTTAAGTGAGAAGTAGAGGTTTGCATAAAAATAAAACTCCTAGCATTGAGCCTATAGCTATGTGCCAATTTTTTTTTGAAACTCTATAGTTAACTATGTTGATAGAAGCAACGTGTTTAACCAAGCTTGTGAATTTGAGTTTCCTAGTAATTTAATCGAGAGGGGCATCATGGCTAAGCATACATCACATGGATTTTTCACCATTATGACTTAGCAAGCCAACCTCCCTCTAGCGTTGAACTAATTGATAAGATACCTAGTTACTAAATGCACAAGTATTAATCAAGTGATTTGTAAAACTTAGTTAATTAGATTTATAATTCTAACAAGAAAATGTAATCTTTTATCTTTATTTTCTATTAATAATTCAAACTAGATTAAAATGACAATTAAGTTTAATTTAATATGCATACATTTTACTAGAATTTTAATTTTAATAAAATGATAGCTAATATTTTCAACTACTAAAACACCTCCTTAGTACTAAGTAATCATATAAGGAAACTTCAAATAGGATTCTCTCCAAAATTAAAGTCAATGCCTAATGAGGACTTTAAGAAGAAACAAAAGTAATATAGAAAATAATATAAGGAAAGGATTAAGGTCCCATCTATGAATGTTCCCAATTAATTAATGTAAATGTACTAAATTGACTAATTATTGATTCATTTAGTCCACAATTACTATAATTATATTTGGAAGTCTCCTTAAGATGATGAAGTCAATCATTAGATTTTAATATTCCTCTTATCGATCTGTAATGTCCCATGGTGGGACTTTACTTAAAAATTTCTCTCTTAAACTATTTTTGGACTTATTCCATGTATATTCTATATTTCTAAATCATGATTTCTCAAAGATAATATTATATATATAGTTTTTCATACCTAGAGTCATATCCATTTATAGATAATAATTATATCAAATTAATAATATAATCATATTAATTATTTATCATATATTAATATATATTAAAAATATAGATTAAATTATATTTCTTATTAGTGATATTAATTTTAGGTCATTATTTACTAATATAATATATTAATTCATCATATATACTTTAATTTTTACATATTAAATAGCATATAATAACTCATAACTTATATGCTTTATATATATATATATATATATATATATATATATATATATATATATATATATATATATATATATATATATATATATATATATATATATATATATATATATATATATATATATATATATATATATATATATATATATATATATATATAATATCAATTACTATTTATTATTGTATAGAAAAATATAATTTAATAGTTGTTATATATTCCTATATATATTATAGTATTATTATTTTTCCATGTATATGTCTATAGTGATATGAGAATATTATGATGTATAAAATGTATTATCATTTATGTAAATATTATTAATTTAACTATATTATATGTTTCTTATTTTGACAGGGACATCACATGATCTTATTATCAATATAATTCTATCTTATTGCAATGATCTCTACTATGTATTCCAAATTTATAGAACTCAAATCCACAAAATTCTTCTTCTTGTTGAACCAAGAGAAAACTTCTCATCACAAACTAAAGAAAAAATTCTTGTACATTGTATTGCCTCCCCAACTTGTATCATTATAGTCTATCAAATTTATTTTTTAACCTTTAGTATATCTAATCCCATACCCAAATATACCTTGTAAAAAATGCAACACATGGTTTGCCACCATCTAATGCACTTTCTTTGGCTTGAACATGAACTAACTAAGAGAGTTTCCTACAAAAGCTATATCTAGCCTACTATTAATGAAATTCATTAGAGAACTAATCAACTACCTATATAAAGTGGGATCTACATGCTTCTCCTTTGACATGTCTACTTTCCTCTAATTTATGATAATGGGTCTCAACATGGATTTAATATCATCAATTTTGAAGCTCTACAAGGTTTTGGTGCAATTATTATTTTTATCCAACGAAAATATCTCCATATGTCTACCACATTTCCATGCCTAAAAATTAATGCATAATTCCCAAATCCTTCTTCTCAATCTCTTATTTAAGATCCCTCTTGCACTCTTCTATGAGATATAGTGAGCCTATTAGAAACAAGTTATTTACAAATAGAAAAATAATGAGAATGTAACCCCCAACCACTAAGTTATAGAGGTTAGCATCTTCCTCACTATTTAGAAAGCCCCTTCCATGTAAGTATGTATCAATGTTCTCATACCATGCTCTGGGAACCTTCTTGAGTTTGTACAAAGATCTCTTCAATTTGCATACATGGGTCTCCTTATTATGTGCTACAACTCCTTATAGTTATTCTATGTATACCTCCTCTTTTAACTCACCATTAAGGAATTATTTCTTGACATCTATTTGATGAATTTTCTTGTCATCTATAATTCAAATGAGATCACAAATGTATAAAATTTTACCTAGCTATTAGATAAAATATATCATCATAATCTATTCCCTCCTCCTTAGACAACCCCTTCACTAGAAAGCTTATCTTTTATTTTTTAATACTACCATTTACAATGTGCATAATATTTTAGATCTAGTGTGATCTAACTACCACCCTAATTGTTGGTCTAGGCACTACCTTCCACACATAGTTCTACATTATTGAGGTATATTCCACTATACCTTGTATCGTGAAACTTCTTAATAGCTAAAAGGCTCACCATCTACTAATTAACTAACTAATTCTACTTGGTCATTAAACTTGGTGAGTTATATCCACTATCTATAACTACTCCTAGGATATACAATAAACTTTTGAATATCCCTATATGTCTCTTAAACCTCACAATTCTAGCTTCCAACTATACAAGATGAAATATCAACCTCCTCATCTTATTTAGAAATCTCTCTCTACACTTTTTTCTCCCTATTCTATGAATTATCACCACCCAAGCTTTTATTTGTACTAGTAGCTATATAATATCACTTTTCTTCCCTTGATTCAAGTGAACTATTCTTGAAGCTTTCATTGGTTTCTCACATTAATCATCTACTAGAGAATATTTGGACCTTTTAAAGGCCTCATCTTCCATTAATTTGACATCAAATCTAACTCAAATAATTTTTTCTATAGATTAAATATCTCATATACCTTTGAGGTTTTATTTTACCCTATAAAGTACCCCATATTTGTAGCATGATCTAACTTGGTACATGTATCTCTTGAAATATAGTTGTTAGAAACAATAGTCCACCAAGACAAGTTGGGGGGTGGGGGGGTGGGGTTGAATCAGTTATCAAAAAATTAAAACATTTATCAACCTTAAACAATCTTATCCATTTAATCAAAGTAAACATCAATCATAACAAGATACACAGACAATTACACCAGACAAGCTAACTAGGGAAACCCTTGATCAGAGGGAAAACCCTAGTGGGAATGATGCACTAATATAAATATTCCTTGTTAGAGGACGGACCTTGTTAGGAGTCTAAATTACAATATTTAGTACAAATGAGTCCCTATTAGAAGACTTTGATTCCTTGTTAGAAGATTCCAACCCTGTTAGGAGTTGTGCCAACCTTGTTAGGAGTTGTAGAAGACAGAAGGACCCACTATCCAAATAGCTTCTAGGGAAATACCACTGAACTCACTGTCCTACTAATCTCTCAACTATTCCTTGTAGAATAATTGTGTGTCCTATACTTCAAACATCTTTCCTCTATCTTGTCAACTAGACCAATCACTATCAAACCTTGTAGACTAGGTCATGAACCTCGAATCCAAATATCCAACTTTAGATCACACAATAAAACCTCAGCAATGAAGTTTCCTTCACTTTCCCTCTATTCTACTTATCTTCACATTCAATTCTTCACATTTCTTACAATTACCTCCCTTACATACTCATGATAAACAAAAAATTCCTTCCTCTATATCAAATCCATAAAATAATTCCCTAAGTTGGTTGTTGCACCTTCTCAATTAATTATTATAGGACTACATTAAGAACACGTTACACTTAGCGATAACATTAATCTTCTACCCTATAACAAATTTTTTTATGAATGTAACATATCATCATGATAATCATTTAATCATATTTCTAAAAAACCACCCCATAGGAATATCATTAGAATTCATGCTTCCAGCAATAGCAATATACCAAATTTCCAAATATATAAAAGTGATTGACATCTAGGTTCTTACCTATGAAATCCTCCTCCAGTGTCATCTTCTCAAGTAGCTTATATAGAAACCTATTTTGTATGTATATTTTTGTATTATATACCTTTTTCCTATAAGTAACATGGAATTTCATAGTCATGTATCATGTCCCTTGCTCCTTCTAATAGAGAATGGCTCTTTCTCTCAAGAACCCCATTATGTTGTAGATTGTAAGGAAAAATCCTCTCTCTCTCTCTCTCTCTCTCTCTCTCTCTCTCTCTCGATCAATTCCTTTATTGGTATAGTACTCCAACTCATTTCCTTTATACTCAACTCCATTATCTGAGGAAATAACCTTTATCTTCCTTCTTATAAAATTCTCCACAACATGTTGGAGCTCTTGGAAGTGACTAACTTTTCCTTGGTCTTTAATAAGTATATCTAGGTCTCCATAGAGAAATCATTAATAAAAATAACAAAGTTCTTATATCCTCTAAAAGAACTTATGGACATTGATTGAAATATATTAAAATGTAATAGATGAAGGATACCCTTGTATTTGGTGTCACTCCTTGGAAAAGTATCTTTCATAGACTTCCCTAATACACATTCCTTAAATAAATAATCACATTTGGTGCTAAACTCTAGAATACTTGTCACTTTCATGAAACAATTTAAGTCCTCCATGATGTATATGGCCAATCTTCCTATGACATATCTATCAATGATGTCTAGGATTACTATTTCTCAAGAGTTCCTTAGGAGTATCAAGTTTTATCCTATAAGGATGACCTTTAATAAATCTAATAGATATAGGCAATTTTAAATCCTTATTCTTAATAAAGACATGTGTCCCTCTAAATAGTAAATTATAGCCTTTATCCTAAAAGACCTATACCAAAATAAGATTCACCTATTTGAATGGAACATAATAGAAAAGAAAGAAAAAGAAAAAGATTCATACCTACTTGAATGGAACACATAACACATCAGGAATGAGAGTAGTCTTATCATTTTCCCTTTAAAACTAAACAATCCCTTTCCCAATTGGGTTTATTTTAAACATGTTCCCCATAAAAATATGGCTTTTCATTTCCTACTCCTTATAATTGGAAAAGTACTCTCTAATGCCTCTTACAGGAAATGATGCCCCTATATATATATAACATTTTACAAGATTGAGCTTACCATGTAAGCTATGAGTAAAAAATCATCCTCCATTCTACCAAAGATTTTTCCTACACTTGGTAAAGTTTCCACTCACTTCTTCTTCTTCCTTTGTGGGAAATGAATGACATAGTGGCCAAACTAGTTACATCCATAACCCTTGATCTTGGACAAGTCCATATTCTTCTTCTCACTTTGTGCATTTGATCCTTTGTTAGACTCATTCTTAGCTTTCATTTTTTTAGCTAGGGATATATTTTCCTATTCTATGTCACTTTTTTTTATCTCTTATTGTTTGATCCCAAGACTTAGTCTAAGATCTTATTGAGTGAAATCACTGTATACTCAATTCCAACTTGGTAAGATGTTTTATCCAAAAAAAATTGAAGAAAGACATCCTATTTCTTAGTAAACCCATTCAGAGCTATTATTAATAACTCATCATCATCTAGCTTATCTCCAAAAAATTATAACTCATCCTTGAAAAGTCTAAGCCTAGTGAGATAAGTTGTAATGTCTTCCCCTTTGTTTATTTGAGTATTCATTAATAATTCTCTAAGAATCATCTTCTACTTAGTGGTAGAATTATAGTATAGAATGATATCCCACATCTTCTTCACTGTATCTAACCCAACGATATTTATAACTACATGATCCTTGACACCATCAAATATTGGCCTCCTCACATTGGCATCATCCTTCTCGTATTATATGATTTGTGTTGGATCTATATATACAACTAAAAAAATGTCCATGTACTTTTTGATATTATTCTCCTCCAAGAATATATAAATTTTGTCTTTCCAACAACAAATTAGAGGCTCCATCCAATGTTTCTTGATCTCTTAAACTATTTGAGGTCATCTCAAAGGATGAAAAGAAATAGCAATTCCACAGAGGTTAAACTAGGTTTTGAAGACAGTTGATCTTTTTTTTCCTTTTCTTATTCTAAATATTTTATTCTTGCAACTTAGATATGATGCCATGTGAAGATTCTATTTCAGTTATTAATGATTAATCTCCTACCTTATGCACATAATTTGAGTTTCAAAAAGAAAATGTTGAATGATAACACAACTACAATTTCACAAATAAAATCAAAAAAATATTGCACAATACAAGGAAATGGAATTTTTTTCTATGTAATAACCTCAAAGGGAAAACGAACACCACATATGAGGAATTATATTAAACTTCAAAAGATTAAGAAATACATAATCTTCTTGCCACTTACTAGTAGAGATCTCATAATAACCTCTTCTAGAGATGTTTCTTCTGATTTCTCCTACTAAGATCACACAACTTCTATCCCCATTGTCATAATTGTACCCTTTCTAGAAAAAAAAGATCATTTTCTAAAATTCCAAATTTACTTGCTAACCCTACAAATGCATAATTAACTTATGTTTTCTAAATACCAACTGACCCACTTTTATACTACTATCATTGGAAAAACAATGACTGAAATTTGTTCTTAATTAGTGATGATCTTAATAACACCCTAATAAACCTTAACCAATTAGTTTCTAAGTATTTATGTAAGAATTATTTAATTAAATAATAGTTTTTCTCATTCCTAACAATGAAATAATTATTATCTAATTCATGGGTTTGGACAAATAATTGTCCAACCTATGGCAACTAGCAAGAGATAATATATTTTGGGTCTTCTTTTTGTATACATAAATTTAGGAAAATGATTTATTCTTTGTTGTGTTGAAGCTTTGAATATGCATTAGACTAGGAAAACATAGTACTAAAATTTGAGGAGAAAACTAAGTTATGTTTGAATTATCAAAATGCTAGGTTAGTATGAAGACAAAATTATACAAAGCACCTATTAAGAATATGTGACTAAAAATATGATTGGGGTTGAATGATTTCTATTATAAAATTTAGGACATTGTAATTATTTTAAAATAAAAAACCATAAATTTTCACATGCTAAAATAGATGTACATTCTACACAAAATATAGTCCTCTAAAAAGACCTTGTTAAAAAAAAATTAGACACAAAAAAATGATATTGGTTAGAAGAAGAGGCATCAAAGAAATATGATTATATATACACTATAAATTTAGTATTATAATAAATTAAAAATATAATAATATTTTAAGGTGGTAGATGGCACAACCCACCCCCACCACAACTAGGTCACTGTAGGTATGCCCAACAACTACCACAAGTCTAGCTTGTGACAATGTCATAACTAGTTGTAGGTTCCCCATGAGGGGCTTTTTCAATTATGTATGTATGTATGTATGTATTTATATGACTTTTAAAAATAGTCTTATAAAAAAATAAAATAAAATAAATTGTTTTGATTGATATTAAATTAAATTTAATATTTAATATACTATATATATATATATATACAAAATAGAACTATTAATATAATGTTTTTTAAATTATAAATTATTTTTAGTAAATCTTATATGTTATTTAATATCAACTAATGTATTTCATTTATGGGTCATTTTGAATGGTAATAATGTTAATATTAAAGTATAAATATTGAATACTAAATAATTTTATTAATGTATTTTTTTAGTGATCAAAAGCATTTTTCATAATTTTGTTAGTAATAAAAGTTAGTAACAAATGTTTTTGACCCCATTCAAAGTGTAGACACCGAGGGAAAAAGAAAAGGGAAGAACTAGCCTCAATCCCTCCAAGGATGATTGTGTTAGGTCCACGAAAATTTACAAGTTCTCCTTTTGGAATGGGGTCTTTGCAAAGGCATGCCTTCTCTTGGATACAATTGAGATTTAAATAATTGTTAAGGTAAAATTTCCCCTTCTTTGGGATATTTGAAAAGGTGTACATTCTCTTACATATTTAATAAAGTGTTTTAATTTTTAGATATCTTTGAGCCATTTTCCTGCTTGACTTGTCATTGGTATGAGTGAGCTTTCATTGATGCATTTTGTTTGTTTTTTTGGAACTCTACAGTTTCAAATCACCCTGATGAGAATATAATACATCTAAGGGTACTAGTTACTTCCCATCTGCAACATATCCTTTCAGACACTAGGCCAACTATAAGGCTAGACCCTTCTTCTACTTGAGGCTCTACAAAATCTAGGTGGGTGGATCTATTAGATTCTTCATATGGTATTGGTGTTCCAAAAAAGGATACAATTGAATCTAAAACAAAGCACATTAGAACCCTTATATCTTCTATACTTATGCAAAGATCCTAGACATGAAATAGATAATAACATGATCTAGGAAATTGATAAGCCAAGTGAGGAAATCCTTTTCAGTTCCTTCGACATTAAAGGGAAAAGATAATTGATTAATGATTTTGATTTAAGCAAAACCAAGACATGAACAACATAACACTTTGATCCTATAGTTGATTAGTGTCTTATCTATTAGGCAATCATGCAAACCCCTAACACACATCCCTGAAAGTCATTGACATATCCCATACATTAGGACTTCCTGATTTATCCATTCACCTTGTGAATTAGACATCTACATCTTTTTGAATCTCATACTTGACCTATCCCTTCATAATATTTGCAACCCTCTGATGATAAACTAAGCATTTACAAGACTCCTTGAATCACAAGTAAACATATCAATATATATGATCTGAATCAGATTGCAACTATACATTATGCATCTTGTACATATATCACTGAAGACTACAATTAGAATAAATAGGAGACAAAACTCATATAGAAGATTAACTTGTTGCTGCAATTTTATTTATTTATTTGAAGCAAATACAATAAGATGCATGAAATTGAATCATAAAACTACCTAATAGTTTAGAACTATCTGTATTCTTATTACTTTTTGTTCATTACAAGGTAAATGTTGAATAATGTGGTGGAATCATAGCTCTAGATCAAATAATGTGGTCTCGTAGACAAACTTGATCCAATGTGGTCTAAGAGTAAAAACTGCCAACCCTTACAATGGATGAGAAAGAGAAAGATATAGGAAAGGAATGTAATCCCATATTTAATCTACAAGCGACATGTGTCCACTTGAAATCTTCATTCCTTCTTGTTGCAATGCATCTCTCATCTTTCTACAACCAAAATTTGATATGATTCTCATCATTGTTGTGTAACAAACTTGAAATATCTCTTCCTTAATGATGAAAACCCTTGTTTTGCCAAAATACCTGAGATGTTGATAAAATCTTTACTAAACTGACTTGGAGGTGAGAAAATTATTCCTAACTACATTTTTACTACCTCTAGCATTCATCTAGTTCATCATTTCATCATACATCAAATCTGAGCTACTATACCAAAATGGAATTGAAAAATGGATACTTGAGACAAAACCTTGAATAACTTGAACAAATGACTTCTTGTGTAGAAACAAACCCCCAAAATGGAACTTTTATTCTCTCCCAATTCCAAGAGTATATAATAGTGCTATATTGGTGCATTGGAGATGCGTAGAAGATGAGTTTGAATTTTAGGTCCTTAGCATGGCCCTGAAGTCTGCATTTGTTGGTAAGTATTTAAATTTTTCAAAAATCAAAACTATATAATAAAATCCATTTTGATTTGAATGACCCTCCATGTTTAGAAAAGTGGAATAATAATAATAAAATATTTTTTCATGAACTTAGAAACTTCCCCCCATTTCCATTCAGGTCAAACTAGTTTGACTTTCTTGTGACAAGTGTCACATTTTGATTTTCCTAATTCTTGCCCTATCATCTAATTTTTCTATACTTCTACCAACTAGGTGCCATCTAGCACCACTGGATTGGTCCTTGTTCTACCACATCAATCTGTGCTCACTACCACATGGTGACCTCTAATTGGGTTGCCATGTCGTTGTCCCCATCAGCATGGTCACCACATCATCATGACATAGTGAAGTTACAACATGTGGCACCTCCATCTACATTACGGTCCTCCTCAAAATACATGCCATGTCACTACTACCATATCACCAGCCTTCACCATAGGGAAGCTTCTCACTTTGTTGCTATGGGATCTCAGGTCTACCACATCATTAGTGACAAAGCGATGTCATGACACCTATCACTCCTCACCACATGGTAACCTCAAAATCCATGCCAAGTATGGGTCATCTACCATCTATCACTCTATAAATTGTCCTTTTGGCTTCCAAGTGTCTATTTGTGATTTTTCTAGTAGATCCAATCATTCTCTTAATTTTCTTAGTCGTTCAAAATATTGTTCATGTCATTGAGGTGGGGCCTCCCCATGCACATAAGCTTGCCTTTAAAAGGCATTTTCTTTAAAGAAAACTAACAATGTGAGTGATGGAGTATTTAAGAAATAGAAACTCACCTTATACAAACAATGTAGGACAAAGCATTATTTGTGTATCTGCTCATTTCACTTGTTTTTAGTATCCAAGACTATATCATCTTGCAACTATGGCTTGGGAATCAAGCCTTGAAAGCTATACACCATATGTTAATGATTAGAAAGGAAAAACAATGTGACTTGGCCACATTGTTTGTGGAGTAGAAAGTTTTTATGCTCAAGACGTAGCAGCATACATTTCCTATCTTGTCCACATGAGATCCACTTAGCCATATATAATCTTATTCTTGTTGTCTTTGATACTAGTCTACACTCCACATGACATGTCATTTTGTAATACTAAACCTTTAGTGGTAGGTATATGGAAATAGATTATCATGCACAAACAAGTACCATTATCATGAATTAAAATGCCTCCATAGGCATCTCCTTCATTGTATTCCTTTATTGGCAGACTTAATTAGAATAGATGGGTGTGGAATAGGAGGCCGTCTTTCTTTTTTTCATGGGAACTTCTTTCTTCTTGTGCATTCTACCTCTTTCATAGTGATTACTCCACTTTTCCATTTCTAGAATCATAGGCTACTCCCCATCAAAATGCAAGACCTTTACTTTTTGATTGATACCACTTCACATGTATTCTTTGCATCAAAAAACTACAAGCATGAGGCATCCTATTGTGATATGCCTCCAAATTTTTTAAAAAATATTTCTTCAGATTAGTGACACCTATGGGCAAGTGCAAAGGTAGAATTAGAGGCATGGTGTGGTACCTTCATTCAAGTTGTGCATACATCCCCTTCAATCATTCAAATTTCTGAGCATAGAATCTTCTTGTGGCTTCAACTAGAGGTACTTTATCTATCACTACTAATGAGACACCTATCTAACAAGAAATCAGTTCAATACTTGGGATGTGGGTGTCAAGATAGCCAACTCTTTAAGAATTCTAGCTAATTGTAGGCTTCCTACAAAAAAGCAAAATGTTAAGGAAGAAAAGGACCCTTTGGAAATCAATTCATGAAAGTGTGTGTGGAACTTCATAACGCCTTTTATGGTTTAAGAATTACCTCAAACATATATCATATTGTAGACCTTTCCTTTTTGGCAACCTAATGATTTGGGAGTATACATACTTTGATGACATGAAATTCCCATGAGATAATTGAGAGCTTCTAGGTGTTTTGGAAACCTTTCATTATTTTCATCACATGTACATAACCATGTATTTCACTTGACTTTTCACAATTGCACATGTAAATTAAAAATAAAAAGCAAAAAGTAAACAATGCTACCCTGATTCTGACAAACATAGTGTTCATGCCCCAAACTTATCTGTCGGATAGAATTACCCAGCTCCCAAAGTGGGTCTAACTAGTTTTTTTTTGTTTTGAAACAACTGATATACTAAAATCTACCATCAATTGGTCAATTAAAACTCATTCTTCTACTTCTCTGCAAACTGCCAATTTCATGTCAAGAGGTCATCTAACTGGCCTTAGATATTGACTGAATCACCTGGCTGAGCTCTAAAATATGAGACATCTATTCTTTGCCCCAAATTCTCTTACCCTTTCAAAAATAATCTCATTACAACCACTAAGTAAAAATATATTGAATATCAAAGTTGCCTTCTTAGAACTGCCTAGAAGCAACCATGTCAAAAAAACCATATATCGTATTTGGTTTTGGCTTTGAAAATAGGTCAAATTGACACTTGGGGGAACAAAAACTGGGGCATTAGTTCACTGTCACAAGGAGATAATAAATTTGTCATTTCATCTTATGAAAAATAATTGGGTGAATTTTATGAGCAGTCAAAGTGGGTCACTTGGATTTGCAGAACTAGAAACAATGGCAGAAAAGTGATTTTTGCAAATGGAATGGACTTGAGAAAGTGTGCAAATGGATTCGTCAAAACTTTCAAACTAGCACACTTAAAGAATTTTTACAGTATAACATAATAGTACAATCCATTTGATTCAAGAAATCATGAATTCAAATTTATGACATCCTAAATAGGGGTACTAATCAAGTTATACATACATACATACATACATACATACATACATACATATATATATATATATGTATATGTATGTATATATATATATATATATATATATATATATATATATATATGGATAGATAGATATGTATATATATGTATATGTATATATATATATATATATATATATATATAGAGAGAGAGAGAGAGAGAGAGAGAGAGAGATGTATATATATACATATATACATATGTATATATATACATATATTGTTGGAAATACAAGACGAATAAATAAAAGGGGAGAAGTGAATCAGTTACCACAAAAATAAATCCCATATCCCTTATATGTCAGCACAATATAAAATTGAATGAAAATACTTGATGCTTGGCAAACACATGGTCACTTAGTTTACACTAGCAAATGTTGTCACTCATAAAACATTGGAATAACTTAGCAAATTCTTAACATGCAAATCTTAATATATTATCTATGATTAACCTTAACTTAGTTGCATACACATGAAAGAAATAACCTCAATGCAAGTGACACCAAGATTTAACATGAAAACCTAATTTGGAAAAAAACCACCAATTACAACTAGTTAATAATTTTTACTCTTTTGAAATGAGCTTTTTTAGGAGCCAACCATGTTAAAGGTTACAAAATACATTTTTAGGTGTGACCCTTTTAGAGGATTTAATCACCTTGTTAGGAGTGGCTTTGTTAGAGGTCTTTAAACACTTCAATATAGAAATGTCACCTTGTTAGAGGATTAAAAATAGTTATTTAGCCAACTCGATTAACAAATTTTGATTACTGCTGCAATCATTAGAGAGTAATAGTGAGAAGAGATGATTTATGATGTAACTAAATTGGTGATTAGAAAACTATATTCTAGCTTGTATGGTTGATCCTTTCTGATCAAATGTATCTTTGTAGCTCCATAGGGATATTTTTCTTATGCTTCTAATTTGCTTCCTCGAAGAATCTTCTATTCTTCCTATTCACTTCCACACATTCAATCCTCAACTTGACCTTATGCATTATCAAGTCAGCTTGAATAGATCTTAGAATAATTAATATTCATTACCTTAGTCAGCTAGAACCAAAAATGAATCTATTAAGCGTAAATATGCCAAACCAAGAATATCCCTCATTATCTGACCCTACTTGGTAGACACTAACTCATAAATTTTTTTCCTATGTTAACCAAATGAACTTGGTTAATACTGCATCTTCACAAACTATCTTTAGTAACTTGGTGAGCTTGATGAACACTGGTTCTATCCAACTTTTCCTTCCTTGATGTTTGAGTGAACTTGGTAGTCACTGACTTCCAAACTTGGAAAACTCTGGAATTCTCAGCTAACACAAGAAATCTTCTTCATCACCAAAGTGAGCTCAGCATATGAATTGGTAAAGATATGACATTTTCTATAACATAAAAGATAATGCACAATTAACCAATTGTATTCAACAATTTCCCTCTTTGGCATTAATGGTAACACAACATGTCATAATACAATGAAATTTTAGAGAAATACAATAGTAAGGAAATATCCTTTTTTTTTCAGTCTAATTCTCATTCATGAGAACTCTCTCTATTAGTGTGAACTCCATCTACCTTCAGTTTCTCCCTCTATTAGAGAGCTTTCCCTTTAACATGCTCTTCTAATAGAAAATTCTACCTCTTTGATATCAAACCAAGTTCTTTCTCTTTGACAATTATTTCCCTCTTTGACATCTTCAAGAAAAATTTCTATGATATGACACACACAAATGTCTCCCTCTTTGACATCTTATGCAAAAGACAATATTTAGCAAATATCAATGTACCTTATGTATTGATTCATATTCAATCTGACCTTTTTCAATATTGCATCAACTAACTGATCTTCAACATGCTTTGGTTGATGCATCACTAAACTTTATTTAGTGACCTTCAAATAGGGGAATGACCCCTAACTTACCTCTTAGATAAAAAATTCATCCTTAGGTAATGGTTTATTGAATATGTCTACAATTTTTTATTTAGTATTCACACATTCCAATCTTAACTATTTATCTTGCACCTATTCTCTCAGAAAATGATATTTTATGAAAATATGCTTGGTCTTGGTATGCATGATAGGGTTCTTTGATATATTATTTACATTGGTGTTATCACAGAAGATAGCCACTGGATCCTTCATTTCTACATTCATACCTACCAATAATTGCTTTAACCAAATGATATTGGAGTAATTAATTGCTACTACCACATATTTTGCCTCTATTATGGACTGAGAAATGTAGTTTTACTTGTTACTTGTCGAAGACACTGTTCATTTACCAAGAAATAATGCTCCCCCACTTGTGCTCTTCCTATCATCAACACTTTCTGCCCAATCAACATCTATGAATGCTTTCAAATCCAAATTGCCTCCTTTTTTCTACCATAATCCATAGTCTTCAGTACCTTTTAGATACCTCATGTTTCTCTTCAATTTTATCATATGGTTTTCTTTAGTATTTTTTGAGAATCTTGCCACCATACCAACTGCTAATGCAATATTAGGCCTTGTATGCACTACATATTGTGTTGTTCCAATCATTAATCTATATGTGGTCTGATCTACCTCTTTAGAATCATCATTTTTGTAAATCTTATGCCCAATAGACATAGGTGTTCCAACTAGTTTTGAATTTTACATTCCAAATTTCTTTAGTATCTCCTTGATATATTTGGATTGAATAATATTGATACCATCTTTCTTCTATTGAATTTGTAATCCAACAAATAATTTTATCTCTCCAAAAATGGACATCTCATATTCTTTACTCATCTCTTTTGAAAAATATTTGCATAAATCAGCATTTCTAGTCAATAATGTGACATCCACAAATATTTCAGCCAATAATATTTTCTTTTCTAATTCCTCTAATATATAGGCTATTGTTATCATTTATTCTTTTAAAACCAATCTTTATAGAGTAGTTATGAAGTCTTTCATACCAAGCTCTAGGAGCTTTCTTGAGACCATACAATTCTATGTGCAATTTATAAACCATATCTTTTTTGCTAGTATCTACAAAACCTTTAGGTTGTTCTATGTAAACTTCCTCGTCAAGAATGAAAATTTCACATCCATTTGATAAACTTTAAATCCTCTATGTGCAACATAAGAAAGTAAAGTTCTAACACATTGTAATCTTGCAATAGAAGAAAAAGTTTCACCATAATCAATCCTTCTTGAGAATAACCTTTGCATAACAATTTGTGTAACATCAAAAACAATACACAATTAACCAATTGTATTCAACATATATAAATACATGAATGTATGTATGTATGTATTCATAATATATATATATATATACACACACACACACACATATATATATATATACACATATATATACATACATACATACATACATACATACATACATACATACATACATACATACATATACACACACACACACACACACACACACACACACACACACACACACACACACACATATATATATTGAATAGAAAGAAAATGGAAACCATGTTCCCAACCCTGAATTTTAAAATGAATGATCTAAATTGTTTAAACACAAGAAGGTGTTCCAAGGAGAAATGGATCAAGTGATTAAAAATAGGAGGAAAGAGGGGGGTTTATATGTGATCTTTATGTTGTGGGGAAGTATGTGCCAAAATCTTAAAATAGTTAAAAGAAAAAGTACTCACCTTGAATATGGAAAATGTTGATTTCTAATGGTTGTATGTAGTTTCTAGAAAATCTACAACTTATTCTAGACTGGAAATTTTGAGACAAAGAAAACACATAAATATTTTGTCTTTCTAAAGGGAGGTAGACCTCGACCCTATTCATGGGGGACAATCTTACCCCAAGGAACAATTGTACCTTGAAAACTCCACCTTGACCTGCACTGTTTTGACAAAATTTATATTCCTAGAGCTTCTAAGTTCGATGAAAAGGCTATCAAAATTTTCCCTTCAATTTTTTTTTTCCACAATTGTATTTGTAGGAAAAATGGTTTTTTTATTTGGATGAGGGGTTTGCCTCAGTCAAACCCAAGTTTAGGATCTACCTTAATAATTGAATTGAAATAGACAATTCTAGCAAGTAGTGGAAGTAAATCTAATAATGAAGCTATGGTACTCAATATATATGCAATTGTATTTGAAATGTAAATAAGTATATTGACATGAAAGCTTGAACATAGCATTAACGAATGTAAATTAAAACCTCCATGATTGTATACTTAGAATCCACCTTGAAAGAAGTATAAACAGATCCTGAAGATTAACAAAGGATCTTCATGGTAGATCACACCATCATGATGGCTATATCTAGGGTTTTGAATGATGAATCTTGAATGCTTAAACCAAATCCCTTCAAAGACTTGAATGCTTCAACCCTTGATCTTCAATGGAGAACTTGAATG
This sequence comes from Cupressus sempervirens, assembly GCA_028749045.1. Lineage (NCBI taxonomy): Eukaryota > Viridiplantae > Streptophyta > Pinopsida > Cupressales > Cupressaceae > Cupressus > Cupressus sempervirens. The sequence continues at coordinate 293,245,890 of CM053791.1, read as the reverse complement.
TTTAAATGATAGAATTCTTGCTCATAGATAGTAATCATTCATATGTACTCTTAGGTTCTTTGCCTGCATAATAAGTGGATGTCCAAAAAGGTAGATGTCAAAATGAGGGAAGAAGGCTTCTTTATATAGAGATCTAGGGAAAAAAATCCTAGAGAAGGTTGACATATGATAATTAAATCCCATTTAACCTTACCCCCTAGGAATAGACCTAGATTAATTGTAATTGAAAAGTCTACCATTCAGAAACCCAAAACAACCAACCTAGAAATAGGAAAAGAAACTTCCCAAAGCCCAATATCCCAAAACTCTAAGAAATTAAAAAATGAGACCTGGGGTCAGGAATGAGATTGACCCTTCCCTAGGTCAAGGTCGAGGTCATCCTTGACCTAGTTCAAGGTTGAGGTTGACCTTGATCCAAAAGGTCATCCTTGACCCAGAGGTCAAAGTCTTCAATTTCATAGAGAAGTTTGTCAGTAATAGGCTAGAAATACAAAAGGAGAAGCAAAATAGGGGGAAAACATCTAGATGCATACAAAAACCCATTTAGGGCATTTGAAATGACCCCAAACCACTTACTTAGAGGGATAAATGCTCTTAAAATGGAAGCACTTTTATTTTAAGATGATACATTAAGCCCCCACTTTAGCAAGAGTATGGACTTGATGCAAACTCTTGGTAAAGGAAGAGAAGAAAGAAGAGATGCAAGTGGATTCGTAAAAAGATAAAATTACACTTAACTAAGGAAATAATCCTCCAAGATAAGGATTATAACTCAACATACATGCACTAGAATGCAACTAAACAACAACATAAAAGGGTTAGTACAAACACACCTAAATCAACTAGCACAAGAAACATTGCTAAGAAATATTTCTCACACTAATATCATATTTGGAAAGCTATCATAAAAACATAAGTGATTACATAAGAAAGACAAGAGCAACACTATAAATAAAATAGCTTCATGATCTAGTCCTACTAGCATGAAAGTGAAAAAGAAAGAAAAGAAGAAGTGATTACCTCACCTAGTAGGATACCCACCTTACCATGAATCACCAAAAGAGAGGGAGAGCCAAATAGGTGGCTAAACCTGATCATTCACCCATAAACTATGCTTGCAATTGTAAATGCATCTTTTGACAACTTTTGGAATATTCGTAGATCCACCTTCTTGTATCATTATGAATATTAAATGCATGTCTTCTCAGGATTTAGAAACTTATGTGCATTACCTTCAAAAAAATTAGCATACTAATTTTTTTGAAAAGGTGTGTATCTCTTCAGGATTTAGCAATGCATGTCTCTTTAGGATTTAGAAAATCATGTGCTTTACCTTTAGAGGGTTTAGCATATATATAGAAAATTAGGAAAATGTGTGTCTCTTCAAGATTCAGAAACTTATGTGTGTTACCTTCCAAGATTTAGGATAAAAATTTAACAAACTATAGTACAAGGGAGACCCTATATATGCCCTCTCCTTATTGAGGCTATCTACTATATATGATAAGAAAGATGAAGAGGATACCTACTTCACAACATAAGGAGATACCCTTTTAACAACAATGTATAAAATATTGTTAGTGAGGGATATTGATCCTTCCAACCAAGAATATAGGTAATTATGAAAAGGATATGTCACTTATAGAAAAAGGATCCTCAAAGAAAGAGATCTTATCAACAAGACCCCCACCATAGAGGAGTGCTCTTAGATAAAATATCATCTTTAAGGTCAAATAGAAACAAAGATTCAATTGTCAATCCCCCTCTAAGGAAGAGGGAAATGAATCTTTGGAATGAGGAAAATAACTCTAACACCATAGCAAGGGTAAGATTTTATGATGAATAGAATTTGAAACATAAAGGAGAGGTTATGACAAGGGAGGAAGACAAGGAAGACCTCTACAAAAATTTTTTTATAGAAAACATATATTGAATAGAATTTATGAATGATTAGAAACATAATACAAAACCATAAATATAATATAAAACCATAGAGAGATAGAATAGAAAGAATACCAATTAAGCTCAAGGCACAAAATATGCTAAAAGCCTAATCAATCCTAAGAGACTAGATGAAAATACACCTCTTACCCCCTAGTCTAAAGATAAGAGGAAAATAAAGATATATTATATCAATAGGAGGGGAATCCCCTATTCAAAATTATGAAGAAATTTTAAAATTTCATGAGAATGAGATATAATTCCTATATCATCTCATTTATGAACATACAATTAAAAATGTCTACAATCAACAAGAAACTATGTATTACAATAATGAATAGGAAATTTGTACTTGGATAAGGTGTCTTTTGGTATAGGTTTAAATATTTATTAATTGGAATTCATTAATTCAACATACACCTATTTAGCATCCTCTTGATGAGTATTAGAGTTATCTAAAGTAGGTGTAGGAAGAAGTTTATGAATAGGAGGATTATGATTAACATTACCTTTCCTAATTTGAGAATTCAAACAACCAACACCATGAAATCTATTTTAGGGGGTATATGAACTTGATACTTAATACCATGCTCATTAACTCCAAGCCCTAAACCTTTATAACCTTATTTAGTGATCATTTTATATCTTGTAGTGTATATATCATGCAAATCTTCTATAGGAGATGATTGTTTATCATGCTTATGAGAAAATGTTGTATACGATGGAATAATAGGTTTTGAAGAAATGTCTTTATTCTTTCCCTTAACATCATCATGAATCAAAGGAGAAGGTAAATCAAAGAATTCTTGTACATCTATATCTTAAACTATAGCTTGAACCTCCTAAAAAATATGAGAAGAACTATGGATGGGAGATGGAGAATTAGGTAGTAGATTAGGAATAATAGGATTCAAATTAGGAAGACTAGGAGATGGTGTATCATCTACTGAATCCTTCACATAATGGAAAAGAATAAAAAGTCTATAGCATGATTCTTTAATGAAAGTTTTAAATGTGGAAAGACTAGTATCAATCAAATTCACATCATGAACATAATAAAATGAAGGATACTCTATAGTGCCTACCCCTAGCTCGCATTTCTATTATTAATGCCAAACTTTTTTAGGCTAGTTTATTCTTGATGTTTAGTAGTATGAATTTCATATTATTAGATATTGTTTCACATTTAGTTGATTATATAATGAGATTACTTGACACTCTATATTTTATGTATGCATGATGATTATCATAGTGTTTTCAGTTATTAATGATGATTAATTAGATGAATTATCATATGTGTTTTCTTATGGGTACTTACTGCATACTTACATGTGTATAGTGTGTGTGTTTGTTTTCTTTATGTATGACATTTTTGATGTGGTTAAGGAAGGGAGTCATAGTCACCTACTAGTTGGGATCTACATGATACACCACTTCCTTCCATTGCCTATTTAGCTTAGAATATTGTGTTTGTATGTGCATGGATTTTATGTAGGTTGCATTGCTAGAATGAGCATACCTTATCACATTATCTCAATGATAAGAGAGGGGAGATAGATTCTTAAGTCCAAATCTTAAACCCTTAAGCCATTTGTCCTAATTGAAAATTAGGACAAGTATCTGAGTTGAGTACCCTCCAAATGTGTTGAATGATGTTAATTTGTGATTATAACCCTTTAGTTTGATTTTTTATGTGTTTTGCTATGGTGGGTTTATGTAAGTTGTTTTATGAGTCTTTGGTAATTTTCTATTAATTAAGTCTAATTAAATGATTTAATTAATGATTTAATTTAATGGAAAATTATTATGACATTTTAATATTTAATTATATTTAATTAATTGAGAATTAATTAAATAAAAGAATTAAATTTGAAGATAAAAGTTATAAGGATAATTTTAGAACATGATAATATTAATTTAATTTAATAATAATATATTTAGAGTTCATTTTTAAATAAATGCTAAATATTATTATTATTTAAGTTAGTAAATATTTTATCATTAAATTTTGAAAATGAATTAAAAAATAAAAATATAATAAAATTTTTAAGTTCGCATGATGTATGCATGAGATTAAAAATATAAGAAATTAATTAAAAAGATAAAACAAGTGAATTTAATAAAGATATTTTAATTGCATAAAGTGCGCATGAGATTAAAAGTTAATTGATTAATTAAAAAGAAGTCAAGTGAAAATTAATTAAAGTTGTAATATGTTTCTAGATTTGATTGTACTAAGATTTTTACCATCAACATTTTGAATCACACTATGTGATCCATCACCAGGATGAAGAACAAGAGAAGCAAAACACAATAGGTTGCAAATAATGGCTGACCAAAAAGATAGAGGGAATAGGTAAGAAAGATAGCACACACCCTGAGGTTGAAGAATGAAAATAAAATAAAATAAAATAAAATAAAGAAACAAGAAAAGGGTAGACAAAAGGACAAGAGGCCAAAAAGGAAACAAAACCAAGGGCAGACTAGAGTATAATTAGAACTAAAAAAGCAAGAGTTGGATAAAGGATGAATTATTGCAAATGAAAAAGTGAAGAAATCAAAATGAAAAGAACATTCGAAATAAGATAAAACTAAGAGTGTGCCAAATATATATATATATATATGTATGTATGTATGTATGTATGTATGTATGTATGTATGTATGTACGTACGTACATACATACATACATACATACATACATACATACATATATATATATATATATATATATATATATATATATTTTATATAGAGGCAAGCATGTATTTATCATGTTTGACCTTTTCTCATCTTTTGCTTAGGTATATATGCACACACACACACACACACACACACATATATATATACATACATATATGTATACATGTATCTGTATACATATATGTATGTCTATACATATATATGTATACATATATGTATGTAAACATGTATGTATGTATATATATACATATATGTCATGCCCAAACTGCGTGGCAAAAATACACACAAATTTTTTTTTTTAAATTAATAATTATTATAATGCACAAGTTGATAAGTTTACGATCACATTTCAAGAAAAGATTCTGTTCATTACATCATAAGTTTATAAACTCTTGTGGAGGAATACATTGTGAAGATTTTGAAGCTTTCGTTATTAGATTGATATCGATCATAAGATATGTTATTTTATTAACTTACAATAATATGAAACAATTATTTAAATAACAATGTAAATGTATTCCAGTTTAGATTAATTGAAAATATCAAATCAAAAACAACTATAAACCTCTTAGACAAATATCGATTGACAATCTAACCGATATTGGAAAGTCACTTAAAGAAAGAAAACAAATAACTAAAATTAAAACTGAATATGTATATCTAAAATTTATTAACCTTAAACATTTCGACTATCTTAACATAAAAATTAACTATCTAACCTTACTAAATTTAAATTTCATTTACTAGAAACTAACTAACTCTAATGCCTACTAACTAATTATAAATCAATAATACATTTAAACTAGTTAAAAAAAACATATTAGTATAGAACTAAAGTTGCACAATTTAAATGATGATAGAACCCATAGTTTAATATTAATTTAGCACGATACTTAATTCATAACAAAATTTAAACTTATCCTTTTAATTCTAATAAAATCACCATTCAACACCCATTCAATTAATGCTTAAATTAAAACTATAATTGCAACTAAACTATATTAAAATACATATATATTTTTAAATACTAACTAATTTAAAATCTAAACTATATTACATTTAATATAAATATGATACTAAGTAACTTAAATTTATAACTACATGCTAAAATTTAAAATAACCTACAATTTAAAAAAATTAAACTAGCTAACAAAATTATTAACAAACAACATAAAGTAATTACAAAGCATAATAAAAAACCACTAACTAAAAACAATTTACTAAATTACACTAATTAAACTAACTTAAAATTAAAATTAACTAACACTAATCCCTAACACCTATACTAACTATCACCTAACTCTATTAACTACCCATATCCTACCTACTAACCTAGCTCCACATACCCACACCCACAATCTTGGGCAGCCTTCCAATAGGTTGTGCACTATCTGAAGGGAATTTTATGCTACCCAAGGCAGCTCTTCCTTGTAAGGTGCACTCAGTCACAAACATGGCAACGGGGGAGACCGAATTGTGGAGTATAAGGTTGGGATCCACTAACATTTCAAGCATACAAATCCATTAATTGCTCAAGGACCCACGTAACCCCAAAAGAGCTCAACACATTATCCAAGACCTGCACTTGTCTTGTCTTCCTCCCAAGAAGATGCACGCCTAGCAAGACAAGGGGGGGTAAAAGGAATAAACAACTAGGTGATAATATAGATATGAAGGCTGAAAACTTTAATGTATCCCTATCAAAAATCAAATTTCCTCAAATTACTTCTTCCAACATTATTGACATGGCAGTCTGCATGGGTATGCACTACACTCCAAGTCAACCCATGAAGGCTTGTCAAATCACCTAGGGTGGAGGAGGTAAAATAGGAGTTAGTGCATAAATTTTTCTAGGTAGGAGTATAAGTTATGTTTTTAAGTTATGTAGATAGTCTTCTAGGATATCTATTTAATTGCTCATAACTAATTTAGATATTATTTAAATTTAGAAATATATTTCATTTTATTTTCTTACAAAAAATCAAAAGGAATATTCTCTGTCTCAGCAAGTGAATAAATTATTTCTCCCATACAATTTTCAGCATCTTGTAGGTGGGTGTTCTGAAAATTTTCTTGTTCTCTTTTTTTCTTTATATGAATTTTCTCTTTGGGGTGGTATGTAAAGTTAAATTAATCTTCTTTAAGTTGGATTAAAATTTGAAAAGCTAACATATTGCTAATATTACCCTAGAATTTTAATTCCTAAAGTTTCTTTTGGCTTACAAAACTGATAGTGCATATCTTGAATCTATTAGATGATTAAGGTAGGATTCAATACAATTTCTATCACATCTAAAATAGATTAATCCAAGGACTAAATTCGTCATTCAATTAACACCTGAACTCATGTAGGAGCATTCACAAATCATACTTTGAGCAATATCCTTCCATCATTTATACAAGGGAGTAGAATTTTCTTTTTAAAGCAAATCTATAAGGACTTGTTACAACTTAATATACCAAGAATATGAATTATCCGTTAAAAATCAATAATGCAAGAATTGTTAGATTCAAATAATCATGCAAACTGAATCTACATCCATGATTATAATTTTCATTTTGAACATAAAAGAAAACTTGAAATTTTACCAAATTGAACATCATCAATTCTATCCTATTTTTGATGTGCAACCATCTAAATTTAAATCACAATTAAATCACATGATAACCAATGATACTCAAACACCAATTTTATTGGCAAACCTGATTCAAAGGCTCATCTGGGAAAGAACCAGGAAGAAAACTCAGCATCATTGCCATTACAACAAGGTTTTGAGATACAAATTACATAGGATTTCAATCCTGAATTACAACACTTAATTTAAATTTCCTTCATGACCCTCATCAAGGGTTCCATATCAAATTCTGCAACACATTTCTACGAACGGTGGAGGAAACAAAATCTGATCAGGTGACCATAAGCATGACCAAGAAACAAATCAAACATACATATTCATACAAGGTTTTCACAATAGGATTCACAATGAATCAAAACTAGGGAAAGGTGGATATTTCCAACAGGAGACGTCAGACACAACACCAAATTAGGTGCCCAATTGGGGCTATAAATCAAGAACTTCCATTCTTCCATTCTTACATACCAAAAATAGTATGTGGTTTGTGTTGACAAGTAGGGTCCCATAACACCCTACCCTCTCTCCCTCTTCTCATCTTGAGAAGAGACTCTACACTATTGGAATCCAACTAAAATGCCCTTTCCCAAAATTGGCCACTTTTGCACTCTCCAAGGATGAGTAATGCCAAAACACCCATGCAAGAACATCTCAAAATTCAACAAAAACATGAAAGGAAAAACATTCAAAATAACATGGTTTTCAAAGCTTCCCATCATACCCACAAACATAAAAACATTCAAACAACAATAAGGTAGCATAAGCATGAAACACACATGAAATCTAAACAAGGGAGATGAGAATTCCTACTTTCACAAAGAGGTAATGGAAAATGAACAATTTTGAGTAGAGCTTTCCCCTTCCTTGCTTCAATCTTCCAAGACTCCTCTCTAAATGTAGAGATTGGGTAACAACCTCTACTAGATCAAGAAGGGCCTCTAAATAATCCTCAAACTCAACTACCAAAAGGATCAATAACTTGTCCCACCTAGTTACAATTCTAGAAACTCCTAACTCAACCCTATGGTTAACCACTAAGTGGAGGTGGGGTGATGAAACTCATGGTAGCCATAGTCCATTTTCGCACAAAGGCAAAAAGAGACTTTTTGAGTGACCTCAAAAGTCAAAAAAATGGGCTTAGGGGTTGGAAAAGACCCCCAACCCATACCCATACCCTTTGGGTATAATTCTTTCAATTTTTAAAGCCTTAGGAATAGGTTTAGAGCCAAACAAAAGTTAAGAATAAAATAAAGACCAACTAACAACTCTAAAATGCAGCTTAAGCACTAATCCAAATTAAGGATGACTAAACTTGATTAAGAATCAAATTAGCAAAAGATACTAACTTAATCCAACTTAGGTCCAAAGGTTACACAGCTAACCCTAACTAGCATGCTGAAGAACATAAACAATTCATGAGTGTCAAGTGACACTAAATGAACACAGTTACAAATGTTAAAATTCACTGACCATAGAAAGATACATGCATACATCTCAATTTAACATACTTGAATTATGAACAAGAAGGTTTCCAAAATTAGCACATAGGGATCAGTTTTGTTTCTTCATCAGTTTTCTCGGCTAAAATATCTGCACACTCATTGCACACATCAGTAGTCTCAAAAATCACATGTACATATGTATATATGTATCAAAAATTCACATAAATTGAAACATACATCAATCAGGGTTTCTTTCATCCTACTTAATTCTTAACCATTTAAAATCTCTTAAATCAAAGTATTAATCCTACATTTATTGATTTCATCGACATACATATACATAAAATATTAAATGAAAAATATCAAATATCTGAAATAACATCACACAACATGAAATAATATAATATGTTCTAAGCATTAGATAATGTCTCAACATCTTGAGTCGTGAGTATCAAAACGATAAAGTAATAACTAAGGTTATGAAGGGTCGGGGTGAGGCCTCACATCCTTCCCCACTAGGCATGAACTTCCTCTTGGAGTTCATCAAAAGATAAGGGTGTTGAGATTGCATCCGTGCTGCATCCTCCCAAGAAATTGTGATCTCATCATAACATTCCCACTAGACCCTAACTTGGTCTAGTTCTCGACCTCAAGGAGCTAGGGTCTATCGGGCAATAATATGAATAGTCTCTAGCACTAACTGGCTGACCAACTCCACCTGTAGCCTCAATAACTATAGCCTGATGCTCAATCAGGCAGTCATTAACCACTGTAAAAACTCTATGGGACCTGCCCATGTCTCCAACTGTCGGCTCTGAAAAGGCCCCTCTCTGACCACTGGATGACTATTCCTGCAGACACTCTCTAGCTATATGACCCATGCCACCACAAGCATAGCATGGCCCTCAGGTATAAGATCATGTATTTTGTGATCCTGACTGCTGTGGGCCCCCTGACCTACTAGACCCACTGTATCCACCCTTGGAAGACTGTTGATTCTTCACTAACTATGACTGTGGGATATGTACTTTTTGATCCTACTATAACTACCACTGCTTAGGCTTGGAGCCCTGGTAACCCTGTGAGAGTTCTTGCTACTGTTGCTAAGACTGTTGGCCCTTAGAGGACCCTGGTGTATAGTTCTAATTCCCTTTCCAAGGGGGTTTCTGTCGGGTAGAGTTTTGATTCTGAGACCGATCCTATGATTCCTGTCTACCTCGAGTATCCTCTACCACTAGTGCTATCTCCACTACCTATCCGAAGGTGGTAGGGAAGGCCATCTGAACTAGACCCTGAAGTGAGAAATTCAAACCCATGATAAAGCAATGTACTCATAGTTTATCGTCCTTCATGTATTCCACATAAGGAAGGAGCTCGAGAAACCTACTCTCGTACTGAGCCACTATAAGACCTTTCTGATAAAGAGAATGGAACTCCTCTATCTATTTTTGTTGGAAATGCTTTGACAAGTACCTCTCTTAGAATCTTTCTAGGAATGATTCCCATGTAAGGGTGTCCATCCTCACTCCTCCTATGATCTCCTCCTGATGCCACCAATTGGAGGCATCCCCTCTCAACTGATGAACTGCTAGGCATGCCTTCAGATTACTCTCATAGGGTTGTAATCCAAAGCACCGTTGTAGGCTCTGCAACCATGCTTCTGCTTCTGTCCCCTTAGTGGAACCCATAAATAATGGTGGCCCAAGTCGAATCAATTCCCTGATGTCATCTCCTATATATCTAGGAGGTCTATCAAGTGGGGGTATTTTTTGGTGTATTGACTCACCTTCATGCTCATCCCGCCCCTCTAACTATCTTGGTGGGGGACTCCTAGTCCTCTCTTTGACCCCGAGTCTGCCTCCTCCAGGTCCCTCTGCTTCCACTACTAGAATCTGCTGAATTGGTTGAACTGTAGGTACTACTCTCTTCTGAACTACACCGATCAAAGTTTGGAGTGTATCTATAATGTCCTGGTTCGGGTTAGGTGGAGGTGGAGGTGGAGGAGGTGGTGGTGGAGGTGGTCCATCCCCCTGTCCCACTCTACCACCTCTCACGCTACGACATCTACCTTGTTGGTTGCTTCGAGTAATAGGAGGCATCCTACACAATTTAATGTTAAGTTTTAAGTTTAGGAAGCATAATGGTTTAAGGTTCCTAGTGTTAAAACACAGGCTCTGATACCAAAATGTCATGCCCAAACCGCAGGTCAAAAACACACAATTTTTTTTTTAAATTAATAATTATTATAATGCACAAGCTGATAAGTTTACAATCACATTTGAAGAAAATATTCTCTTCATTACATCATAAGTTTATAAACTCTTGTGGAGGAATACATTGTTAAGATTTTGAAGCTTTCATTATTAGATTGATATCGATCATAAGCTATGTTATTTTATTAACTTTAAACAATATGAAACAATTATTTAAATAACAATGTAAATGTATTCCAGTTTAGATTAATTGAAAATATCAAATAAAAAAAAAACTATAAATCTCTTAGACAAATATCGATTGACAATCTAACCGATATTGGAAAGTCACTTAAAGAAAGAAAACAAATAACTAAAATTAAAACTGAATATGTATATCTAAAATTTATTAACCTTAAACATTTCGACTATCTTAACATAAAAATTAACTATCTAACCTTACTAAATTTAAATTTCATTTACTAGAAACTAACTAACTCTAATGCCTACTAACTAATTATAAATCAATAATACATTTAAACTAGTTAAAAAAAACATATTAGTATAGAACTAAAGTTGCACATTTTAAATGATGATAGAACCCATAGTTTAATATTAATTTAGCACGATACTTAATTCATAACAAAATTTAAACTTATCCTTTTAATTCTAATAAAATCACCATTCAACACCCATTCAATTAACGCTTAAATTAAAACTATAATTGCAACTAAACTATATTAAAATACATATATATTTTTAAATACTAACTAATTTAAAATCTAAACTATATTACATTTAATATAAATATGATACTAAGTAACTTAAATTTATAACTACATGCTAAAATTTAAAATAACCTACAATTTAAAAAAATTAAACTAGCTAACACAATTATTAACAAACAACATAAAGTAATTACAAAGCATAATATAAACCACTAACTAGAAACAATTTACTAAATTACACTAATTAAACTAACTTAAAATTAAAATTAACTAACACTAATCCCTAACACCTATACTAACTATCACCTAACTCTATTAACTACCCATATCCTACCTACTAACCTAGCTCCACATACCCACACCCACAATCTTGGGCAACCTTCCAATAGGTTGTGCACTATCCCAAGGGAATTTTACGTTGCCCAAGGCAGCTCTTCCTTGTAAGGTGCACTCAGTCACAAACATGGCAAGGGGGAGAATGAATTGTGGAGTATAAGGTTGGGATCCACTAACATTTCAAGGATACAAATCCATTAATTGTTCAAGGACCCACGTACCCCCAAAAGAGTTCAGCACATGATCCAAGACCTACACTTGTCTTGTCTTCCTCCTAAGAAGATGCAAGCCTAGGAAGACAAGGGGGGGTAAAAGGAATAAACAACTAGGTGATAATATAGATATGAAGGGGGAAAACTTTAATGTATCCCTATAAAAAATCAAATTTGCTCAAATTACTTCTGCCAACATTACTGACATGGCAGTCTGCATGGGTATGCACTACACTCCAAGTCAACCCATGAAGGCTTGTCAAATCACCTAGGGTGGAGGAGGTAAAATAGGAGTTAGTGCATAAAGTTTTCTAGGTAGGAGTATAAGTTGTGTTTTTAAGTTATGTAGATAGTCTTCTAGGATATCTATTTAATTGCTCATAACTAATTTAGATATTATTTAAATTTAGAAATATATTTCATTTTATTTTCTTTAAAAAAATCAAAAGGAATATTCTCTATCTTAGCAAGGGAATAAATTATTTCTCCCATACAATTTCTAGCATCCTGTAGGTGGGTGTTCTAAAAATTTTCTTGTTCTCTTTTTTTTTTTGTGTATGAATTTTCTCTTTGGGGTGGTATGTAAAGTTAAATTAATCTTCTTTCAGTTGGATAAAAATTTGAAAAGCTAACATATTGCTAATATTACCCCAGAATTTTAATTCCTAAAGTTTCTTTTGGCTTACAAAACTGATAGTGCATATCTTGAATCTATTAGATGATTAAGGTAGGATTCAATACAATTTCTATCACATCTAAAATAGATTAATCCAAGGACTTAATTTATCATTCAATTCACACCTAAACTCATGTAGGAGCATTCACAAATCATACTTTGAGCAATATCCTTCCATCATTTATACAAGGGAGTATAATTTTCTTTTTAAAGCAAATCTATAAGGACTTGTTACAACTTAATATACCAAGAATATGAATTATCTGTTTTAAATCAATAATGCAAGAATTGTTTGATTCAAATAATCATGCAAACTGAATCTACATCCATGATCATAATTTTCATTTTCAACATAAAAGAAAACTTGAAATTTTACCAAATTGAACATCATCAATTCCATCCTATTTTTGATGTGCAACCATATAAATTTAAGTCGCGATTAAATCACATGATAACCAATTATACTCAAACACCAATTTTATTGGCAAACCTAATTCAACGGCTCACCTAGGCAAGAACCAGGAAGAAAACCTGGCATCATTGCCATTACAACAAGGTTTTGAGATACAAATTATATAGGATTTCAATCCTAAATTACAACATTTAATTTAAATTTCCTTTGTGACCCTCATCAAGGGTTCCATATCAAATTCTACAACACATTTCTAGGAACCATGGAGGAATCAAAATCTGATTAGGTGACCACAAGCATGGCCAAGAAACAAATCAAACATACATATTCATACAAGGTTTTCACAATAAGATTCACAATGAATCAAAACTAGGGAAAGGTGGATTTTTCCAATAGGAGACGTCAGACACAACACCAAACCAGGTGCCTAATCAGGGCTATAAATCAAGAACTTTAATTCTTCCATTCTTACATACCAAAACTCATATGTGGTTTGTGCTGACAAGAAGGGGCCCATAACACCCTACCCTCTCTCCCTCTTCTCGTCTTGAGAAGAGACTCTGCACTGTTGGAGTCCAACTATAATGCCCTTTCCCAAAATTGGTCACTTCTACCCTCTCCAAGGGTGAGTAATGCCAAAACACCCATGCAAGAACATCTCAAAATTCAACAAAAACATGAAAGGAAAAACATTCAAAATAACATGGTTTTCAAAGCTTCCCAACATACCCACAAACATACAAACATTCAAACAACAACAAGGTAGCATAAGCATGAAACAAACATGAAATTTGAACAAGGGAGATGAGAATTCCTACCTTCACAAAGAGGTAATGTCAAATGAACAAGTTTGAGTAGAGCTTTCCCCTTCCTTGCTTCAATCTTCCAAGACTCCTCTCTAAATGTAGAGATCGGGTAACAACATCTACTAGACCAAGAAAGGCCTCTAAATAATCCTCAAACTCAACCACCAAAAGGATCAATAACTTGTCCCACCCAGTTACAATTCTAGAAACTCCTAACTCAACCCTATGGTTAGCCACTAAGTGGAGGTGGGGTGATGAAACTCATGGTAGCCATAGTCCATTTTCGCACAAAGGCAAAAAGAGACTTTTTGAGTGACCTCAAAAGTCAAAAAAATGGGCTTAGGGGTTGGAAAAGACCCCCAACCCATACCCATACCCTTTGGGTATAATTATTTCAAGTTTTAAAGCATTAGGAATAGGTTTAGAGCCAAAGAAAAGTTAGGAATAAAATAAGGACCAACTAACAACTCTAAAATGCATCTTAAGCACTAATCTGGATTAAGGATGACTAAACTTGATTAAGAACCAAATTAACAAAAGATACTAACTTAATCTAACTTAGGTCCAAAGGTTACACAGCTAACCCTAACTAGAACGCTGAAGAACATAAATAATTCACGAGTGTCAAGTGACACTAAATGAAGACAGTTACAAACGTTAACATTCACTGACCACAAAAAGATACACACATACATCTCAATTTAACATACTTGAATTACGAACAACAAGGTTTCCAAAATTAGCACATAGGGATCAGTTTTGTTTCTCCATCGATTTTCTCGGCTAAAATATCTGCACACTCATTGCACACATTAGTAGTCCCAAAAATCACATGTACATATGTATATACATATCAGAAATTCACATAAATTGAAACATACATCAATCAAGGTTTCTTTCATCCTACTTAATTCTTAACCATTTAAAATCTCTTAAATCAAAGTATTAATCCTACATTTACTGATTTCATCGACGTACATATACATAAAATATTAAATGACAAACATTAAATATCTGAAATAACATCACACGACATGAAATAATATAATATGTTCTAAGGATTAGATAATGTCTCGACATCTCAAGTCATGAGTATCTAAATGATAAAGTAATAACTAAGGCTACGAAGGGTCGGGGCAAGGCCTCATGCAAATTTTGGAAGCAAATTTTTGAAGGGAATTTTTGGGGAAAGTTTTCAGAGAGAAGATTTTGGATACAAGCAAATTCTCACAATTTTTAGGTGGTTGTGTATTAGCATCAAGTTCAGGTAGGGTCTTGTGTTTTGACCACTAGATGAATTATGTAATTCAATATGTTCTGTATACTTCGTGCTTGTAGAAAATTTCTTTCTCAAATTTTGTTGCATGAATCTTGCCACCCTTAGTTCTGAATCTTTTGCTATTCGATTTCATCTGTAAATCTGGATTGAGAAACCATTTAGAAAACCTCATTCAACAATTGAAAGAAATTAGAATTAAATCAGATTTTAGGCTTGAATTAAAATGGAATTGAGAAATTTAAATTTGGAAAGGGTTTGATTTTGGAAATGAAAACCCTAAATGTAAAATTCAAATGGTTCAACTTATTTTTCCTATCAGACTAAAATTGCAATCATTTATAAGAAAAATATAATTAAAATTTTAAATGTGTTTACGGAGCAGGGAATTGTATTAAAACATATTTAATAGATTTTAAATAAAAAAATATATAATAATAATAAAATTATTATTTTTTAAATAAATAATATATATATGGTGGGGGGGATTTATACCCACCACACACCTTTCTAAAGTGGCTGCAGCTGTGAATGCAGACCACGACTGCCTTTGATAGCCTGCAGGCCTGCTAAAGCGCAGACCATGTTATATATATATATATATATATATATATATATATATATATATATATATATATATATATATATATATATATATATATATATATATATATATATATATATATATATATATATATATATATATATATATATATATATATATATATATGTCTTTTGTTTAAATTTTATTATGATTATATTAATGTTTAAATTATTAAAATTTTAATTATATTAAATTTTAAATTATATTGAATTATATTATTATTTATTAATAATTTTATAATTAAATAAATTATTAATAAATGCAATATAGTTTTTATTTATTAGTAATTAATTTAATTAAAATTTGATTTAATTAAGATTAATTAATAAGGGAAGTTGTTTAATTAAGTTTAAAATTTATTAAATTATTATAACGCTGATTTTAATGAAAATGTACATTATTATATTTAAAGATTAACAAGTATTATTAATAATTTAATTATTACCCTTGGATTGTTTTAGGACTTTGACTTGAAATCAATTAAGGGTAATTGTGTATTTCATTTGGATATAGGAATGTGATAATTTGTAAGGGTAAACTATGGGTTCTATCTATTTAAAACATACGTTTAACTAGAAATGGAAACCTAACATTAACTCAATAGTATATTATCAATCAAATTGAACTATGAGACTATTTACTTGAACATAAACACTGAAAAATGAAACCTTATTGTTTAACTCAAACTATGTGTTTTCGAATAAAACCAAACTGTGAGACTATTATGTTTTCTATGTATTGTCTATGCTTTTGGGTTTTGGGGTTGACCTAGTGTTGACCAGTTTAGGGTATTACTAGAGGCTTGGGGATTGTGTGATTGTGATGTTATGATGTTTTGATCTAGATCCTTTTAACCCAACCATGATGATGTGATTGTATGCTTTATGATATGTTTGTATTTACTGGTTATCATTTTCTAGTCTTCTTGTGTGAAGCTGAGGTGTATGTTTTTGAGATACCTAACTTAACCATTTTTAAGTCTCAATCAGTTATACTTGGGTTACTTTCTAGTTTCCTTGATGGGATTGAAGTGTTTGCCATGTTCTTGATGATGTCATGTTGTGACATGTTTGACTTGACCATTTTGGAGTCTTCGATCAGTATTATTTTGAGATACTTTTCAGTTGCTCATGGAGAATGAATGTGGATATTGTGGATTATATTTTGATTATTTTTAGTTGCTTGTAAATGGCTGAAGTGATTTTTATATGATATTGATTTATGTTTTTATTGATCCTAGGGTAGGTTATCTATATGTAGTGTCAGGAAGTGGCTTGCAAAGGGGGTTGGGGACCCTATGTGGTCCTAGGGGTAACCCATTGTAAGTTGATAAGTAGGAGATAATTTTTACAACAAGTTAAATTATGATATTGCTATCAGGATTTAACTATGTGATTTTGAGTCAAACTCATTGACCCATGTTTCATGAGTAGAGATTCAACATGAATCCATCTCTCATGATAATAAATGGAACACTTAGCACTCATTGGATCTAGGTGATTCTCATAGGGGTGAAGCACCAGGACTTCCTGAGAGGTCACTCATCACAGTACTACTCTAGCCTGAGTGTGCTTAACTAAGGAGTTTCCTCCATGGTTAAACCAAAAGCTAGCAACCCCATTTGAAAAACATTCACCAAGTGCTGTGCCTTATGAACCATTCATTAGAAAGCCCCTTAAGTTCATCAATTGATAAGTAGGAGATAATTTCCATAGCAAGTCAAATTATGATATTGCTATCAAGATTTAACTGTGTGATTTTGAGTCAAACTCATTGACCCATGTTTCAGGAGTAGTGATTCAACATGAATCCATCTCTCATGAGAATAAATGGAACACTTAGCACTCATTGGATCTATAGGTGATGCTCACAGGGGTGAAGCATTGAGACTTCCTGGGAGGTTACCCATCCTAGTACTACTCCAACCTGAGCATGCTTAACTACGAAGTTTCCTCCATGGTTAAACCCAAAGCTTGCAACCCTATTTGAAAAAACTTCACCAAGTGTTGTGCCTTATGAACCATTCATTAGAAAGCACCTTAAGCTCATCAATTGATAAGTAGGAGATAATTTCCACAGCAAGTCAAATTATGATATTGCTATCAGGATTTAACTATGTGATTTTGAGTCAAACTCATTGAACCATGTTTCATGAGTAGTGATTCAACATGAATAAAAATCTCATGAGAATAAATTTAATACTTAGCACTCATTGGATCTAGGTGATGCTCACAGGGATGAAGCACCAAGACTTCCCAGGAGGTCACCCATCCTAGTACTACTCCAGCCTAAGCATGCTTAACTACGAAGTTTCCTCCATGGTTAAACCCAAAGCTTCCAACCCCATTTTCAAAACCTTCACCAAGTGTTGTACCTTATGAACCATTCATTAGAAATTCTTTTAAGATCGTCAATTGATAAGTAGGAGATAATTTCCAAAACAAGTCAAATTATGATATTGCTATCAGAATTTAACTGTGTGATTTTGAGTCAAACGCACTGACCCATGTTTCATGAGTAGTGATTCAACATGAATCTATCTCTCATGAGAATAAATGGGACACTTAGCACTCATTGTATCTAGCTGATGCTCAAAGGGGTGAAGCATTGGAACTTCCCTAGAGGTTAGCCATCCTAGTACTACTCTAGGATGAGTGCGCTCAACTATAGAGTTTCCTCCATGGTTAAACCCAAAGCTTGCAAACCCATTTGTAAAACCTTTGCCAAGTGTTGTACCTTATGAAAAATTCATTAGAAATCCCCTTAAGCTCATCAATTGATAAGTAGGAGATAATTTCCACAGCAAGTCAAATTATGATAGTGCTATCAGGATTTAACTGTGTGATTTTGAGTCAAACTCGTTGACCCGTGTTTCATGAGTAGTGATTCAGAATTAATCCATATCTCACGGGAATAAATGGAATACTTAGCACTCATTGGATCTAGGTGATGCTTATAGGGGTGAAGCACCAAGACTTCTTGGGAGCTCAGGCTAGAGTAGTATCTGGATGGGTGGCCTCCCGAGAAGTCCCGATGCTTCACCCTTGTGAGTATCACCTAGATCCAATGAATGCTAAGTGTTTCATTTATTCTCATGAGAGATGGATTCATTTTGAATTACAAATCATGAAACATGGGTTAATGAGTTTAACTCAAAATCGCACAGTTAAATCTTGATAGCAATATCATAATTTGACTTGTTGTGGAAATTATCTCCTACTTATCAATTGATGAGCTTAAGGGGCTTTATAATTAATGGTTCATAAGGCACAACACTTGGTGAAGGTTTTTCAAATGGGTTTGCAAGCTTTGGGTTTAACCATGGAGGAAACTTCGTAGTTAAGTGTGCTCAGGCTAGAGTAGTATGGGGATGGGTGACCTCCTAGGAAGTCTTGGTGCTTCACCCCTATGAGCATCACCTAGATCCAATGAGTGCTAAGTTTTCCATTTATTCTCA
Organism: Cupressus sempervirens; assembly: GCA_028749045.1. Taxonomy (NCBI): domain Eukaryota; kingdom Viridiplantae; phylum Streptophyta; class Pinopsida; order Cupressales; family Cupressaceae; genus Cupressus; species Cupressus sempervirens. Next base: position 293,226,474 of record CM053791.1, on the reverse strand, counting down.
TGAGAGATGGATTCATGTTGAATAACTAATCATGAAACATGGTTCAATGAGTTCGACTCAAAATCACACAGTTAAATCTTGATAGCAATATCATAATTTGACTTGTTATGGAAATTATCTCCTACTTATCAATTGATGAGCTTAAGGGGATTTGTAATGAATGGTTCATAAAGAAAAACACTTGGTGAAGGTTTTTCAAATGGGGTTGCAAGCTTTGGTTTTAACCGTGGAGGAAACTTTGTAGTTAAGAGCACTCAGGCTGGAGTAGTACTAGAATGGGTGACCTCCCAAGAAGTCCCAGTGCTTAACCCCTGTGAGCATCACCTAGATCCAATGAGTGCTAAGTGTTCCATTTATTCTCATGAGAGATGGATTCATGTTGAATCTCTACTCATGAAACATGGGTCAATGAGTTTGACTCAAAATCACATAGTTAAATCCTGATAGCAATATCATAATTTGACTTGCTCTAGAAATTATCTCCTACTTATCAATTGATGAGCTTAAGGGGATTTCTAATGAATGGTTCATAAGGAACAACACTTGGTGAAGGTTATTCCAATGGGTTTACAAGCTTTGGGTTTAACCATGGAGGAAACTCTATAGTTAAGCACGCTTAGGCTAGAGTAGTATTGGGATGGGTGACCTCCCGGAAAGTCCCAGTGCTTCACCCTTTTGAGCTTCACCTAGATCCAATGAGTACTAAGTGTTCTATTTATTCTCATGAGAGATGGATTCATGTTCAATCACTACTCATGAAACATGGGTCAATGAGTTTGACTCAAAATCACACAGTTAAATCTTGATAACAATATCATAACCATTGTAAGTTGTTTTAATAAGTAAAAACATTACACTAAATGGGGACTAAAATGAACCTAATAAGATAATTGTATGTTCTCACACATGCCTTGAGTGCTAGTAAAAACTAGGATGGGAGTAGAGAGAATGCTTGGTTGTGAGCTTGAATTTTTTAGTATTTCTTGTTAGTATGAGAGGATAGTAATGGCCACATGGGGATCGCTAGGGACCCTAGAGTTCTAATAAAACTGTCAGGGTAACTTCTAGGTGATTCATGTGATGATACTTGCCCACTTACATAGTAGGTTTCCTACATGTCTTGTGTGCCTTTGGGAATTAGATGCCAATCTATTTTAGAAACCTTAAGTTAGATTGCTTTTAAGATTTCCTAGATTTAGAGAGTATTTTTGATATATGGTTTGATATCTTATTTGGGACTTGAGACTATCTCCTCAGTGCAATGGGAGTGGGACATTTAGGTTCCACATGGTTGGGTGGTAGTGATTTTTCACTCTTACCATTGAGATCCATCTGTAGTCATCATGATTTTAACTTCTTGGGATGCTTTTTTATCATGATTAGATGATGTTATTTATTGAAGCATTTACTTATATTCATGATTAGCATGTGATAGATGATGTTATCTACTTTGTAGGATCATATTTTTCTTTATTTTAGTATGTTAGATTTCTTTATGCTTAGGTTGTAGCATGTTTTAGCAGTGACGTCCCTATTATGATAATATCGACGATCTATTTGATGGCTTGGTATGTTATGCATGGGGGATGGCTAGGGCCCATGATGGTCTAATGATGCTATTGATGGTTGGAAGGAACCACACACTTAGTTAGATGTGTTTTATGATGGATAGTTATATTTCGTGTTGGATGTTTATATCTTTTATGATGGATGGATGTATCATGTATGGTAGATGGTTTCATTTATTTTATTGTACTTTGTATCATGTATTAAAGGAGGATGATGTATCTTTATGTGCATATTCTTTTAGCCTTTCATACCCTATGACATTTAGAGTGGATGATTGAGCATTCTAAATTAATTTGCTAAGAGGTATTTAGAACAAATGTATATTATGGATATTGGACTTTATAATTATTCTTTCATGTGGAAGTGGTAGTTGGTTAGACTTAGTATTAGATTAAATTTATATGTAATTCAACATCATGGGATCCTTAAGAAATGTAACCTATTATGTATGCTTTAGTTGATTGTATGTTATTGCTTCCGCTATTATGTGTTTGATGTGTATGTTACTCTTGCTTGTTTTAGAAAATAAAAATGTTGACAAACTTAGTAAAACTTTAGGTCATTTCTTTTGGGTCCCTTGGTAGGGTGTTACATATTCCCAAAAAAATCATGATTATGGTAAAGAGATGCTAAAAGAATGGTAATAAGGAACATAACCAAACATCAAAGAATCTTTGTCACATTAATAATAAACAAAATGGAAGAAATGTTTTTGTATTTTATGGAATATATAGATTTTTTTTGTATTTTTGAAATTTAAAATGCAAGAGCATAAACTAAATCTAATCTTAATGCAAGAAAAGACTTGAAAAATATGAAATAAAATATAACACCACAAAAAATAATAGGGCATCTAATTCCACAAAAGAAAAGAGGATAAGAGTTTTAGGTTCACCAATATGAATAGAAAGAAAATGGAAACCCTCTTCCCAACCCTAATTTTTGAAAGGGATGATCCAAATTGATTAAACACAAGAAGGTGTTCAATACATAAATGAATAAAGTGATGAAAAATAGGGGGAAACATTTTTTTTGATGTCTATACATAGTTTCTGGAAAATCTACAACCTATTCTAGACTAGGAATGTTGAGACAAGGAAAACCTAGAAATATTTTGTCTTTTTGAAGGGAGGTCAACGTTGACCTTGTTAATAGTGCACAATCTTACAATGAGGCACAATTGTACCTCAAAAAGTTGACCTTGACCTGCACTGCTCTAATAAAATTTCTATTCATGGAACTCACAAGTTTAATGAAAAGGATATCCAAATCTACTCTCTGATTTCATTATTCCACACTTGTATCTACAAGAAAAATAGTTTTGTTGTTTGGATGAGGGGTTTGCCTCAATCAAACCCCAATTTTGAATCAACCTTAATAATTAAATTGAAATAAAGAAGGCTAGCAAGTAGTAGAAGTAAATGTAACAATAAAGGTATGATACTCAATAGATATGCAATTGTATTTTAAATTTAAACAAGTAAATTGATATGAAAGATTGAACATAACATTAACAAATCCAAATTAAAACCTCCATGATTGTATGCTAAGAATCTACCTTGAAATAAGTATCAATAGATGTAATAATCCCAATCGGATATAACTTCATCAAACACCAAATTCTTCCCTAATTTAGTTGTTTGACATTTCATCAAACACTTTGCAAGCAAGCTCTAATACCATCTATAATAACCCCAACCAATTATAACTTTGTGAAACTCCAAATCCTTCTCAAATTCAATTGTTTGACATTTTTTCAAACACTTTACAAGCAAGCTCTGATACCACTGTAATATCCCTTGTCAATTCAAACCTCAACTTGCTGATTTGTAGGTTAAAAAAATTGTCAAACACTTCCAATACGATCTATGTTCTTGTTGTTTCTGAGTTTTAGAATGATTATGCTTTCTTGAAATGATATCAAAGGGAATCTAAAAGCTTTTAATTGATTACTACTATATCTAAGAAAAGAAATAAATGCATATGCAATTCTCTTTTGGCCTTTCAAATGCTTATTAATGAATTCTAAATGAAAAATGTGCACTTATAGCTAATTGGTATTTTATCAAATGATTGGCATGCATACTATTATGTTAATCATAGAAGATATAAATATGTATATTACATCAAATATACAAACCTAAAACTTATCACTCCTTTAGTGAGATATTTTCTAATTGAACTGTTAACATAATATTTCAAGGCTGTTGGCTTTGCAACCCCAAAAAAATGGATTAGAAATGAAATTAAAAATTTGATATAAAATGTGCATCTATAGCTACTTATGATAGCCATCTTTACAATGCCAAATGACCAATTTAAATGACACAAATTGATTGTAGAATCTGATATATAAATCACCCTGTGAAGGAGACGAAATTGCAATAATAATCAAGCTAAGTGCTATAGCACAAGTATTGTTCATGGCCTTGTTTACATCACTATTTGTACAACTATTCATGTCATTGTTCATGGCACTGTAGCAACCAGAAATAAATGTATTTTCCAATTTAAGAACAAATAGAACTCCAAAATGAAGCTCTCCTAAATAAAAAATTTAGTGGATATTTTACCACCTCAAATGGTTGCAACACTAAAGAATTGATGCTCTAGAATGGCTAACTAGAATAAAAAACCCTTAGTTTCTTCTCCTAGGTTTATATCGAATAAAATTGATAATAATTGGATGCCTAATAATGAAGCTCTCATCTCTATTTATTCTTTTCCTTCACCCTTCTAGAAGGAAATAAAATATTATTTCATTTCACTCTTTAGAAGATTACCCCTTTGAAATACAATAATCAGTTGTGCTTCTAGAAAATTAAATTAATTAAGTATAAAGTCACCTTTAGATTTATTTAATTATTGATTTTAATTTAATTTATTTCTCCTTATTTCTCCACTTAGCCTTTAGAGAATGAAAAGCTAAGAATTCTATTGAGGGTCTAAAAGATGGGGAACTTTATAGTCCTTCCTCCCTAAAATTTCTTGTCCTCAAGAAATCTAGCAACACAATAAACTTTAACCTACACCTAGATCCCAAATAAAGTAGTATGTGACACCCCTATCAACATTGAAATAACTACATACCACTAACATCATCAAGACCTACACTATAGAACTCAAAACATGTGCTAGTGATGCAAGAGTTAGAATATCACTAGAAGAAAACCCCACAAGAAATATCTTCATGCTAGTCCCCACCCATATAATAAGATATAATGGACTAGAATGTTGATCGAAAATCCCTTGAAGAGTTTTAGTTATAGGAGAACCATATGCACTCATTCCAACTCTACCAACAATAGGTGTAGCCATGTCAGCATCTGTGGAAACAAGAACATTACCAACCACTGCAATAGAAAAATGAATCTTTACAAATGGTGAAAATTTAACCCCAACTCCACTCAAGTGAGTGATCAACATCAACCTCAAACATCAAACTATCATAAGAAAATGTTGCATCCATTTCAAACATAGTATTGTCCATGAACTAAACATCAACACTTTGTTGATGAATAGTATAACATGACTCTATCACTATATCACATAGCTCATTAGCAATAACATATAACATGAATCTATCACTATATCACTCACCTCATTAGCAATAACAAGTGTAGTATCATTAGAGCACACATCTACATCTACATACATACTGCTAAACTCCTTGTTGGATGGATTAGCTAAAATAGAAGTAGCTACTGATATGATAGTATTCTTGCATGCTCCTACTCCTACTATTTTTGCATCATGATTAAATAAATGATACGAGGATCTCATGCCAACAACTACATCATCTAACTTAACTTGACATGAATTCTCATCACATTCCACCTCAATTGTGCTCAAGTCATGCAATGTTTCATAAGAAATGTCCTACAAATATGAAGTCACAATTTTATCATCACATTTTTCTCTTTGAAAAAGTGTTATCATGATTTTCTCAAATCTTGGATTTGAAATCAATTGTGTCATCCATTTTTTATTTTGATTCATCTCATTCACTAGTAGATACAATTTTTTCCCAATATCATGTATTTCAAAATCTCCATCCCTTGGCAGAGAAGTACACCTTTTCCAAGTATAATGATTTCCAATCCTTCTATCAGCATCCATAATTCTAAAAACTAAGCCCTCTACCTATGGGTTGAAAGAAAATTTATGAACACTCCTCACAATGTAATGCTAATAAAAACTACCAATCTCTATCAATGGTTCATCATCATCAAATTGGGAATCCGAAGATGGCTCCAATCTTTGACTCCAAACTACTAGTCGAGCAAGATCTTGGGTAACCCTCTTAGCAAACAAAACCACAATATCCCCATTGGGAAGTATTTTAGCCAAGGTCTCTACAAGCTTCCTCACTAATTGTCATATAGCATGAGAGCCCTAAATGAGAGTACCCTTAGATATATTGTATGAAACTTCCTGAAAATATAATCTCTTAAGAAAATACTCCATGAATGACTTAGCATAGGAGAAGTTATATGTAGAAGCATTAATCTGCTGCCCCAAAATCTATAATTTATCTCTCTAAAAATGTGAAAATTCCAACCTTTTAATGTTACTAGATGTATGAAGAGAAGAAATAGATTCACTTCTAGTAGAAGGAGGAAATCACCATGAGAGCCCATCTCCAATGATTCTCTCACTTCCTTTTTACACACTACACTCATATCCTTGACGAATGTGTATGCTACATCATCATGTTCCTCATCCTCAACTATAGAAGCAAAATTACCACCAAACACAATATGTAACTAAATAGGTTATGGGGCTAGTGTTGATTGTATATGTTCTAACTCCATGGTACCCTTGTCCAACTATGACTGTGACTCTTGAAGAGCCAATTGAGTATACTAAAGATAGTCTACAGTCCCCTCAAGATCCTAGGTGAGCTCAACCACCTCCTACCCTTTCCCTAAAAACATCTCATAGAAATTGCTAACCTACTCTAGAAGGTAATCCCTATCCACAACTAACTAAGAGTAATTATTCTTCAAGATCCTACTAGCTTCTCAAAGCGCATGAACCTATGCTATGAAAAGACTACTATCATCATACTCATTTGATATAGGAACATCCCAATGAGATGTAGCTAGAATCTGATGAATAGCATCATAATGATCAAGAGGTGAAGAAATGCTACTATCACTTACCTTTAGCTGATAAGTCACATGATGCCTTTGTAACCCATGACTCCTACGCAAGCTCTATGTCTCACTAACTACACTGTGATAAAAAATTGAATCAAAGTCATCAACTACATGATCACTCATATGTGTGCTATTGTCCTTGCATCACTTTGAAAATGAGATATAACTACTATGTACCTCAAACAACTCCTCATGCAAAGAAATGGAAGTCCTCATAATATCAATCTCCTCATATGTCTCAACTTGCACCTCAATAGTAAGATCCTATAAACATTGATACTGGGACTCATCCAAAACCTCCCCAAGGTCATCACCCAATATCTAACAAGAGGTTTCATACCCCATACATCTCATAGAATCATTAAATGGATAATTAGATTTTTCCATACTATCTGCATCAACATCTCTTGAAAAAGCCTCAATTACAGACTCCTAACTTTGCACACATGTCTCAACATCAAGATGTGAATCTATAATACTTGAGTATAAACCCACATCTACTAACTCTGCTAAAACAGCTACATCACCAACATCACAACTAGGTGACTCTATACATGCCTTAGTCCCACATGAGGAATCAATTACCTCTGGCACTTGAGCAACACCATGAGATCTCACATACAAATCTCCAAAAATAATCATTTCTTCAAGAGAGTAAAAAGTATCAGGGTAAAAACTACATCAACTATAGCAATAGCCCTAGGATCTTGAACTTGTTGAAGCTATATGTCACTAGCTATCCTCTGCTACTAGTAACACAATGACATGTTCTTGTGAAATAAGTCCATTATCAATACTATAGAGAAGACTACTAGGTGTCATACTAAATATAGGTACATTTGCATTAGGAACTCCTATCAGGGAAAACTCAAGCTTCCTTCTTTGCAGCCTCAATGTTGGTTTTCTAAAGGTAGAAACCATATACATCATTGCCCTCTCCACTATCTTTGGCTCTGACAAGCTCTCTACCAATCTTTGTTGATGAAGCTTAAGTTTCTCTATACTCTACTACAAAATATTCATCTTCACCCTAACTTTGTCATTACTCCACTAACTTCTAGAAATGTCAGTCCTCCTATATTTGTCCATAGCTAGAAACAAGAGTGCTGATCACTTTGATCAAAATAGAAGATCTAAAATAAAATAACTTTCCTAATCCACAAGATTGTAGGAAACTACTTTGATAGCAATGTAATAATCCCAACTAGTTATAACTTTGTCAAACACTGAATTCTTCTCTAATTAAGTTATTTTCCATTTCATCAAACACTTTGCAAGAAAACTCTGATACCACTGTAATATCCCCAATTGGTTATAACATTTTGAAACACCAAATCCTTCTCAAATTCAATTGTTTGACATTCTGTCAAACACTTTACAAGAAAGCTTTAATACCACTACAATATTCCTTGTCAATTCAAACCTCAACTTGTTAATTTGTAGGTTAAAGAAAATTGTCAAACACTTCCAATACAATCTCTATGCTTTTTTTTGAGTTTTAGACTTATTATGCTTTCTTGAAATGATATCAAAGGGAATCTAAAAGATTTTAATTGATTACTACTATATCTAAGAAAAGAGCTAAATGCATATGAAATTCTCTTTGGCTTTTCAAATGCATATAGATGATTTCTAAATGAAAAATGTGCACTTACAACCAATTGATATTTTTTCAAACACTTGGCATGCATACTATTATGCCAGTCATGGAAGATATAAATATGCACATTACATCAAATATATAGACCTACAACTTATCACTCCTTTAGTGAGATATTTTCTAGTTCAATGCTTAACATAATATTCCAAGGCTCTTGGCTTTGCAACACACAAAAAATTGAGTAGAAACAACATTATAAATCTAATATAAAATGTGCATCTACAACTACTTATGAAAACCACCTTCATAATGCCAAATGACTAATTTAAATGATGAAAATTGATTGTAGAACTTGATATACAAATCGCCCTATGAGGGAGATGAAATTGCAATCATGATCAAGCCAAGTACTGTAGTGTGGGTACTGTTCACTATTGGAAATATTATGATAAGCTAAGTTACTAAGAGGGAAGGGGTGAATCAATAACTTCTAAAAAATTTCTTACAATTAGCAATTAATCCTTTATATGAATTTTTATCTAACTTCATGCATGAGAAACTAGAAAACATGAAAACATACACAATAATTTAACACAAGATTTAGTGACCTAGAAATCTTCCAAATAGAAAGAAAAACTAGGGTGGGGATGATATCCACAAGCTTTAGTACTGTAGTATAAGGTTAGCATGTTAAGGCTTACAATGATCACTTCTAATGATCTATCTTATTAGGAGCAATAAGGATGGCTAGGTCCACCTTGCAAAAGGATTTACAAACATACAATGAACTATGCACTCAGTAAAGATACTTATATAAGACTATTAGGTCTACATTGTTAAAGGATTTGACTAATCCACTTGATAGGATGAAATAGTAATTAATCTCTTATCTACAACTTGGTTTGCTAAATGAGATTCCTCTCAGTGTACAAATTACCTTGTTATGGTAGTAAATCTTTACTGCTCCTTATACTGCTTGTAGCCTTTGTAATTCTCTCTTTTGATATTCTATGGTGATTAAATTAATTCCTTACATTCATTTGGATGTGATATAATATATTACATATATATCAATCCAATTACAAGGTTCACACAAATATTACAAATTCGGCTAAAGTGTAGAAACTCAGGCTCTAAAGACTAACTCGGTAAGGTTCTGATACTCAACATCCACTGTCAATGCTTGGCATCATCATGCAATTGATAGACATAGAATCTAGATCCATATTGATCACTTCCAAGTACTCTCGAACTCAATTTGCATTGGTGACTTGACAAATACTATGAAACTTGGCATATAAATTGAATCACTTGATTCACACTGCATTGCTTGGTAAACACTATCACCTTGAGCTCAATATAAACTGAGTCTCTTGGTTGATATTGTGTAGCTTGATTAACACTAGACTCACATCACATCAATTTCAAACTTAATAAATACTACACAACTTGGTTTGCACTGGTAAAATAAACATACACTAAAATACTCAATTTACACTATTGTTCATCAACTCTATAGTAACTACTTGGTTCAAACTGAAACCTATCCATAGGACTCAATAGCAACTAAAATACTTGGTTGACATTGCTAACTATACATTATTATTGGTATGAACTCACAATTTGAATAAGTGTATGTCACTAATAGCACTCATGACTGGAATGTCAACATTAAAGGCACTATTCATGTCACTCTTCATGGCATTGTTCACGTCACTATTCATAGCATTGTAGTAGTCAACAATAAATGTATTCACCAATTTAACAACAAATAGAACTCTAGAATAAAGCTCTCCTAAATGCTGAATTTATTGGATATCTCACCACCTCAAGTGGTTGCAACACTAAAGAAGATGCTCTCCAATGGCTAACTAAAATAAAAAACCCTTTGTTTCTTCTCCCAAGTTTATATCAAATGAAATTGACAATAATTGGATGCTTAACAATGAAGCTCACACATATTTATTCTTTTACTTCACCCTTCTAGAAGGAAATAAAATATTATTTAATTTTATTCTCAAGAAGCTTCCCCCTTTCGATTACAATAATTAGTTGTGCTTCTAGAAAATTAAATTAATTAAATATAAAGTCACCTTTAGATTTATTTATTTATCGACTTTAATTTAATTTATTTCTCCTTATTTCTCCACTTAGCCTTCAAAGAATGAAAAGATAAGAACTCCATTAAGGGTCTAAAGATGGGGAACATTACAATAGCTATTGAAGATGAATAAAAGATCTTAAAGGAAGATCACAAGATCATGATGGCTAAAACTAGGATTTCGAATGCTGAATCTTGAATGCTTGAACCAAATCCTTTCAAAGGCTTGAATGCTTCAATCCTTAATCTTCAATGAAGAAATTGAATTCTTGAATGACATAATTCTTTCTCATACATAGTAATCATTCATATGCACTCTTAGGTTCTTTGCTTGCATAATAAGTGGATGTCCAAAAAGGTAGATGTAAAAATGAGGGAAGAAGGCTTCCTTATATAGAGATCTAAGGCACAAACTCCTAGAAAAGGCTGAAATAGAAGATTTAAATCCCATATAAATTTAAACCATATAAATAGAACTAGATTAAATGTAACTTAAGAGTATACTATTCAGAGACTCAAAATAGTCAACCTAAAAGTGGGAAAAGAAACTTTCCAAAGCTTGAGATCTTGAAACTTCCAGAAATTGAAAATCGGACTTATGGTTAGGGATGAGGTCAACCTTTCCCTAGGTTAGGGTTGAAGTCATCTATGATCTAGGTTAGGGTTGACGTCAACCTTGACCTAGAAGGTCATCGTTCACCCAGATACCAAAGTCTTTAGTTTCACAAAGGATTTTGTTAGAAATAGGCTGGAAATAGAGAAAGAGAAGTAGAATATAGGGAAAACATCTAGATCCATCCAAAAACCCATTCAAGGTGCTTGACATGACCCCACACCACTTACTCAAAGGGTTAACTGCTCTTAAAATAAAAGTTCTTCCATTTTAAGATGATACATAAATACAGACATATATATACATATATATACATATCTATGTAAATGTGTCTATATATATACAAATACACATATACATACATATATATATATGTGTGTGTGTGTGTGTGTGTGTGTGTATAGATGTATATATACATATATACATATATATATATATATGTATATATATGTATATATGTATATATACATATGTATATATACATATATACATATATATACATATATATACATATATATATATATATATGTATGTATATATATTGTTGGTATCTCTAAGTCCTATTATCTATTAGTGTCAAACACTTTATCATTATAACGTAGATTCACTGAGTCATCACTATGATAGCGCTACTATACATAGGTTGAGTGATGTAAAGACTTATAAATAATCATGTATATATTGAGCTCTATATGAGCCAAGAAAGTCTTTGGTCACCATGTATTTTTAGTATAAGCCAAATATAGTTAAGGTCAAGCAACAATAGAAAGAATACTTATGACCAAGAATTAGAAATAGTATGTGCCTAGTAACAAAGAGTGAATATAAAATTCTGAAATGCTACAAACTATTGTTGAAAACAAATTGATACAAGTATGATAAATGCATTTCAATTATTGTTTTGTCACTGAGGTCAAACATGCTACTTGCTAATAAGACAATTTCTTACATGATTTAAGTACTATCATTTGTTTTATTGATGAAGAGGATTTGATCAAATGAGGTAAAAATAACACCTAGAGGAAAGATTGAGTAATGATATGAAAAAGGAGTATAAGGATAAGTTAAGATAGTGATATTATAGTACACTGATAATCTATTTAATGTTGCAAAGGAAGGTTACACTAATTAAGTTTAGAAGAAACTTCAAGTTAAACAAATTATGTCTACCAAGCTTAACATTCTGCATAGTAGGTGCCAAGCAAAGTAAGTGTAAGCCAATCAAAAAATTAGTTGGACCTAAGAAAATTCAATTTCAGTGTAAGATGAGTGATATATTCTGAGGAAATTAAAGTTTAGTTGATGCCAAGTACTAGTAAACTCAAGTTCATGTTGATTGATTTAATAGTGGATGTCAAGCAATGCAGTATGTGCCAAGCACTGGAAGCTAGTTATTGTCAAGTGTTAAAATTATGAGAAAGATCGAGAATTTGATGAATCTGAGCTAACAAATTTGATTTCTTGTGCTATGTGAACCATGTGGAAGATAAGATTGATGAGTTGGTGGCACAAAATTCATGGAAAAACATTTTGAGGTGAATTCAAAGAGGATTGAAGGAGAAGTTTCTAGAACGGAATGAAATGAAATGATGAGTAGATTCATTGAATCCTACCTAATCTAACCTAACCCTAATATAGTTGATGAAGGATGAATGGAAAAAAGATCTTAATTTTATATTTATAGAGATGAATAGTCAAAAGAAAAAGTTTTCATGTGTGAGAACCTAAGGAAGACAGGGAGTGTAGGGTGTTGCTTCATTTAGTAACCTAAGAAAAGAGACTAAATTAGAAAGAAAAGAAAGAAGAATTAAGGGTATGGGTGCTTCAAGGGTGAATAAGCTATTAGAGCTGAAGTGTGTAGAAGCTAAAAAGAATGAGGGACTAAAATAGAGATCTATAATCTACAAGTGTGTTGTAAGTTGTTATCAAATCAAGCCTTACTATTACTTTCTAATCATTGTATCAACCTAGGATAAATCCTTTAGATTAAGGTTGACCTAATAGTCATTTGTAAATACTTTAATCAAGTGACTTTACAAGTGAATAATCTAAATTCCTCTAACAAGGCTCACACCTAATAGGGTGATTGAAATCCTTTAACTAGGTCACATTTAACAGTGTGTATTGCAACCTTTAACACTTGGTTGGCCTTTCACAAGGCATCACTTCAGAAGAGTGAGAATGAGTAGCATATTATGGGTGATTTTTCTTGAGTTGGGTTCCCACATTAAATTATTGTGTCAAATGTGTTATTGAATCTACTATGTTTCATATTTACATTTCTACAAAGTTAATTTGATAGTAATCAACAAGTTTAAGTGATTATATGATCTAATGGATGCATACATGATGAAAATGATTTATGGATATGTGTTCATTAATTTGTGAAAAGTTTTAATTGTACATCTAGACCATGGATAATTAATTAACCCCCCCTCTCAATTATTCTAAAGAATTTCAACAATTGGTATCAGATCCATCTACTTAAGAGGACTAGTTTGAAGGTACTAGAAGAAAAAATATCAAGATGTCAAAAAGAGAGGTACACAAGCTTAATATAGATAACTTTCCTACATGAAAAAGCCTAAAAAAGATACACCTAGGAGGTCTTGGAGGTCATGCACAATCTACCATTGATGTTGAGCATGTTGATCCTACTAGAGTCCTAACTACTAAAGATTTGAAAAAGAGGAAAGAACACAACTAGGCGGTGTTGAAAGTTTCTTGTACCCTAAGTTATGTCAAGTTTGATGATATCAAGGGTTGTGACAATACAAAGAAAATGTGGGATGCTCTACACACTATCTATGGAGGTGACAACAATGTTCTAAGAGCCAAAGCTAAAAGTCTTAGAGGTAAGTTTGATGATATATGAATACAAGAAGGTGAGAATAATTCTCAATATTGCTCTAGGATAAAATATGTTGTTAATACAATAAGAGGAGCTACTGGCAAAATAGATGATGATATTGTACTAAGAAATTTTTTTGAGAACAATATTGCCCATCTACGCTATTAGAGTTTCTACAACACAAGAACTAGGATGTATGCTACGGAATGATTACTCTTGAAGGTCCAATAGGTCTACTCACTAGTTTTGAGCTATCTAATTTTGATAATTACAAACCTAAAAATGATGTATCTTCTTTCAAAGATAACCTATCATTGAAAGAACCTAATGAGGAGAAGAAGAAAAATGTAAAATATGTTTCAAGTGATAGTGATATAGATGAGGAAGATGTAGATCAACTTGAAGCACTACTAGCAAGGAGATTTCACAGAGGCAAATACAAGTTCAAAAGTAAGTTACATATCATGTATTTCAATTGCAATGAAGTTGGTTATATTGCTAATAGATGTCTAGAGAAGAAGAATTACAAAGGTGGAGACAAGTAAAAAAGTAGAAGAGATGAAGACAACAAAGATTACAAAGATAAAAGCAAGAAGTCTTGCTACATTTCTAAAAAGGAAACTAAAGATGACTATGATGATCATGATGATCAACTGGTGTATGTTGCAATGAAAGATGAATTTGATGAGGATGAGGCAACTGCACTAGCATCTCGTGTGAAAAAGAATGATAGATGGATCATTGATAGTGGGTGTTCACATCACATGACTAGAGATAAAATTAAGTTTATTACTTTGAATTATTGTAATGGAAATTGTGTAAGGTTTGGTAATGATGCACCCTGTCTAATAAAAGGAAAAGTTTCTATCAAACTCACACAAAAGATTTTATGTGATAATGCTTACTATATTCAAGGGCTTAACTATAATATTTTGAGTGTGTCACAACTGAAAAATTCAGGTTGTAAGGTTGATTTTGAAAAATAGTTGAAAAAGGTGATAAAAGTAGAGGCAATCTATTCTACCTTGATATAGAGGATGCTACTTATTTAATTGTAAAATTTTATGATGTGTGGCTATGGAATAAGAGGTTATTCCATGCTAATTTTCATATATCAGTAACATGAGAAGAGTTAGAGGTTTTCCTAAGTTGAAGAAGCCTGACAATATAATTTGCAAACAATGTCAGTTAGGCATAATGACAAAGTCAAGTTTTAAGAGTAAGACTTATACCTCTAAAAAAATATTAGAGATTATTCATGTTAACTTGTGTGCACCAATTAAATTGCAAAGATACAAAGAAGATAAGTACACTATGCTATTTTTTGATGATTATTCTAGAATGATGATGGTTATGTTTCTAAAATAGAAATCTAATTCTTTCCAAATGTTTAAGTGGTACTTAGCACGAGTTGAGAATGAAATGGGTAAAAGTATGAAATGTTTGAGATCTAACACAAGAGGAAAATTTACATCAAATGATTTTGAGATGTTTGGTAATGATAGAGGAATCAAAAGATAGACATCTAATCCTAGGACCCCTCCAAAAAAATGGAACTGTTGAAAGGAGGAATAGGTTTGTAATGGACTGTGTTAGGATACTCATGATGGAGAGAAATGTTGCTTTGAAATAATAGAGAGAATATTTAAGTACAAATATCTATACCTTGAACCATGTACAAGTCAAGAAAGGTACTAATTCAACACCTTTTGAAATATGGTATGGATACTCACCAAATCTAAAATATTTTAAGGTATTTGAAATCAAGTGTTATATTCTCAAAGATTTAAGGAATGGTAAATTAGATGAAAAAAGTGAAGAAGGTATATTCTTTTGTTATTCCATAAGAAGTAAAGCTTATAAGTGTTCAAATACTAACATTAACAAAGTTGTGAAAAGTTCAAATGTGAAATTTGATGAATATACAGAAGTACATGAGGATGAACCTATAAAAGAACTAGAAGAATACAAATAAATTTTATACTTTTATGAAGGTATGCCTACACATGAAGATGTTGTAAATCAAGTTGTAAATCAACAACAAATTTGAGTGACTATCAAGTCACATACTATGAATGTCAAGTTGCATTTAGGAACTAAGTTACATTTAGGAGCCGAGTTATAGACTGAAGTTGAGGCACATTTTAATTCTAATATTAAGTGTACATAGTGATTCAGAAGTTGAGAGACCAAGTGAAGAAACCAGAGCAAAACTAAGATTGTCTAAGTATGTCAAGAGATATCACCCTACTACACAAATCATTGGAGATAAAGATGCTAGAGAAATGAAAAAGAAAAAGTTGAGAAGATACATGTTTGATAAGAATGCAAGAACCTAAATCAATGAAAGATGCCTTAGAAAATGTGGACTGGAGTTAAACCATCGAAGAAGAGATTGAACAAATTGAGAAAAATAAAACATGGAATCTAGTTCCTAGACCAAAAGAAAAAAATGTGATTGGTACCAAGTCGGTATACAAAAACAAGTTAGATGAAAATGGTGAAGTCACAAGAAAAAAGGCAAGATTAGTTTGTAAAGGATATGCACAAGAAAAAGGGATTGTCTATGGATAAACATTTTCCCTTTTTGAAAGGTCTGAAGAAATAAGAACTTTGTTCACTTACTCTACATATAAAGGTTTCAAAGTTTAATAAATGGATGTTAAGTCTGCATTTATGAATGATATATTAGATGAAAAGGTTTATATAGAATATCCAAAAGGATTTATTGATGCTAAAAATGAAAAACATGGTAGTAGATTGCACAAAGGTTTATATGGTTTGAAGTAATCACCAAGAGCATGGTATGAAAGGCTTCATAATTATCCTGTGAAGATTAGATTTGAAATGATTTATGATAACAAAAATCTATTCTTGAAGATAGAGAATGGAAAAGCTATTTTACTATCTAAATTTTTTGTTAATGATATCATATTTGGAAGTCAACATACTTTATGTAAGGCTTTTGCAAATAAAATGAAGAATGAGTTTTAGATGTCTATGTTTGGAGAGATCAAGTTCTTTGTGAATTTGCAAGTACATAAGATGAAGTATGGTATATACGTCACCCAGTCAAAGTATGTTAAGGAGAAACTGAAAACTTTTGGATGGAGGATGCCTATGGTAATAAGCCATAAATTGTCAAAGAATGATGATTCAACTAAAGTGAATCAAATATTATACAGGTCTATGATTAGAAAATTACAATATGTAGTACACAAAAGATCTGATATTGAATTATCTATTGGGATAGTTGTAAGATTCTTTGCTAATCCTAGGGAGAATCATTTGATGGCAATTAAGAGAATACTAAGATATCTAAAAGGAACAAAAGACTATGGTTTATACTATAAGAAAAGTAAAAAATTTGAATTGAGAGCCTTTAATGATACTGATTGGGCTATAAATATTGATGATAGAAAAAGCACTAGTTGAGGAGTATTTTACTTGGGAAAAAGGCTACTTACATGGATTAGCAAGAAACAAAACTACATCTCTCAGTCTACTATTGAAGCTAAATATATTGTTGCTACAATAAATTGTAAAAACATTGTATGAATCAAACAACTACTCAAAGGTATGAAGGAGGAAATCATTGAACCTATGATACTTTATTGTGATAATGCGAGTGCTATAAACATATCAAAAAATTCTATGATGCATACAAGGACTAAGTACATTATAATCAAGTATCATTACTTGAGAGAGTTAGTTCAAGATAAAGAGATAAAGATGGAATATGTTAACACAAAAGAGAAAATAGTTGATATCTTCACAAAAGAATTACCTAAGAATGCTTATGAGTACCTAAGAGGTAAACTAGGAGTGATACATCTATCAATGGCTATCTAAAAAGCATGAGGAGTGGTTTGCATCAAAACAGTTGATTGGCATATGTTAAACATTGATGCAGTGGATCTTACTTTAGGAGCTACCTAAAGTAATCAAAGAGTTGGAACCATAAATTAGTCACAAGCTAGGTGATTGAGGGAGTATCTGAGAATGTTCATATCTAAATATTAAATATGACAAGTCTTTGACATTGTTTTCAAAAGGAGAGATAGTGATAGTATACCAAAGGGAGAAAGACATAAAGGGAGATAGTAGATACAGATAGAAGAAACATGAATATCTACTCAGAAGGAGAAAGTGTATCTATTGATTACATATACCTAGTAAGAGGGAGATAATATTGATGAAGATATAAGAAGTGATCAAGAGGGAGTCATAAGGATGAGTTGATCAATTGTCTATTGATTAGAACAAAATTTTGTAACCTATTCAGAAGATAAAAGTTGTTGATAGAGGGAGAGATTTTGATAGAAGGAATTATTTTATTTTTCCTATTTTGTTGGTTGTACTAATTTAGTTTGGTTAGTTTGGTTTTTCATCAATTCCAAAGAGGAAGATTGTTGAAAATAGATTGATACAAGTATGATAAATGTATTTCAATCATTCTTTTCTCACTAATATCAAACTTGCTACTTGCTAGTAAAAAAATTGATTACATGATTTAAGTGTATATGAGCAATGTTAGTATGCTAATAGAAACCAAATTTAAATAAAGCTTCTACAAACTAAACAAAATTCATAAACTTCAAGATAGACTAAGATGAGCTCTCAATTGAGAATATGAGCCATTAATGGGCTCTCTCAATGAGAAGCTCTCTTGTTGAGTAGCTTTGTATAAATAGATAGGATGTATGCTCAAGCTTTATGCTTCAAAAAGGGCTTAAAATGGAGTTGGAATTTGGGTGTGATTGTATGGTTTTGACATAAAATGGCTTCTTAAAATGGCATTATGATTTTACTTCATGGATTGTGTTGTTTTGCAAAGGGGAAGGATCTAATTTATAGGCAAGAGGCTTGAGGGATTGAGGGCTAAGATGCAAGGATGAGAAAAAGCTCATGGATGGCTCATATTGCATGAGAGAACATCACATGGATTGTGCTTTCTTACAGCCAATCAAGGAGTGACACATGTCACAGGGTGAGAGGATGGAGGAAAGGGGAAGGATGAGTCAACAAAGGAGGCTCAAGGGATAAAATCTTCATAAAGACCCTCATAACGGCTTGCAAGAGCAATAAAAGGGCTTGGAAGAGTCATTTATGGCCTAGTGGGCTTCATAAAGTTTTATGGTTGAGATATTTTGAGGGAGATGAGAGAAATTTTGACTTGGACTTGATTAGGAAGGTTTTAAGCTTGCTTAGGCTTGTGAAAATGATTAGAGGATGGATTAGGATGGTTTAGGATTAGCTTAGGGATAGGCAAGTGGATGGCATTTAATGAGGGTGGGTGAAGGAGGAGATATTTGTTAACTTTGGCTAGGGTTAGTAAGTCTTAACCCATGTTTAGGGAATGTGACAAGGTTAGGAGGGGATTAGGATTAGGTTTAAAGACATCTTCTAGAAGAGTCTAGACTTTGGATGAGGATAAAGACTTTCTAGAATAGTCTAGAATTTCCTAGGATGAGGATGAAGACTTTCTAGAAGAGTCTAGAACTTCTTAGGATGAGGGTAATTTAGATTTTTAGGAAATAAATAAAGTTTTATTTATTTCAAGGGTTTGGGTTGAGGAGATATTTATTAAAACTTTTTTAATAAACATGAGGATTAATATTTAATCTTAATTAAATATTTTGAGTTGGGATTAGGGGTAGGAAATGATGGAATTAGCCTTTAATCAAAATTAAAAGAGGATTAGAAGATTTTGGAAGAGGTTAGTGGTCTTAAGGAAATTGGCCAAATTTTGGGCCAAATTTTTTTTATTTTTTTTATTTTGCGTTTTTTGGTCAATTTATTAATTAAATAATTAATAAATAAGGAAATAATGTTTAAATAAGATTTAAACATTTTTGGGAGGAATTCCTTAATTAAATATTTTTAATTAAGATAAAGGGATTTAATGGCATAAAAATAAATAAATTAATTAAATAATTAATTAATTAATAAATGATGATGTCATCAGAGACTTTTTTTTTTAGAAAATAAAAATATTAGTTTCTAAAGGATTTTTAGGTGTCTATATTTTGCCCCTCTTTGATGTGATGCCACAAGTGGCATGACATCAAAGATAAGAAAATAAGATGCCCAAGGCTAGAGCAGAAGAGGAGAGAATGGACTGCAAGATGCCCCCTCAAGAAGGTGGTAGGGAGAGAAAGTGAGGCTCGACGACTTCTTGAAAAGTACAAGAATCTTGATGGGTGGGAGGATGAAGAGTGGCTAAAGAGAAGGGGCTGAATAAGCTCAAACTCTCACTATGGGAGAATGATAAAGGGAGAATCAGATGCACAAGAGGAAGCAAGCTTAAGACTTCAGTGAAGGTGGAGGATGAAGGAGCAGAGTGCTATAAAAAAGAATCCAAGATAGGGAGATGGATGAGGGGATTAAAAAGCTGATGCAATAGGATTTCAAAGAGTCAGATTGGCAAAAGATGGGTTTCAGAGATCCCTAGGACTAGGATTGTGGATCTTGAAAGATGAGGCTTGGTGGATTGATTTGGATTGGTGGATGCCTAAAACTAAGATTGTGGATCCCTAAAGCTAAAGGTGAGTAGTGATTCAAAGAGATACTGATGCATAAGCTAGGGTAGGAGAGATGGATGTTGGATATGGATGGGGGATAATGGAGATGAAGGAAAATCATTGAAGCTTTTTGAGCAGGGGGATACTTCAAAGAGAAGTACCACCATGTAGTTGAGCACTAGATTTGCTATAGGACTATTGGTTAATTGCCAAGGTTACCAAGAACATCAAGGCCTTTTCACCAACTATCTAGAGGACTGACGAAATGACTCAAAACAAACACACAAGGATTTCCCCAATATCAGACATGAATCTCAAAAGAATCAGAGTGGAACTGACACTTGGTAACCCACAAGCAGAAAAGAAAAACAAACAAAACACTTGATCAAGACCTTACGCCCAGATTGTCCCATTCACAGTATACCATAATATGGAAGATTATGGCAACTTTGAGGAGGGAACAAAAAGATTTCTTGGAAAAGATATTTCAAGACCCAAAAGGGAAGAGTCCAAATCAAAAGAAAGCGAAAATCCAAAAGAGAACCGTTTGCCAACGAGATGGGTAGGATGAGGTACTAACAGACCAAGATCAGACATGAGGAAAGCTATATCCTGCAAGGACCTATCGGAGAGCACCTAAGCTGGTGGATTTGGATGAGTGATGCATCTGGAAAGCTGAACTAAGAAGGATACCACTTTGGTGACAGGAGATCTAGCTAAAGGATGCATTGGAATAGCTAACCAAGATGTGTGATGTGTGCAAGATGCTGATCAAGGAGGAACTGACACAAAAGCTGGATAGATACAATGGTACTAAGCTAAAGAGGATGTACAAGATGACGAACCAAGATATTTACAAGAAGAAGTTGACCAAGATAGTTACAAGCAGGCAAAAGCTCAAGATGATAGGATAGTGGGATGGTTTGATGTTGTGCAAGATGCAAAAGCTAAGGGTGGGGTGATAGCAAAAGATATGGATTTGGCAGGATGCATCCAATGATGATGAGAGATTTTGTGACCAAGGATAGCTAGAGGAGTAGGATGAGATGGTTGGATAGGATGGTAGATAGCTAGGATTATGATGGATATAAAGAGATGACATTGGGTTTGCATGAGGATAGCCTAGAGCTAGATACCAATGACAAGGGAGGATGGACAAGACAAGATCTCCAAGGAATATAGTGCCCCCAATAAGAAGATAACATGCGGAAGGAGGTCTTATGATGGATGTGATAGGATTGAAGCTAGGATGGAAAAAGTTGAAGGGGCTAGGGAAATGGATGATAGCTGGAATGGATGGTTGAAGCTGCAGGAGATAAGTGGATGGTGTGAGATGGAAGATGGAGGGTGGAGGATAGGTGGATAGATTGGAAGATGGAGTTGGATGTCAAGAGATGACCAAAAGCATGAGGGTGATAGGCTAAGTTGGGGATGGTGGGATTACGCATGACACGTTTTTGCCAAGTTTTCATCATGGTACTTGTCCAAGGCACTTGAATTGCCAAGTTTTCACCAGTGGATGCTTTATTTTTCTTTATTATTTTTTGACTTTTTGACTTTTGACTTAGCTGGAATGATTTTGGCTTTCTTCAACTATTTTTGGCTCATAGATGTTGGTAGGATGGATGAAAAAGGATTGGATTGAACAAGTGGAATGGTGGGTGGGAGTTTGATAGATAATGGATGCAAAGACATAAGGCTTGTGGGTAAATGGATGAGGAAAATGGAAAGATTATCATTGGCACACACCTTGAGAGGTGATAAAGTAGTGGGAAAGATGGTTTTGAGCGAGGTTGAGGAGAAAATGGAGGAAGAGAAAGATAAGGACTAAAAGTAGAGTTGGAAGATAGAGGATGGGAAATTTAGGATAAGAAGCATATTGACTAAAAGTGGATTGGGGGGATGAAGGATGCTTATATGGGGATTTGGATGAAGGATGGATGGATGAGGCTTTTTGAGTAGCATGAATGGATGCCAATTGAGATTTTTCTTTGAGATGCATTTCTTTTATGAGCATCTTGGGCATCCACATGATTTTTGACTTTTTTAGCTGGGGCTTTTGTGGACTCTTGACTTTTTCTTTGATTGGGATTAAATTTTTCTTGTTTGGAACATGTATTTTAGAAGGGACATGTTGAGACTTGGATTTTTGGATTTATGATTTTGTATTTTGGCATCCAATATGCTTCTATTAGCCATGGGATGGGAAAAAGAGCATGGAGGAGATGGAGGGATAATTGATGGAGTGATAGGGTTTAAAGGTTGGAAGGGATTCAAGGGTGAGTGCCTTTGATGATCTAGCTAGTGGATTTGAGGGGATGGAAGGATAGATTGGAACATAGGATATGGATGGATATAATTGCCCAAAATGGATGGAGGGAAGGAAGGATATGGGCCCAAAATAGATGGAAATGGGGAAGGTGTAGGTCCCAAAATAGATGGAGGGGATAAAGGATTCATATTAGGTATGTAAGGACCCAAAATGGATGGAAAGGGTGTGGGATTTAGATAAGGGATATATGGACCCAAAATGGAGGGTTGGAGATAAGGAGTAGTATGAGGGCCCAAAATAGATGTAGAATAAGATGGATGGGAACTTTGGGGTGGAGATGGAAGGACTTGGGACCATGCAAGAATAGCGGGGATACCAACATCTAGAAATACATTTTCATTTCTTTTTTCAATATGATGTTCATTATTTGGAACACAAGATGTGAGTCCATTACTAGCTGAAGGAGTTGGAGCTTCGGATATGATAATTAGTTCTTTTTTGATGGATCTATCATCATGGATTATGGGAGATGTATGATCATGAAGCAAAGGAGATGGGAGGATAGGATCTTGAGTTGGGTGGGCTGAGGGAAAGGGATCTTGAGATGGAGTAAGTAAGATGGTAAGATTTAGATATGGAGGGGATGGTAAAAGTGGATCATGTAGGGGAATAAGTGGGATGGTGAGATCTGCTATTCTGTCGGAGGATATTTCAACATGCTTTTGGACAAGATCTTGACAGGAATGGATGGGAGTGGATGCATGAGGTTCATTATATGGGATTTGGATAATGCTTGGAGGAGGAGATGTGGATGGGATTTGGAGTGATTCTATGGGTGGTGGGATTTTGACGCTTGTGGGAAGTGGAAGGATTTTAAGCAATTTGATGGATGGTATGGGGATGGTAGCTATGGGAGATGGAGGTGATATTATAGATGGGGAAGCTTCATCACTGACTACTTCACATGGTTGGGTTAGATGACATGACTCATCGGTTGGAGGAGATGGATTGGCTTGTGGTTCCTCTATAACTTTCCTTGGAGACTTGCATATCATAAATGGAGATGGAAGATTGATAGGAGTAGCTGGAGTGATGGGGGTGGAGTATTGTAGGATTGGTTGATTGGGTGGTGGAGGAGAAGCTGGGATATCAGATGGCATGACTAGATAGTTTGGAATAACTCTTGGATTATGGGGGATGGTTGGTGGAATATTTCTAAGGCTCTCAAGATACCCTTCATAGTCAACAAGATTTTCATCATCATTGGAATATGAGGTGGTGGGAGCAAGGACGATACGACTGAACACATCATGATAGGTTTGGGATTTCATGTTTTGATGATGAGTCAGATGGGGATGGGGTCTTGTATATGGATGAAAATGAAAGCTCATGGTCGGATTTGGATTAAGCTTAGATTTTGGATTAGCTGATGAAGGATTTCCTAGGGAGAGTCAAAGCTGTATGACAGACCTAAGGAGGATTGGCTAGAGATTTTTGGCTTTCTTGTGGATGGAAGACTTCAAGGGCATGCTATCAAAAAGTGAGTTTTTCTTTCCTATGCACTATATTGGTGGATATTGTGTCAACTTAAGGATAGACTAATGATCCTATGGGCATGACACAAGATTGACCACTTTTGGATCCCAACCTTTAGCTCAAGGTGATGAGGGATAACAAGTGACAAAGCTAGATTACCCTAGACAAGGCTCTGTCAAAGGGATAACCTTGGTGAGGCTGGTGGATTGGTCAGATTGATTGGATAGAAAATTCTAATAGAATGACAACAACTCTCTAAAGGCTTGGGTGCGATTTTGGATTGGGTTGCTAGCTAGCTAGGGGGGATGATTTGGAGAGACTTTGGATTTGGGATTTTTCTAAAGAAAAGAACTAGATAGATTCGGTTGTAGTAGGGGAGCTTGGATGATTTTTTGATGAGGCAGTGACTATGCTAAGTATGCCTTGAGCTGGGAGATTTATGCTTTTTTGAGATTTTGACCAAAGTTGGAAAACATTCATTCAAAAGTTATGAACAAACAAGTAGACAAAATTTTGGAGCAAGCACGTCAAACACAGCAATATCCTAGGAAGCCTTCTACAAGGATGAAATTTTTTATAGCTAGGGAGTCCTCGATATACGCAAGGTACGTGAGGCCCAAATCTATAGATGAAACCAAAAAGATGTCACACAGCCGAGAGGAGCGGTAACCCACTTCTCCTCTTTCACTTCTCAAGGGTATAAAGTTCCTTGAGGCTTAGCTTGAGTGACAAAATCTTGATTCTAAGAGAGGTATCTTTGGATTCACCTCCCAATTTTTATACTCCACCGAAATGCTGGAGTTGAGGTCATCCCAAGGGGTGATGAAATCCCCAAGTAGGCCTCCTAAAAAGTGTAAAATAAGACCACATATATGATCTTGGGCTTTAAAAGACACACATTTATTCCAATTGATGATTTAGATTTTGTAAGCAATGATTGAAGACACTTGTGATTATGGCATACAATGTTCATTCCAATTTGACAGTATCGTCAGCATAATGAAAGTCAAGAGATTGTCAACATAAGAAATGCGAGCGCCATTGAAAATGCATCCAAACCATGCAATGTTCATTGATTGTTAGGCATTCAAGATTGAGTGTGAGTTTTTTTTAAGCCCAAAACAAAGATGTGTGAAACTCAATTGCCAAGCGCGCACTCGGAGGCCTTCCACATCAAGATTTGTCCAATTTTTATGCCCAAATAAAGTGTGAGCGAGATTAATGTGCATTCAAGGAATTGTCTAACTTAGAAAAACCACTAAAGACCCAAGTGAGTGGAGTTTGATCTTTGTGGAGAACTTAAGACCCTCTTAGGTAGATCCATCCCCATAGATGGCACTAAGATTGCAACCAATGGTTAAATTGATGGGTGATTAAAGAGGGTGAGTCCAACTACAAACTTACTCAAAGCGTTTTTATTAGTTTTTATAACTTAGAAGATTTTAAAAATGTGGATTCTTTTTATGCCCCAAAAGATGAGTATTTGGTCTATGGCATTCAAGATTGGATTTTATGTTTTAATCATGCATTCATAAAAAAAACAAACTTGATTTTAATCCATGGCACTCAAGAGTGATTTTAGCAACATGCATTCAAAGACAAGTGATTAAACATTCAAGTTTTTTCCTTTGAGCATTCAAGATTGATATTTTGTGTGTTATTTTAAGAACTCTAAAGTGTTTTGTTTTAACCTTAGATCATTCAAGACTGTTTTGGACTCAAAAGTGAAAATGACTCTTCGGACTTTGATTTTCATTCAAGATTTTGTGTTCTAGTTTGCATATTTTAAGCCCAAAAAATGATATTCCTAGATTGTTTTGATGCATGAAAAACCTAAGAAACATTCAAGATTTTGCAACAAGACATTTGTTTGGAACAAATAACAAAGCTTTTAGGACAATTTTTGGAAACCATTTAGGACTCTTAGTTTTCATGAGATTTTTAAAAGAACTTTAAAATATTTGCAAATGAGGTTCATTTTATCCTTGATTGATGCTTTGAGTTTGATTTAGATTTTAGTGTGCACTTATTGTTGATTTTGAACCTTTTGAAATGGAAACTTGAAGTTCTTTTTAAATTCCCAAAAATGAAGTGTTCCTAACTTTGCATGAATGCATCTAAAACCTTGATGTTGCAAGGATGCAAATGATTGGATTGGTTTAGTTTCACTTGTTAAAAGATTTTTATTTTTTTGCAAATTTTTAATTTTTAATGGATTTAAGTATGATTTGGGGGTTCCTTTTAAGCACTAAAAAGAAGTGTTTATGATTTTTCTTCCTTAAAAAAAAATGGCCAAGATCTCCCACAAGAAGAAGAAGAAGAAGTAGATGGAATAAGAAGAATATAGACAAGAAGAGGAAGAAGAATTCCAAGTGCTTTGTCCACCTATAAGCTTGAAAAATCTGCAAATACTATGAGATAGACTATGAGTTCCTTTGTCTTCTTCATGCTCATGTGGACCTACAAAACCAATTTATACAATCCTACCAATCACAAAAACAAGCAAAATTAGCCAAAATTAGCAAATGACATACAAAACTTGACTAAAAAAGCTAATGAAGATGACCCATGAGGGGTCCCACTGGGTGTGCCAAAATGTATATGAGCAATGTTAGTATGCTAATAGAAACCAAATTTAAATAAAGCTTCTACAAACTAAACAAAATTCATAAACTTCAAGATAGACTAAGATGAGCTCTCAATTGAGAATATGAGCCATTAATGGGCTCTCTCAATGAGAAGCTCTCTTGTTGAGTAGCTTTGTCTAAATAGATAGGATGTATGCTCAAGCTTTATGCTTCAAAAAGGGCTTCAAATGGAGTTGGAATTTGGGTGTGAGTGTATGGTTTTGATATAAAATGGCTTCTTAAAATGGCATTATGACTTTACTTCATGGATTGTGTTGTTTTGCAAAGGGGAAGGATCCAATTTATAGGCAAGAGGCTTGAGGGATTGAGGGCTAAGATGCAAGGATGGGAAAAAGCTCATGGAGGGCTCATATTGCATGAGAGGAGAGCACATGGATTGTGCTTCCTTACAACCAATTAGGGAGTGACACATGTCACAGGGTGAGAGGATGGAGGAAAGGGGAAGGATGAGTCAACAAAAGAGGCTCACGAGATAAAATCTTCATAAAGACCCTCATAATGGCTTGCAAGAGCAATAAAAGGGCTTGGAAGAGTCATTTATGGCCTAGTGGGCTTCATAAAGTTTTATGGTTGAGATATTTTGAGGGAGGTGAGAGCAATTTCGACTTGGACTTGATTAGGAAGGTTTTAAGCTTGCTTAGGCTTGTGCAAATGATTATAGGATAGATTAGGATGGTTTAGGATTAGCTTAGGGATAGGCAAGTGGATGGCATTTAATGAGGGTGGGTGAAGGAGGAGATATTTGTTAACTTTGGCTTGGGTTAGTAAGTCTTAACCCATGTTTAGGGAATGTGAAAAGGTTAGGAGGGGATTAGGATTAGGTTTAAAGACATCTTCTAGAAGAGTCTAGACTTTGGATGAGGATAAAGACTTTCTAGAATAGTCTAGAATTTCCTAGGATGAGGATGAAGACTTTCTAGAAGAGTCTAGAACTTCTTAGGATGAGGATAAATTAGATTTTTAGGAAATAAATAAAGTTTTATTTATTTCAAGGGTTTGGGTTGAGGAGATATTTATTAAAACTTTTTTAATAAACATGAGGATTAATATTTAATCTTAATTAAATATTTTGAGTTGGGATTAGGGGTAGGAAATGATGGGATTAGCCTTTAATCAAAATTAAAGGAGGATTAGAAGATTTTGGAAGAGGTTAGTGGTCTTAAGAAAATTGGCCAAGTTTTGGGCAAAAAATAAATTTTTTATTTATTTTGGATTTTTTGGTCAATTTATTAATTAAATAATTAATAAATAAGGAAATAATGTTTAAATAAGATTTAAACATTTTTGGGAGGGATTCCTTAATTAAATATTTTTAATTAAGATAAAGGGATTTAATTGCATAAAAATAAATAAATAAATTAAATAATTAATTAATTAATAAATGATGATGTCATCAGGGACTTTTTTTCAGAAAATAAAAATATTATTTTCTAAAAGATTTTTAGGTGTCTACATTAAGTACTATCATTTGTTTGATTGACAAAGAGGATTTGATCAAATGAGGTAACAATAGCACCTAGATGAAAGATTGAGTTATAATATGGAAAAGAAGTACAAGGATTAATTAAGATAACGATATTACAGTGCATTGATAATCTACTTAAGGTTGCAAAGGATGGTTACACTAATTAAGTTTAAAAGAACAAGTTAAACAAAGTATGTCTATCAAGCTTAACTTTTTTCATAGTAGGTGTTGAGAAAAGTTAGTGTAAGTCAAGAAAAAAATTAGATGGAGCTAAGAAAAGTCAATTTAAGTGTAAGTCAAGTAAACTTTAGTTAATGTCGAGCACTAGTAAACTTTAGTTCATGCCGAGTTATTCAATAGTGGATGCTAAACAATGCAGTATGTGACAAGCACTAGAAGTTAGTTAATGTTGAGTGTTAGCATTATGAAAGACATCAAGAATTAGATGAATCAAAGCTAACAAGTTTGATTTCTTGGATTCTGTGAACCATTGAAAGATAAGCTTGATGAGTTGGTGGCACAAAATTCATGGTGAATCATTTTGAGGAAAATTCAAAGAGGATTGATGGAGAATTTTCTAGAAGGGAATGAAATGAAATGATGGGTAGATTCATTGAATCCCACCTAATCTAATCTAACCCTAAAATGGATAATGAAGGATGAATGACAAAAGTTCTTAACTTTCTATTTATAGAGATGACTAGTTAGAAGCAAAGGTTGTCATGTGCAAGAACCTAAAGAAGAAAAGGAGTCTAGGGTATTGCTTCATTCAATTACCTAAGAGAAGAGACTACATTGGAAAAAAAAGAAAGAAGGCTTAAGGTTATGGATTCTTGAAGGGTGAACAAGCTATCAGAGCTAAAGTGTGTAAAAGACAAGCATAATGGAGGATTGAAATAGAGATCTATAATCTACAAGTGTGTTGTAAGTTGTTTACAAATCAAGTTTTACTATTACTTTCTAATCATTGTATCAGTATAGGGAAAATCTGTTGGATTAAGGTTGACCTAAAAATCATTTCTAAATCCTTTAACTAGGTGACATTTGAAGTGAATGATCTAAAGTCCTCTAACAAGGATCACTCCGAAAAGGGTGATTGAAATCCTTTAACCAGGTCACATTTAATAGTGTGTATTGTAACCTTTAATAGGGTTGGCCTTTCATAGGGCATTACTTGAGAAGAGTGAGAATGAGTAGTATGTTACTAATGGTTTTTCCCAAATTGGGTTTCCACATTAACTCATTGTGTTAAATGCATTATTGAATCTTCTATATTTCATGTTTACATTTCTACAAAGTTGATTTGACAGTAACCTACAAGTTTAAGTGATTGTATGATCTAATGGATACATGCATGATGAAAATGTTTTATGGATATGGATTCACTAAGCTATGAAAATTTTTAATTGTACATCTAGACCTTGGCTAAATGATTTACCCTGCCTCCTAGTTGTTATAAAAAATTCCAACAACTATGAGGTAAACTATTTCAAGCCGAAATATAAATGAAATTTAATGATCATAGAATTTATTATAGAGGTTGTTACACATTCTTACATGGATCACTAATCCCTATAAGGAAAGAACAACTAATCAAATGAAGAGGGAAAAAGGGAAGCATCTAGAAGAATCCACAAAAGTATTTAAATAGGCAGATCTAAACTTTATTTTTCATGGTGTAGAATGAGCTATCACATAAGGTATAGTGAACTGTGTGAAGGAAGTGAAGTATTCCATGAAGGAGTTAAGTTTTGGATGTTGCATATGAGAAGTTTTCATGAAGAATAGAGTTTAGTGACATGTTGAAGTAGTGAAGGATAGACAAAACATATTTCAGATTGGAGATCAGATTAGAGATTTGAAGGAGAAGATCTGTAATTAGCAAATATAAGTGTGGACCAAAGGAAAAATATTTAGTTAGTTTTAAAAATTTGAATTAGGAAAAATCTCTTAACATAGTGGCTTAACAGGCCTTTGTAAATATCTTAGCATAGTCCTTACATCACTGTATGTGTAAAATCCTTTTGATGAGGGCACAATCTAAGACAAAAATGAACACAATAGGAAAGGGGGAATTTTATTATTAGAAATGATATGCTATTACATTTAGTACAACAAAAATAGACTCCACAACATGCCCTATTGGCTTACAATGTTATCAAAGTCTCGAGAAAACCCTTCTCATAGTACCTTCAACCATACTCCACCAAAACTTGCCTTTACAATGCCATAAGTGACCTTAAGTAACCTGAATTAGGTTTATAGTTAGGAACACATTTTATAATATTTCATTTAATATCCATCGCCAAAAATAGAAGGTTCTAGAAAACACGTCATAAATTGGTGTAAAATTAGAAGAATCCAAAAATGGTAGTCCAACTTCCGAGAGGCATAACTTTTGATTTGGGATTTTGATTGACAAACTGTTTACATTTCTAGAATGCTCTCCAAGCGCTCTATATCCTTATGGAATAGCTTTTCTTGTCCCCTATTTTTGGGCTTGTACAAGGCCATTTAATGCCTCAAATTTGACTTTGAAATGCTCTTAGGAGGTCTCTAGGCAATATAAAACTACAATAACTTCAAACCATAAAGCCTTTTGAATTGATTCTTTTTCTAGAGTGCTTTAAATTACAAGTATAATCATCCCTCTAGCTCATTATAATTATGGATCAATTACAAAATAACCTATTTTCTACATTGGCACGTATCTTAAGGTGCTCAAAAACTCTAACCTAGGAAACCAATAGTGAAATTATGAGAGTTGGAATATCTATTTGACCTAAACAAGTATCCAAAAATGAAAAAAAATTAAACAAAAACTAACATTAAGCATATTTTTGGGTGATACAGGATTGCCCTTACACCACTAGATGCTCTTGCATTAGACACCTAGGGTAGATTAAAAAGTGACCTTGTCACTTTATAGTTGGTAGAGGAAATTCCAAATGGGCAACCTCCATTGTAGATATCTGAGTTGAGTCTTCTATTGGTCATCCTTTCCACTTCACAAAGTATTCTTCATATTGCCTATTTCTAGTACTTCAGCCCACACAACTATCCATAATTTCTTCAATCTCTTCCTTCGTGAAACTAGGAATTGGACATGGCTCTAGTATCAACTCCTCATCTTCACCATCAAAATGATATTTTTAGTTCTTTTGCAATATTAGAAATAGGAGAAATGTGAATTCCATCTAGCAACTCCACCTCATATACATTTTCTTCAAAATTTTGTAGGGGCTAAATTTCTTCATCTTCAACTTGTTGTAGGTACCCACTGGAAATCATTCCTTCCTCAAATATACCATAACCTGATCTCCAACTTAGAAATCCTTATGTTTCCTCTTTTGATCTTTCAAAGCTTTATACTAGAGATTCATCTTTGTAATATGTGCTTGCACCTCCTCATGTACGTTCTTGACATGTTCGACAAAGTCTTCTAACTCAGCACTTTTCCTCACTGTTGGCTTCATCTTCCTTAGCTCTGGTGCAGTCCTTGGACTGCTCCCATATACAATTTAGAATGGTGATCTACCAATACTCTTATTTATAGAATTATTGCAAGAAAATTCTACTTGTGGTACAATCAAATCCCATCCCTTGGGCTTATCTCCTACTAAACACCTCAGCAAATTGCCCAAACTCCTATTTACTACTTATGTTTGTCCATTAGTCTACAAATGATGTGTAGAACTAAACTTCAATTCTTTCTTCAAATTGTTCCACAAAGTCCTTCAGAAATAGCCAAAAAATTTAGTATCTCTATTAGAAACAATACTTTTTTGGAGACCATGTAGCCTCACCACCTCTCTAAAAAATTGTTTGTGATATGCACTACATTATGAGTCTTGTGACATGGAATAAAATGTGCCATCTTGGAGGACCTATCAACCACCACAAATACTAAGTCATTACCCCTTTCTGTCCTTGGCAATCGAAGAAAAAAATTCATACATATGTCCTCTCAAGGCTTCGATGGAATAGGAAATGGCTGATAGAGTCCAGTATTTTGACTAAATCCTTTGGATGTTTGACATATTTGACAACTTTGCATAAACTTCTTCACATCTTGTGACAATTGAGGTCAAAAATAGTGTTATCTAATAATGGAAATTCGCTTAGCTCTACCAAAGTGTCCTACCATCTCTCTACTATGCTTCTCCTTGATCAAGTTCTCCCCCATAGAACTCCTTGGAATACACAATTGATTTCCCTTGAACAACATACCATCTTGAATCATGTAATCTAACCACCTAGTCCTGTCTAGAGTAATAGGTTCTTTACAAGCCTTGCAAACCTCTAGAAAGTTAGGATCCTTAGGATATAGACTCTTGAGTTCATCAAACCCAACCACTTCAACCTGAATTACTGTCAGCAATAAGTGTATCCTGCTTAATGCATTTGTAACCCTATTAGACCTTTTGCTTCTATGTTTCAATAAAAATGTATAGCTTTGCATGAACTCTACCCATTTCAAATGTCTCTAATTCAATTTACCTTGACTATTTAGGTACTACAATTCCTGGTGATCAATATACAAAAGAAATTCTTTTGGAAAAAAATAATGCCTCCACTTCTTTAAGGCCTGAACTATTGCATAGACCTCTTGATCATAAATAGAGTACTTCTTCTTTGCATCATTCAATATTTCACTAAAATAGGAAATAGGTTTACCTTCTTCACTCAAAATAACCCTAATAGAACTGCCACTAGCATTGCAATCCACCTGGAATGCTTTGTTGAAATCAAGAAGTGTCAACATAGGTTTCTCTATCACCTTCAAGTCTTCAACAATTCAAACTCCTAGTATATCCTGTAGTCCACTTGAACTCTTTTCTATCTCCCCTCATTGTTTTAGTTAGGGGTGCACATATACTACTGAAATTCCTAATGAATTTCTTGTAAAAACTAGCTAGACCATGAAATGACCTTAGCTTAGTGGTAGACCCTAGAGTAGGCCATTCCAAGATGACCTTCACCTTCACTAGATCCATTTTGAGACCCTTGGCTAATACAACGAACCCCAAATAGACTAACTCCTTTTTGACAAAGCTACACTTCTTCAAATTAATCAAAAATTTCTTTTCCCTCAACCTTTCAAGGATACTACGAATGTGCAATAAATGTTCATCGAAAGACTTACTGAAAATCAAAATATCATCTAAATAGACAATAAAAAAATTTCCCAAAAATTTCTTTAATACCTCATTCATAAGCCACATGAAGGTGCTTGGTGCATTGGTCAGTCCAAAGAGCATGACTAACCACTCATATAGATCCTCCTTGGTCTTGAATGAAGTCTTCCACTCATCTCCCTCTCATATCCATATTTATTGATAATCATTCTTGAGATCTATCTTTGTAAAGC
Organism: Cupressus sempervirens; assembly: GCA_028749045.1. Taxonomy (NCBI): domain Eukaryota; kingdom Viridiplantae; phylum Streptophyta; class Pinopsida; order Cupressales; family Cupressaceae; genus Cupressus; species Cupressus sempervirens. Next base: position 293,192,762 of record CM053791.1, on the reverse strand, counting down.
ATTGAGTTCCACTCAAATAGTCCATAAGATCATCCATTCTTGGCAAAGGAAATTCATTCTTGATGGTTTTTCTTTTTATGGTCCAAGAGTCTATACACATTCTACACTCTCCATCCTTCTTTGGTGCCAACACTATAGGTATTGTACATGGACTCAGGCTCTCTCAAATCATACATTTCTTTAGTATCTCCTAAACTTGTCTATTTAGCTCCTTAGTCTCAGTAGGAGTCATCCTATGAGTAGCCTTGTTAGGAAAACTAGCTCTAGGGAATAAATTTATTTGATGATTGATTTTTCTTCCTAGTGGAAACACTTTTAGAAAACTATCAAAGATGACATCTCCATACTTACTTAATAGACCTAAAACTTCTTGTGGAATTTCACTACTATTGTCCTTATCTTTTCTAGGAATTAAAGCATAACACATATGTTGATGTAGCATGCTGTCTAGAAATTTTCTTCCATTAACAAGACATACCCTAGCACTACTTCATATCTTTTCACCCTCCTTTATCAAGGGCTTCAATTTTGTGGTGAACTCCATCCTTTGTCAGAGAATATGTATTTGTATGAACATCATGTATAGCATGCCTATCAAATTTCCATGACCTTCCCAATAATAAATGGAACACATCCATTAGAATGATGTCATAGAGAGCCTCATCATGTTAAATCCCAATATTGAACTTTACCAAACATTGCTCACTAACTAGGACCTTATGATCATCCCACAGCATCAACAATCACGTCACAACATTTACGCTTGCACTTGCACATAGTGTGAAACAATCTCCTCCTTTGTCTAGGTTCAATCTCACCACTCAGTAAGACCCTTTCATTAATTAGAACCTCTCCTCTTTCTACATCCTCTAAATATGATGACAGTGTATCATCATCCACATGATCAACCCTTGCTTGACCATTAGCTCTCCTTTTTGTCCTTCCTTGGCATTAAGGGCATTTGAATACATGATGACTTTCTTCATTGCAATGAAAATAGTTACCATAAAATCCTCCTCTTCTTAAACCTTGTCCACATCTTCTACCTCTTCCTCTCTAAACTCCAAATTTTTGGTCATGGGAGTGGTTTAAACCCTTGTTCCTCTAATTTTGGCTAGTACCCACATCTTAATTTTTATTCTGGTTCTCATTTCAGCCTCAAAATGACCTTCCACCACCCCTTCCCCCTTCACTATGCCCTCTTTTCCTTCCATCAAACTTCTTGTTTAGTTTCTCCTCAACTTGCAAGGGAAACTGATATGCCTCTTCAATGCTAGTCATTCTAACTAGACTTAACTCCTCCTAAATGCTAGGTCTTAAACCACTAAGGTAATGGGAAAACTTCTCCTTGTTTATTTCTACAAGCCCCACCCTAATAAGGACTTGGTAAAATTCCTTTGTGTATTTGTGGATAGATTTTTTAGTTTTCTTTAACCCTTGCATCCTTTTGAACAAATCAATCTTGTAATCAATAGGAATGAACTGCTTCTTTAATTTGTCCACCATGCAATCCCATCTTTTGATTTTCTCCTTTCCTCTTCAATTTCTTTCCAACTGAATCTCTTGCCACTAGATTTTGGCATGGCCTTTCATATTGGCCTTCACAAACTTAACCCTATCAAGGTTTGTGATATCCTCATACTCAAAATATTCCTCCAACTCATTGATCTAGTTGATCAACCCATCCTTGTTTAGATTTCCTGAAAATATGTTGACATAAATTTTAGATCATTTTCCAAGATTGGAAATGGCCCTAAAAAGCCTCTCCTCTACCTAGTTTAGGACTTCTCTATCTCCTTCTACTTCCTATCCAATATTTCTTTTTGCATTTTCTTCCTCACTTTCATCACGTATGACAACATTTTTCCCTCTATAGATCTCCTCTTGCAATGCCTGGACTTGTTTATGGAGGGCTCTAACCTCAAGAGTAACAACTCTGACCCTTCCAACATGCTCCCTTCATGGAGGCATCTTCTTGCATCAACACTCACAACCACACGATCCTAGTGCAAACTGCCTCATAGTCAGTGCTCTATCTAGACACTTAGGAAAACCTGCTCTAATACCACTTGATAAGGGACAAATTCAAGACAAAAATGAACACAACAAGAAAGGGGAAACTTTATTATTAGAAATTATATGCTATTACATTTAGTACAATAAAAATAGACTCCATGACATGCCCTATGGGCTTACAATGTTATCAAACTCTACAGAAAACCCTTCTCATAGTAGCTTCTCCCAAACTCCACCAAAAATTATCTTTACAATGCCATAAGTGACCTTAAGTAACCCATATTAAGTTTATGGTTAGGAATAAATTTAAGAATATTCCATTTGAAATCCACTACCAAAACAAAAGGTTGTAGAAAATACCTTGGACATCAGTGTAGAATTAGAAGAATCCAAAAATGGTAGTCCAACTTCTGGGAGGCATAACTTTTGATCTATGACTCCAATTGATGAACCATTTACATTTCTAAAAATATCTCCAAGTTCTCTATAGCCCTATAGACCAGCTTTTCCTATCCCCCATTTTTAGTTTTATATGAGGCCATTTAGTACCTCAAATCTAACTTTGAAGCACTCTTAGGAGGTCTCCAAACAAATTAAAACTATAATAACTTTCAAACCGTAAAGCCTTTTGACCTGATTCTTTTTCTAGAGTGCTTTAAATTACAAGAATAATCATCTCTCCAACTTACACCCTCTAACTCAGTATAATTATGCCTCAATTAAAAAATAATCTATATTCTACATTGGCACATATCCAAAGGTGCTCAAAAATTCTAACCTAGAAAACTAGTAGTGGAACCATGAGAGTTGGAATCTCTATTTGACCCAAATTAGTATATAGAAATGAAAACACATTAAATATAAAAAAACAATAAACATATTTTTATGTGACATAGGATTTTGTTTACACCACTGGATGCCCCTGCATCACCTTTAATCTAGGGTAGATCATTACAAGTGATCAAGATTTGTTAATATCACCCCCACCCAATTTTACCTTCACCTTGAATGGTTTCTAGGTTACCAATTTTTTTGTGTCACATGTTTAGATTTTATGGATGGAATATATGTTTAGATTTATTTATTACAACATTTAATTTATGTATTTAATTTTTTTTTTTTTGCAAAAGTGGACAAGCCACTATATATATATATATATATATATATTCCATCCATAAAATCTAAACATGTGACACAAAAAAATTGGTAACCTAGAAACCACTCAAGGTGAAGATAAAATTGGGTGGGGGTGATATTAACAAATCTTGATCACTTGTAATGATCTACCCTAGATTAAAGGTGATGCAGGAGCATCTAGTGGTGTAAACAAAATCCTATATCACATAAAAATATGCTTAGTGTTTGTTTATATTTAATGTGTTTTCATTTCTATACACTAATTTGGGTCAAATAGAGATTCCAACTCTCATGGTTCCACTACTAGTTTTCTGGGTTAGAATTTTTGAGCACCTTTGGATATGTGCCAATGTAGAAAATAGATTATTTTGTAATTGAGGCATAATTATACTGAGTTAGAGGGTGTAAGTTGTTGAGATGATTATTCTTGTAATTTAAAGCACTCTAGAAAAAGAATCAGGTCAAAAGGCTTTACGGTTTGAAAGTTATTACAGTTTTAATTTGTTTGGAGACCTCCTAAGAGTGCTTCAAAGTTAGATTTGAGGTACTAAATGGCCTCATATAAAACTAAAAATGGAAGATAGGAAAAGCTGGTCTATCCACTATGTGTGTGTGTGTGTGTGTGTGTGTGTGTGTGTGTGTGTGTGTGTGTGTGTGTGTGTGTGTGTGTGTGTGTGTGTATGTATATGTATATATATATGTATATATATGTATATGTATATATATATGTATATATATATGTATATGTATATATATACATATGTATATATATATGTATACATATGTATATATGTATATGTATATATATGTATATATGTATATGTATATATATATATATACATACATATATATATATACATACATACATACATATATGTATATGTGTATATATATATATATATATACATACATATATATATACATACATACATACATATATACATACATAGATACATACATACATACATACATACATACATACATACATACATACATACATACATATATATATATATATATAGGTTCAAGATCTCAACTGGGAAGGAACTAGAAAGAAAACCCAGCATTGTCACAAAATGTACAAGTGACAAGCATTGATATTTATAACATATTATATCGATAAGCAAATCTAGATTACAAATTATAGGTGTATTACCCCCAAAAATTTATATTTATCAGATTATTAAATTTTTAGAACCAAATCAAATAGTAGGCATGGAGGACTCAAAACTTAACCAAAAATATTAATGTTTTTAAACATGCCTGATGTTGGAGAATTTAAACATAAAAAGGAAGGTAACCTTTACACTATCATTCTTGTATATCCTCACAAGAGGTACCCTTAGTAGAAGTAGAAGGCATACCAGGTTGCTGAGAATAATCGCAACCAAAATCCAAGCATGTTAATGGAGGAACCTCCTAGCTTGGACTTGAACCTTTAGTGATGACAATAGAATTACTAGTGGAAGAAGGCACACTCCAACCTATGGCATTGGTGTAGTCTAACTAAGAATTCCAATTTGTGTCTTGTGTGGCAAGATTTTCTAAGCCAAAAACACTAGGAGCCAGGGTAGACCAAGCACCTGGTTCACCGAAAAACTAGTTTGGGGAGGCCAAAGGCTTCATCCTATGAGAAGAAAGTGCATGTGCATCAACTATTCGTTAGCCCAAAATATCAAGAAATGCAAATCTATTTTCTTCACACCCTCAACTAGCTAATAAGCCAACACTCATTCTGTGACTTGCAAAGTCTTTGTTAGGAACCGAGGGTTATGCTTTTCAAAGAATTTTTGTAATGCCTCAAATGTTGCCATAGCCTCATGTTTCTACATGGGTAGGGATCTTGAAAATAATCCACCCAACAGGGCATTTCTGACCCACAAATCATAGCTTTGCATCACCTATTTAAACTTATTATCAGCACAAAATTTTGGTTAGACACCCTTGATTGCAATAATTTCCATCCATGATCTTGATTAGAGTAAGTTCATAGCATCGAACGAGAATATTGAGACCAAGTTTGAAGGAAACAACACATGTCTTAAGGTTGTAGAGAAGAAATCCTCCAGAATGATGGTGTGAATCACACGGTGAATAGAATATGAGTGCACAATGAACATGATATCTAGTACCACATCATCCAAGGAGAGAGAAAGTGCATCTTCTTCCAATGTTGGTTTAAGCTTAATTTTGAATTTTTTGGGGAGGATGTTTCAGTGATACTGATAGTAGTAGTCACATTTCACACAAACATCATATGGGAACAACATCCTAAGAAAAAGTGAGATGGTAGGCACACAAAGTAGGAAAGATGAAATTATGAAAAGGATCCATTTTTTGCATATAGATAAATCCCTCATCACATGCTCAAAGGATATGAAGTACCTATTCCCATGTGAGGAATAAAGAGAATTCCAAAAAAATTAGGACCCAATTGCAAATCTAATGGATTAAGTACAAACCTGAAACCCCCAAAATGGAGAGATTTTGTATTGATCTTGCCATCTGTAAAGTCATGTGGCCATATTGAAGTAAAATTGTACTTAGGTGACACTCATAAACATGATGTTGGAAGGAATTTATAGGACTTACCATAAAATTGCACATGCCAAAATGAATTCAATAATTAATGATTGGTACTTAATTGTGGCCCATACTTGAGAGGTTGATTACCACTTGATGACAATTAGTCACTCAATCAACATTGGCCCCTCGGTCATCACTTGATACCAACAAGAACTCAGTCAATCATACCACCACTTGGTACCCAAAAGAATACTCAGTCATTACTGAACCAAGTCACTTGGTCAACACATCACCACATGATGCCCAGTAGACACTCAGTTGCCACTAATCCATGATACTCGATAAGATAGTATGATCAAAAAAATTGGTTAATACTAAACCCAAGCTCACTTGGTAAACACTATGTTCAAATAGCTCAGAAAATGCATCACATTACCTACCTCTGCAAGTATTGAAACTTGACAAGTATTGGATCACTTCAGGTGCTGAAGCTTAGACCAACTACTGCTAACAATCCACAATCTTTTTAGAAATTAATTTTTGCAAATCTTTATAATGCTCAATGAATGTAAAAGGTTGTACAATAAAAGTTATGATGATAATGCAACCTAAATTTCAGAGATTATTGGTAACTCTATTTCCCTCTCTATATGTATGTGATAAGGTAACCTCATGAAACTGATTAATTAGGTTCCAAATTTGCTAAAGCACATACTTAATTTACCAAGACAATGATTGTCTCTTGATACATGCTAAGATTATAACTTGAGAATCACCTTCTATATACACATAATGGAAATTCCCTTTCTTGGCAAGAATTAATCCTAAAAGAAATGACTGAGCCTCAGCCATATTATTGGTTCCTATGGGTAAGGGTGCCATTGTAATTGCCAATACTTTACCAGTGCAATCTCTAATGTATGCTTCCAAACCTACCTCTAGATACCCCATCAAAATTAAGTTTAACAAATCTAGACATAGGAGGTTTCTATTTAACTGAAGATCTATTTATACTTGTTTGTAATCTTGTAGATGTGCCAGCTCCTAATGGAATAAATATTGATTTCCATTTCCGAATGATACCTCCATCCCAAGAAGTGATAATTGGATTAAATTTACATCTATTAACACTTGCATTGGTAACTTTTGAAATCAATTTTTTAATGATTTGGAACACTCTATCTAGAGATGATGCTTATTTTCTAAAAATTATCTTATTTCTTTCCCACCAAATTTCCCAAATTACTAATGCAGGAGCACATTTCCAAATCCCTACAAATAAGGCATTGGGGTATAGAACTAGCCAGGCTTGATAGATGTCCCAAATATGTAAGGAAACTTGGCAACAAATAATATAACCATTTCCACGTAACCCATAATAGATCTGAAATAAACATAGAATTAAAATCCACATGCAAGAAAATAGACAACATACCCACAAAAATGTGACACAAGATATACCCTGGGAATCCATAATTGAGAGAAAAATCTAGCCTCCAAAAGCATCCATCACCATGTATTATTCAACAAAAAATAGCATTGCAATACAACCATGGAAGCCTTCAAAGTCATAGCCACCACCAAGCAATCCATTTGAACAAGCATGAATCCACACATCCCATGCCATGCTTCCAACCTTCAAAAATGCTCCATTGGCTAACCTATCAAGCCTTGTCCTATTTGACTCTTGCCTTTTGTCTTCACCTTGTCACACCAACAACTACCCTTGTGGTGACTTATATAGTATCAAATCCCACAAAACCACTAAGTGCTACTACATAAATTGTGTGCTACCTAACCCACTGACCCCACATTTAATATTAGGAATTTAATTATTTTCCCCAATATTAAATAATTACATAAAATATTATCACAATGTTACAATACAACTCATCAAGAATATTGCATGCCCATTCTAGGTGCTCCTAGATACAACATTACATAATAAAATAAAATAATAAAATTCAAGCAATATTATGCAATGTGTGCGACACCTATTATTTTAAAAATCTCCCACTTATTGTATATATTGAATAGGGTCAATCTGTAGCCGCATAAATGAACAAGGGAACAATTCCTCTTAGCACATCCACCATCATGGATCAAAGTACACCAAGTGATCCATGCTAATACCCACAACAAAATCAAAGTATCTAGCATCTCAAACATGAACGATCTCACCTCCTATTATGCCACTACCATTGGACATACATAGAAGCCATCCAAAGAGAAAGCCACCCAACCTACTACATTAGAAGATTGTAAAATCTTGTACCAACTAAAACATCAAGCACAAAAAACCTAATCCAAAGGTAATCACATGTATCCATAGTTATCAAAATATCCATAGCTGAAAGAACACCCACAAAAAGTGCCAAACCCATCTAACTATCCATACCTTTAAAGGCATACCAAGTGAATCTCACATCATCAACATATCCAATTTGTAACCTACAATCACAAGCCTCAAGAGTAATACCTACCACATATATACCAAGAAGCTCCCACTACAAAGGATAATGTCAAATCTATAACCAATCCACTCACAACATCTCAAAGAAGTGAATCCATGTAGTCTCAAGGAAATCCACAATACATAAACCAATAACCTATGAGAAAAACTCTCATAACAAGTCTCCAAAACTCTCCCAAGTTCCCCACAACCAATAGAGGAAAGAGATAAAGGAATAAACATTTCATCTCTCACATGCAATACCTATCACATAAATACCAAGAAGCTCCCACTACAAAAGATAATGTCAAATCTATAACCAATCCACTCACAACATCTCAAACAAGTGAATCCATGTAGTCTCAAGAAAATCCACAATACATAAACCAATAACCGACAAGAAAAACTCTTATAACAAGTCTCCAACACTATCCTAAGGTCTCCACAACCAATAGAGGAAAGAGATAAAGGAGTAACTATGTAGTCTCAAGGAAATCCACAATACATAAACTAATAACCTGCAAGAAAAACTCTCATAAGAAGTCTCCAACACTCTCCCAAGTTCTCTGTAACTAAAAGAGGAAAGAGATAAAGGAATAACTATGTCATCTCTCACATGACATACATGAGCACAAACAAGTGATCACAATCTCTAACCAATCTCAAATCCAATGTAAGTGAAATTGAAAACCCAGGAAGATAACCAAGATCAATGAGAAACTATGCAAATCATAACCTATATCATGTCCTTCTACACACACCTCTAGATGTAAAATATGCAAGTATAATCACCTCCATTAAACCCAAGCAAGAAGCCTCAATGACACCCAAATCATAACATATAACTAATCATGGATGTAAGTCTCTCACAAGAAGATCAAACTCATAAACCCATTCCTAAACCAAGGAATAACCATTCCTAATCCAAGGAATATGACCAATATAAAACCATCTCCCAAACTTAACCAACATAACAACATATGCACATGGAGATAACCAATTCTAAACCATCTCTCAAGTGAACCCTCTAAAACTAACTCATGTATAGTAGCTCAAGATCCATATCCATGAAAAAAAAAGCATCATTACAATGCAACTAAGTGAAACAATGGGCTATACCTCTCAAGTAGAAAATCACTGAGTAGACCAAGATTGGGGAATGATAATGCTCATCAAGATACCCAAGTCTCCAACCAAGACTCATCTAAGAACAATCTCCTCTCAAGTCCATATCAGGTGACTGCCCCTTGGACTTCCCACTGAAACCATCAACTATTCCAACAAACACTTCTCTAATCCAAGATATGTTAGCATCACCACCATCTCTAAGTATCCATGAGCACCTATAACCAATCAATCTATGCCAACTCCAAATGCAACATAGCAATATCTTGAAGTATCCATCTTATGATCAATGTACTCAATACCAATAAACTAAACCAAGATCAATGTCAAAGTTCCAATCATGGCCTTAGGAACATAAACATGAAAATATGATCTTACTATCTAAACCAAAGAGATAACATGCTCCATATAAACATACTATAACATGTCACAACTCTAACATATATCAAGAGTGTACCATGACATAAAAATGAAAACACATGCCAAATAAATGCATAAACAACACCTTTACCAAGAACCCTATGAGTCCTCAAGATGCAACCATCTCCACACACCATGAAGATAACCAAGAACCCTATGAGTCCTCAATATCTAACCATCTTCACATACCATAAAGAAAATAAGTGCACCATGCAAATGTCAAAGATTCTTCTACAACAATAGGATCTAAGAATAACTTACAACATCTATAAACACTCAATAAATACATGAATGCCAACAAATCCCACTCAACCATGGTACCAAGTAACCCATGGCATCACAAAATCCATCTCCTACATGAAGATCCTCCATGTCTATGCACACAACCAAAGAGCCAGTACCGAGTGAAACCAAAATCTTCAAACCAAGAAGATACAAACCAAACCTAGAACTAATCCTACACTTTCACCCCATCACTATCACAAGCTCCCATTAAACCATGTATCCAAGCTAACCATGACATCATGATGAAAAATCCATCATCTAACCATGAGAATCAACCAAGAAATCAAACCATCAAAGAACTCAAAGTTCACATCATGAGTCTTCAAAAGAAACCAAATAACCATGATCCTCAACCATGAAGATATACCACCATAACCAAATTAGGAATCCAAGCCAATGAACATCAAGTATGTACCTGTATATCCAATCATGTCATGCCAAAATCCATGGCATCATGATCACATCCATGAACTCAGCAATTAGCTCTCAATATGTCCAACCTTTTGGCATAAAATATGAGCTACAATCATCCACCATTACTATATTTGGTAACAACATCTCATCCCTACTACATGCAGAAAAAATAGCAAATCATGTGACTTAGGGTATAGACAACCCAAATCTAAGCCACCAATCTAAATATGCATTAATAATGAAAGATAAGTGGGCAAAGACAATCCATAACCAAGCTATAAATGCAACCTATAAGTATAGACTACTTACAACACTGCAAAACTTGTAGACCTAACAAGTCATCATACATATCCAAATCTAAATCCTGATAACCATTTCATCTTGAGACCAATCTAAAATATGAATTGAGTATACAATGACATCAAATCTTAAATCTCCAATGCCATAAACTCACAATATTACCATAGTAAAAATATATACCATAAACTAGATTAATATATCATCAAATAAATTATATCAAACTCACACCAAATCTAAACCAATGCATAGAGCTCTTCAAGAGCTTTTTGTTGACTACTTTAGGTCCAAAATCTGAGTCTATATGCCCAAGTTATGCCCTAACCTATGCTCAAAACAAACAACATTTAAATTTTAGGCTTTTAAAACCTGACAAAATGTCAAAATCACAAACCTACACTAAGTTTTAGTGCTCCGAATTAGCTTTCCAACACCTATAAGAAGTCTAAAATCTAATATCCTGAGAGAAAGTTATGGCCATTTTACTAAGACAGTCTTTTTACCACTTTCCATGTGGTTTTTTTATAAAAAAATTGTGATGAAATTTTTGACGGGATTAAATTTGATAGCCATCATGGGATGAAACCAAAAAACTCTTTCATTTCCTTTGAATATGGCCAAACTAGGGCATATTATATATCATAATTTATAGAAATGTTGACTTAGATCCAATGGTGAGGTATTTTTTTTACCTAGGAGGTCATTTCTAAAAGTTCCCCCAAAAACCCTTCATTTAAATGAAACATCCAAAAAATCCTTTTGTCCAAAAAATTGCATATGCCCAAATCTTTTAACATCCCATCATAATAGTAAACCCAAAACCCTTACATTTGCAATAAATACTCATATATCTTGCCCTCTCTTTTATCCTCCCATGCATTCTCATGGATTTTATCTAGGGTTACAATAATAAAACCATAGCTCTAATACCACTTGCAAGGAAACTTGGCAACAAAAAATATAACTGTTTCCACATAACCCATAATAGATCTAAAATAAACATGGAATTAAAATCCACATGTAAGAGAATAAACAACATACCCACAAAAATGTGACACAAGATATACTCTAGGAAACCCTCACTGAGGGTAAAACCCAGCCTCCAAAAGCATCCATCACCATGTATTAGTCAACAAAAAATATCATTGCAATACAACTATGGAAGCCTTCAAAGCCATAGCCACCACTGAGAAATCCATGTGAACAAGCATGAATACACACATTCCATGTCATGCTTCCAACCTTCACAAATGCTCCCTTAGCTAACTTGTCAAGTCTTGTCCTACTCAACTCTTGCCTTTTGTCTTCTCCTTGTCACACCAACAACTACCCTTGTGGCTACTTATATAGTAGCAAGTCCCACAAAATCACTAAGTGGTATTACATGAACCATGTACTACCTAACCCACTAACCCCACATTTAATATTGGATATTTAATTCTTTTTCCCAATATTAAATAATTTCATAAAATATTATCACAATGTTACAATAAAAGTCATGGAAATATTTATATGTTGCATGCCCATCTGGATTCTCCTAGATACAAAATTACATAATAAAATAAAATAATAAAATTCAAGAAATATTATGCAATGTGTGCAACACCCATTATTTCAACAAAATGTTATTTTGAAGTAGAGTAGAGTAATTTAATTTGTTTAAAATAAATATCTAGCACTAATATGCAAAATGCCAACATACAAAAAGATGGTCAATTGACTCATATTCTTCTTCACATAAAACACATTTAAAAGGAGGAACAATACTTAGCCTAGCCAACCAATCACTTGTTAGAATCCTGTGCTTAATTGTTGTCTACACAAAGCACCCAGCCTTGGGTAACACTACTTGGTTCCAACAGAACATGAAGGCATGAGAAGGAGGTTTTGCCAACTTGACTTGTTGGAGAAGTTTTTAACCTTCCTTAATTAAATAATTACCATTCTTAGCCAGAATCCACAATAATCAATCCTCAATCTTTGACACAAAAGCCTGTCTATCTAAAAAAATAGATTGAAGCTACTACTTACATTAATTGGTCTAAAGGAAGTTGGTATGGATCTTTCCATACTACTTTCCTTGAAAAAATACATACTGCATCCATAAAGTGAATTGCAAGATTACCCCACTATGCTTTTGTAACTAATATAATTTTTTACATGTTTGGCATTGTGATTAGAGGAGGTTGTCCATTCCAAGAGTCACCCCAAAAATTTATCTTATCCCTACAATTTAATTCCCAAGAGATGTACTTATGAACAATTTCTCTAGATGCAATCATGAAATCCCAAATAATAGATCCCTTAGGGGGATCCAACATGGAGAATATTTTGTGTGGATCATTATTATCTAGGTATTTATGTTGCATTATTTGACACCATATTGACTGTGATTTAGTATACATATGCCAAGTTATCTTACCTCCAGATGCTTTATTCTTTATTGTCAAATCATGAATTCCAACCCCTCCTAAAGCAGGAATATGTGCCATGTCTTGAGGAAAAATAAGTGGAAGCTTCTTTTCATTTGTCAAATTTCTAGACCATAGAAAACCCCTAATAAGTTTTTGAATTTGTGAAATGAAAAAAGATGGTGCTTGCATGATAGCCATGTAGTAATTTGATATTGTAGAAAGAACTTATTTAATAAGCAAGATTTTGCTTGATAATGACAACCATCTTACTTTCTAGGAGACAATTTTTCTCTTAATTCTTAGGAAGATGTCATCCCAAAAACTTCTCTTGTTAGATCCCATAAAAAAAGGGAATCCCAAGATAAGTGGAGGGTAAAGTCCTCAGAAAACCCCAAAATATGTACTATCTTGTCTAATATAACTTTTTTTTTATTAAATAAGAAAAAATTTGACTTTTGGAGGTTTATTTTCTGCCTTGAAACTTTTGAATATTGCGTTAAAATTTTCTTTATCTACTTGGCCTCTAAAACTGGTGATGTACCAAATAGTAATGTGTCATCATCAAATAAAGAATGCATGATGGAGATTGATGTACCCTCAATTTTTTCTCCTTTCCACTTGCTAGATAAATGATGTTGCTTAATAGTCCTCCTAAGGGCTTCAGCCATGATGATAAATAAAGTTGGTGAGAAAGGATGGAAAAATTTATGTTAAAGTCCATAGCTATACCCTAGACTAGTGGAGTAAGTGCATGGCACACAAGTCCTATAAGGGAAATTAACCCAAATCCATCTTGCAATACAAAGGGGAGTTGAACCTATAAACTCAAGTAAGTAAACCTCAAGGCACAAACCAACTCACCTACAAGTGGTGACTAAACTTTTGAGGCAAATTCCACACCTATACCCTAGGCCAGTAGCGAAAGTACATGGCACAAAAGTCCCATAAGGGAACCTAGCCCAAAGCCATTCTCCACTATGAAGGGAAGTCAAACCTATAAGCTCAAGGAAGTAAACCTTAAGGCACAAACTAGATATGAGATGGTCAACATGGTGAATATAGTAAAGTTTTTTTGAAGGATAAATGTTTTAATGATCCCAATTCACTTCCCCCCTCTAATATCTAATGATTTCAGATTTTGGAGATGAAGGCTTACAAATTGGGAAAGGTTATTTGATGCAAGAGTATCCCTAGTTGGCTTGTAATCTTTCAAGGTGGTGTGGTTTGGCTTTGGAGTTTGGGAACTTGGTTGAAGAATGAAGTATGGCTCAATTGATACAAAGTTGGTTTGGTGTTGTGTTAACTGAGTGACTTGGTTAATGAAGATTTTGAGAAAAGCTTGGGGCACTCAATAGATACTAGGAGCTTGGTTTGTACTAAGAGATCATTTGTAGTGCTGCCCAAGTCAGCTTGGTCATTAAAGGGAGCTCAAAAGATATAGGGAGCTTAGTATGCACTATGGTGCTTGAAATATACTAGAAGCTTGAAAATTCTTGGGGATTTTCTAATTCTTATCTTGGTCTTTCTGATGCTAGTTCCTATTGGCACCAAGTTGTATATGAGATGACTTTGGGTATTTAATTTGTGTTGTACCAACTTGTGGCTCAACATATATTTAATGTGAGGGATTTAATTTAATTTTTAATGAACTAGGTTGACTTGTGGCTTGCTTGGGCATAAGTAGGGGGTTTTTAGGAGTCTTTTTAAATTATTATTCATCCATCTTACAGAAGAGGATGAGGGCTAGATGAAAAGTTTAAAGAGCTCATAGTTGTGGCTTAAGAACTAGAGGATTTCTTAGTGGACTTGAGGGTACAAGTGTGGATTCTCCTTGGTGTTATTATCACTTTGTGCTTCTAGAATAGTTAAAATTAGGTTTGTAAATTGTATCTTGTTGGATCTTGTAGAATTGATATTTTAATTTTTGTTTGCATTTGGCTCTAACTTAGAAGAGCTTACAATAGCGCATATTGCATGTAATCAAGTATTTTATGAATAAAGAGTTGTGATTTGGTATTAGATCTTGCATCATTATTTATTTTTGTTGTGTTTCTACTATGTGGTTATTTATTGGGGGTTTGGACATCTCCTTTGGAAATTCTCCTTCCTTGTACTACATTAGGTGGTACCAGAGTTGGTTTTGCTAAGTGTGTAGATAGATCGCCAAAGGTGGTACCTTGTAGAGAAGGTTGATTTAGTGGAGCTTATTAATCCTCTAGACTTGTGAATATATTGTTAATGGTTTGAAATTTTTTTGTAAGATGCCTCCAAGAAGATTGGACCCTAGAGAAATTTATGATCTTAGTGATGTTGTGGAAGAAAGGATCTCAGAGAAGATTAGAGCATAATTTAGATCTAGGATTGCATTGATGAAGAGTGACATGATTGCTGAAATTGTGAGTACTTTAGGTGGTATCCTAGGCATGTGGGCACTGATGATGGCTATAAGGAAGTTGCTAAAGACTTTAAAACTATTGGATCTAGTGCTGATGGCATAACTAATCATGTAGAGAGACCTATTGGAACTAGGCCTTATTAGTTTTCTATATTGGATCTAACTTGAAGTTGAAGCATTAGATGGAGGTTTCTAATTTCTTATGTACTTTGACTCCCAAAGACTTGATTGATTGGATTGGTAAATTGGAAGACTACTTTGAGCTTGAGGATATTGTGAATCTACTCAAAGTAAAGTTGGCACAAACTAAGTTTAAAGGACATGTTTCTATTTGGTGGAAAGAATTGCAAAGAGGTAGAGAACAAGAAGGTGAAATGAAGATTACTAGATGGAGATTAATGGTGACTAAGTTGAAGGCTAAGTTCATTCCTATTGATAATGAACTTTAGTTGTTTAAAAGGTTACATAATTTGAAGTAGAAAGATATGAATGTGAAGGATTATACTGAGGAGTTCTACAAGTTAACTATTCATTTTGGGTGGAGTATTTTCAATGGAAAAAGTAACTTAGTACAGTAATGGTTTGAGATTCATTTTGGGTGTGGAGTATTTTCAATGGAAATAGTAACTTAGTATAGTAATGGTTTGATATTAAATATTCATGATGAGGTTGGTAAGTTGAATATTTCTTCAATTGAGGATGCTTATGAGTATGCTCTAAAGGAAGAAGATAAGTTGAAGAGGAAAATTCAAGGTAATGCTAGAGGGAAGAAGAAGCAAGATAACTAGGTAAAGGCTATACTAAGTGCAAAATGTGAACCAAAATCTATTTATCAAAAGAGAAGGATAGGTTTAGGTTGGTTTCGTGGTAATTGTATTAGATGTGGTGAAGAAGGACATGGATATTTTGAATGTTCTCATGGTAGAAAAGTTGTTGTTGTGAATGAGCTTGCAATCCAAGATAGGTGACTTGAGAAAGAAGAGAGTTTTCTAGCTTGATGAGTACTAGTTGGTAAAAGGATAGTGGATTATTGTTAGAGGACTAGTTTGTTTAGGACTCATTGCAAGTCTGGTGGTAAAGTCTATAATGTGATTGTGGATGGTGGTAATATTGATAACCTTGTTGACGAGGAGATGATTTGGAAAATTGGTTTGAAAAGAGTGAGACATCCTTATCCTTACAAGATTGGCTAGTTGTAAGGTGAGCATGCTTTGGAAGTGGGATCAATTCCTTATTGATTTCTTGATTGGTCAGTCTAAGGATCAAGTGTTGTGTGATATTGTGGAGATGAGAAATTGTCATGTGTTGCTTGGTAGACCTTGGCAATATGATTGTAGGGTTGTGCATGATTGTGCCAAGAATGTATTTACTATTGAGAAAGATGGAAAGAAGTATTCCCTAATTACTTTGTAGAATGAAGAGCTTGGTAGGAGGAGCCTAAGTTTTGGAAATTCAATTGAGTTGGAACATTCTAAGAAGGTTGGAGATTGGTATGGAAAGAAAACTTATAATAGACCAAGGATGGATATGAAGAAGTAGAAAAAGAACAAGAGAAAGAGCATAGAAGTTGAAGACTTGGAGGTTATGTATGTGAAGAACTAGTTAAGGATTTATGTGACAAATCCTAGAAGATTTTATTCCCACTATTAAGAACATCTTTTCAAACCTTGAGTTTTTGATTTAGGAGCATCCCTAGTTGGCTTGAAATCCTGGAGGATGGTGTCATTTGGCTTTGGAGATTGGGAGCTTGGTCAAAGAATGAAGTATGACTCAGGTTATACTAAGTTGGTTTGGTTGTTATACTAACCAAGTGACTCAATTAATGAATGCATTTGAAAAATCTTGTGGCACTAGAAAAATATTGGTATCTCAATTTACATTGGGAACTTGTTGGTAGTGTTATCCAAGTCAGCTCGGTCATTGAAGGGAGCTTAGAAGATACTAGGAGATCAACATAGACTATGGTGCTTGACATGTACTAAGAGCTTGATAATGCTTGTGAATTTCTTGATGCTCAGCTTAGTCTTTCTAATGCTCAGCTTGGTCTTAGTTCCTGTTGGTACTGAGTTATCTATGAGCTAACCTTGGGTATTTAATTTGTGTTGTAGCTAACTTGTGGCTCAACATATATTTAATGTGAGGGATTTATTTTTTATTTTTAATGAATTAGGCCAAGTTGTGTTTTAGTTGGCTATTAGTAGGGGTTTTGAGGAGTCTATGGCATTATTATTCATCCATCTTAGAGAAGAGGATGAATGTTAGATGAAAAATTTAAAGAGCTCATAGTTGTGGCTTAATAACTAGAGGCTTGTTTGGCTGGCCTAAGAGTACAAGTTTGGATTCTCCTTGGTGTTCTTATCTAGTTGTGGTTCTAGACTAGTTGGGATTGGGTTTATAAGTTGGATCTTATTAGATGTTATAGAACTTATATTGTAATTTTTGTTTGTATTTGGCCCTAATCTAGAAGGCCTTACAACTAGGCATATTGTATATAATCAGTTATTTTATGAATAAATAGTTATAATTTGTATCAAATCTTGCATTATTGTTTCTTGTTATTATGTTTCCACTATATGGTTATTTTCTAGGGGTTCGAAAATCTCCTTTGGGGATTCTCCACCTTCCACTCCATCATTATTGATAATTAAGTGATTGACATCCATCTCATACTGCAACAACTTGAAGTAGCAAGAGAGGAATTGACAAAATCCCTAAGAAAGAGAAAGGATATGGCCATTCAATAGAATGATACGCTATATGAAGAATTTTATACAAAATGAATGTTTGACATTGGAAATTATAATGAAAGTGATGCAACCATTACAGATCTATTGGAGAAAAACACTATCTTGAATGAAGAAGTTAGAGGATTAAAAAGAGAATATGCATTCAGTGAGGCTATGTGAAGTAACTAAACAAAAGATGAAAGATCAAGAAAAAAAAGTTGTAAGCTAAGGAAGACAAAAGATAAATGACTATTAGACATGAGGAAAGGTCATCTAATGTAGAAAGGCTTACAAATATTCAACTAGACATGATGAATTAACTATCACTTGCAAATCAAGAAATAAATAGAAAAGACACAGAGATAGAAAATTTAAGATCACCGAGTGATCTATTAAGGAATGAGTTTAGATATGAGAAAGAACTTGTTGAATAGATGAACAAGCCTAGTGAAGCACTAAGGTACTTTGAAGAATTGATGAAATCACCCAGGTCATTTGGCAATATCACTGGACTAGGACATACAAAGAAACATTCAACTACTAAAGAAGGAGAATCATCCAAGAGTGGAGAGCCAAGGAATACAATATCAAAAAGAAAACCTAGATGTTATAATTATGGTAAATTGAAAATACTATAAAAATTTACAAAAATAAGAATGGTATGCAAAAACCTAAACTTAAGTTTATTGGTTATTGTTTTTATTGTAAGAAGAAAGAATACCAAATACATGAGTGTAGATCAACAATAAACAATACACCTACTATACCTAGATTTGAGGGATATTGTTACAATTGTAAAAATATTGGACATAGAGAACATGATTATAGATGATAGGAAAAACCCTATTGGAAAAATATGAAAGCACTGAAGAAAGTTTGTTTAAATTATCACAAGATTGGACATATGAGTAAGAACTATAGGACCTAAACACCAATACCAAATAATTTTAAAAAATGGGTAAAGGAAAATTAGATGTTGAACAAACAAAGGAGATGAATCAAACTTGGAAAAGGAAAATAGTGGAACAAATGAGATCAAGATCACCTAATCGAAGAGAGAAGGCAATCACACCACCTCAAACTAATGAAGAAAGGTATGTGACAAATTGTATATTTAATGATTTATCTTACATCAACTCCTATGATAAAATGCACAAAATTTCATATTAGCATGAGAGAAGATGCAATAGAATAGATCTATGAGAAGAATAGTGCAAAAGAATCATTTACATGATGGCTATCAAGCATCAATGAAAATTGTATATATTGACTAAGCATTGCATTATGGAACAAGTACCTTGAACATTTGATTTATGTATTGGATGAGTTAGATGGAATTGACCAAGCTATATACTGAAGACCAAGTTTAAAAGTTTAGTAGTGATCAAGAGAGTTGGATTCTATATAATAGAAGACACAACATTATTAGAGACCCTAAGTTGAATGAATGGAGGTATATATCAATATTTTGGAGGTATTTTACACACCTTATATTTAGATTTTGATAGCATAGAGAAATTTAAGAAATTAGTGAATAAATTTTAAAGACAATGGAAAGAGAACTAGCAATGAAAGTGTGATCAAGTATTTATCTTCAATTGTCTGTAATAGTTAAAAAAGAAAAGAGTTTTAGAACCATAACACAAGAAAATGACATCGTCATCATCTACAACAAAGAATCAAGGAGAAGAGGTAAGAAACATTCAATTAGTGAAGAGTGACACTTTTACTCCACCTATGTTTTGTATTATACCTGAGATTGCCATGAAAGGAGATTTAATGGGTGCGTTATCATTGATACCATCTAAAGTCATTATGATTCACAATGTGAGAAGTTGTTACATGTGCAAAACTGGTGAAGCTAGTAATTATGAAATTCATGTGGCATATGATAAATTGTGTGATGAAGGAATATTAAAGGATGAGTTCAAAATTGTTGAGAGGAAAGGGTTATCTTGTGCCCTAGATTTTGTAAGGAATATCAAAGATCGAATGGATTAAGTTGGTTTTGAGTAGAATTTAGAATATGATGTTTTGGTTAGATAATGGACTAGTAATGATTACAAAGAATGTAATTCATGTTGTTATTGGTTACCCTACATTTGAAAAAAGAACAACAATGTGATACCAAACTAAGGAAGTGATCGAGGAAAATACCAAAGTGGAGTTGAATGGATGTGGTATGTCTATTTC
Source organism: Cupressus sempervirens (assembly GCA_028749045.1). Lineage (NCBI taxonomy): Eukaryota > Viridiplantae > Streptophyta > Pinopsida > Cupressales > Cupressaceae > Cupressus > Cupressus sempervirens. Next base: position 293,172,362 of record CM053791.1, on the reverse strand, counting down.
TACCATCATTAGTCCATTGATTTAATTTTCAATGAGAGTAATCTCTCATTATATTTATCAGTCAAGCTAAATGAATAGTGTGTTGTGTATGAAAAGTTGATCATTCATGGAAGATCATAATGAAGGATCATAGTGAAGGATCATGAATATGATCTTGCCAAGCTAGAAGAATTACAACTAGAAAAGAACCTAGCATGAATTGGGAAGATAGAGAATTCAATGTGTAAGTTTAGATCATTAATCATTTGTACTTTCATTTATACTCAAACCTGCTATCAAAAATATTATATGGGAACAAGACAAACCTATTGCAAGGTAGATTAATGAATATATAACATAGTTGGGAGAAAATTTTGAAGATATTATAGATGCATATTTTGAAGAGTTCAAATTGAAGATCATAAATAGAATGAGGATCCCGACATCATTAGTTATGAAGCATTACAATGATTCATGTTTTCCAGTAGACACAAATAATGCATTTGTGCATGTAGTTAATCCTAGTAAAGCTTGGATTAAATCCATTTGTTATGAAATTGATAGAAACAACATGAGTGAAAGTATTGTTGCACTAATAATGGAGGAAATTGATTTAGAGGTTGAGGCCTTTGGGAAATATGAGGAAGAAAAGGCCAAAATAATAGTTAATATCAAGATTTCTTCCATTGACTAGAAGGGAAGCTAGGCACACAAGGAAAAGTTAAAGAAACTTTAATTATTACTCAAGATCTTGGAGAAGATGAAGAAAATGATAGTGGTGATGAGGAAGAGGAAGAAAATATAGAGAAATAAGGTGAAGGCTAAAATAGTAAAACCCACAAAGCCTAAGGTGAGGAAAATTAAAAAGAAGACAAAATCCAAGCTCCACTCTCCTCCTACACAACAAAGACTAAGGACTAGGGAGGAAAAAATGGTAAGCCCCGAGCCACTAGTCAAGAAATGAGTCATTAAAATCATCAAACTAGTGCAAGTATAGAAAAGAGGAAAGTGTCAACCACTATGGACTAGACAAAGAGAAGAAGGCAAGTAAAAATAAAGAAATTAAAGAGGAATATGAAGAGAGGATCAAGTCTAATGAACCAAGACATCTCTGATCTATTGTAATTAAAAATCCAAGGAATATTGACAAGGTATGTGCCAACATCAGAAGCTCCACAGGTCTATCAATTTTTAGATACAAGAAGTATGATACATTAATAAATAATGATAAATCCAAGGTAGAGGAGGCCATGATAGATATGATTGATAACAAAAGGCTTGCTCACCTTGAAGTGGAAAAGATGATTCCAAATGATTTGTATAGTAGACTAGATAAAAAAATGGAAATAGGCTAAAAAAGTTAAGAAACAAATTGGAGAACGCACATTGGCCAAGATTATGTTTGAATTGTAAAATAAACAAAAGACAACATTTTTGAAGAAGCATAAGAATCTATTCATTGATAAATTCATAACAATTATTATTCTATAAAATATAATAGAGGTTGTTGTACAAAAAAATGATTTCTTATGGAAGAGCATTTTTGGATTAACTACAAAAGGAACTAAATAGGAGAAAACAATGGATACAATCACCATAAAGGATGATCAAAGTGATGAAGGAAGTTCAAGTGTGCCAAACCCATAAGGAAACATATCCCATATCCATGCTACCACACCTAAAAGTCATGTTGATGAAAAAAGAAAGACCTGAAAAGCCAAGGAACAAGAAAAGGAGAAGCAAGAGAAAGAGGAACTGGGAAAGGAAACCAATGTAGAGATTTCTTCTATAGGTCAAGAAGCACCACATGTCTCAAGACCTCAAGATGAGGGAGGTAAGGAGACTGGAAAAGAAGAAGAGGAAGAAGAGAATGTAGTGTTGAGTTATAGCATTTCCATTTTAAGAACTAAAGTACTAGTAAGACTGAGTGGTGACATCCCATCACCTACTCTTACTCTAGTAGTGCAGTAAAAGTACAAAGATATGTCACCTTTCAGGCTAACTTATCAGAATGACTAAATTTGATTATTTCAATCTAAAAATCAATTTTGTTCAAACACATGATCTTGATAAATTTATTCTAGCTAAGTTTTATATGGTCACACACTTTTCTAATTGGAAATGTCTATTAAATGCATGTTTTATACTAGTTAGTATCCAATTACTAAAGAAATAAAATTATTTTAGAAAATTGACATTTCAATAACTCTTACTATTTTTTATTATATTTTTTTATAGTATATAAACATCATTTAATAAATTTCAAAGTCATGAATATTCTCATATAGAGTTCATCGTGTTTTAATTAGATATAATATATTGTAATTAAAAAATTCTACAAGTACATACTTTAACACTTGAGAAGATGTCAATTTTGAGAAGGAAAAATATTAAATCATATCAAAAGAATTTAAAATTTATATGATGTTCTAGAGGAGAGAGTCCTCTTCTAGAATCTATAATTTTTCTTTTGATTGGAATACATTTATTTTAAAAAATGTGGTGGGAGATGAAAACTATCGATTTAAATAAGTTGAAATGTGAATCATTATAAAAGAGAAAATATAGGTCTAAAGCCAATTTTTATTTTTGATTGTTCTAGCTACATAAGTTATCTATAAAATAATCTAAGATCAAAGGGAAATAAGTTTATTCCATGTTATTTTGTGGTGGGAACTAGACCCTTAAAATATAGTGTTTCTCAGCAAAGAAAAAGTTATTTTTAAAAATAAGAAAATATATTCCAAATAATTATTAATATTTATAATCCTAAACTTCATCCATTTGTACATATTTCATTAGTTTACTTCATTTTCAAATTCTAAATATTAATACTATTTTTATGTCATTGAAGGTGAACAATTATACTTTTGTTAGCCTTTTCCTTTGTAAAAGGGTGACACATGTTTGTGTTTTTACCCAGTGTCGAGTAGAAACACACAAAAGGAAAGTAAAGGAAATGAGGTAAAGGATAGTTCTCCAGGTAATACTATTAGTCTAGATGAAGTCATTGATATGCCAAAATAGGATCTAGCCAATATCACTTTTAAGAAAAGAGTCATCTTATAGGGCATACTAAAAAGGAAGAAGCAAGAAGAGATGAGGTAAGAAAAAAAAGAAAAATATGCATTGCATGATATAAATGACATATTTTTTGATGTTTTTGACATTCAACCCATTGATAAATAGGACCCAATTATCTCTTAGTTCATAAAAATTGTTGAAAAGGTCAACTCTCAAGATATTGAGGCAAATGAAAAACTAATGGCCTAGTCTAAGAAGAAGTTTGAGAAGAGAGTATTGGAGAAAGTTTCTACTCTCATTTCAATTAAAAAAGTTGAGTTACAGGCCAAGGTTTAAAAATGAAATTTAGGAGAATGTAAAGAGGATTCAATCTTACATGGAGTAAACAGGGAGATCTATCTATTAGTTAGCTAAATCAAGCTCAATGCATTATAATCGATTGTTGCTTGCACAAGGAAGATTAACCAAGCTACAAAAAAAAAAAGGAGAATGGAGGCCAAAATAATTACCATATAGTAAATGTTGATACCCCATTTGGAGGTTATGCAATGAGAGCTCATTCCAACAAATGATCTAGTTGCAAAGAGATCACAATCTTTGTATTGTTGACAATTTAATTGACTTAATAGAAAAGTTGAAGTTGAAGATTCAGGTTGTGGAATTTGAAAGAACCACATGGGATCATGCACTCACCATGATCAATCAAATTCTTAAACCATTCATTGATAAATATAGTTTGATTTCACCCTCATATCCCTAACACTTAATACCCCAGCATCAAAAGTGACAGACATAAGTGTCAAAAACAAGAGGGGATGATGATGATTAAATAATAATGATAAGGAGAATTATTGATATAACAAAGGGAAATGAATCAAAATGATCATGAGGTAGTGATTTATTTAGAGAGAAAAAAGTAGACAAGGTACAACAAATTTACAATCAGATTGATGTTCATGTGATGATGATTTTGATTTTTCTTCCTCACATGTTGAAATTATTCATGATAGTGGTATTGGAAATGGCTTTAAGTTATTCACTAATCCTATATATGATGAAGAATTTGATATTGATCATTGCATTATGACAATCACATTACTTGTCATAATGTTTATGAAGCAGCAGTTCATGAAATTATCAACCTGTATTTTCAAGAGCACATAGAATTTTCAGATTTGGTTAATATTGATCTTGATGATGATACATTATCATACTATTGTAGGAGATCAAAATATTTTTCTTCTTGGAGTGACAATGACTATGATGAGGATATTTCATTATGTGAACTTGATAATGAAGTGTTTGATGAACCTATTGTTGAAGATTAGCCAACATTTTGCAATAAGTCTAATAATGATTTCTCTCATGTGATTGTAAATCCATTTTTTGATTGTGAAGATACATTGGAGAATCTTGAAGTTGTTTCTAATCTTGATGCTGATGAATTTTGTGAATACAAGTCTAATTGCTCATTTGAATGTTAGTTGGTTCTACAAGAAGAGGCACAATTTTGTGGTATGTATGCTTCTCTTGGTGAAGTTAAGTATGAGACCTTTTTTTTTCAATTTGATAGCATGCATGCATTTCAAAATGAAGAAGATTTTTAGTCTGATTTTGAAGCCTAAGAGAATTCTGATCCATCCTTTCATAGTGAGCATTATGATGATTTTCATTCTAGTTTTTCCATACACTATGAAAGTGAAGAGATAGAATTTGTTTTTCTAATAAAGTTGATTGAGAATGCTAATGTTTTTTGTGAAATTTTTTGAAATAATTTTTCCATCTCACCTCATGAAAGTAGAAATAAAAACCAAGTCTATGATAGAGGTAAGAAGTTTGGATGAATTTTTGGTGGCCCAGGGCTATCAATTGTACAATTTAGGAGTAGGTTTTTTGCTTTCAATAAAGTTGTTTGAGAGATTTTTGGAGTGGTCTACTTCACCCGTAAATCTAAATAAATTTCATGCCCACAAGGGACTTACATCCCTAGATAGAGCCCCTTTTGAGACTCAAAATTGAAGCAATAATTTTTGAGTACCATCCTAAAACATTGAGTCTAATCAGACCCCTATAAAAAATTACATGCATGTGTACCAAGCTGTCATTTCAAGGCCTATGATGTGTTTCATGTGTTTAAAACCTTTCATTTTTTACATGCATATGTCCCATGATGATAAGATTCCATTCCAAGTTATTTTGTGAAGTGTCATTTTGAGCAGTTCTAAAATTTACATTTTTTTTTGAGTACCAAACATCGATAGGAAGCCTAGTTTGCAATTGAGTATCTTGTACCATGTAAAGTTGCATGACTCAAAAATTTGGGAGTGTCTAGTATGCATATCAGTGAGATTATGTTACATATTTCAAGTTTTTTTGATATGTTTCAACAAGGTTTTGAATCCCTCAAAATTGATTGTTCATTTTTGTCATGCTAATGTACATTGTTCAGAATTTTAGGAAACCCTATTTGACCAGTAGTAACTTTGACCCAGTTGACTCTATTGAAGGTTTTGTTTTTTTTTTTTCTTTTTCAATGAATTCTAGAGGTTAGAGACTTAATATGTTTTAAACTTGAGCCTATGAAAAATCCATTTCAGTAGTTTTCAAATGTTATTCCAAATACAATTTGTGAAGCTTCATTCATAATAGAATATGTAGATTGATCTGTAGCCTTGCTTGGGATGTTATAATTTTCAAATCATGATAGATGGGACCAAAACTAGTTATACCACCATGTTCTAGACTAAAAATATTCCAAGTGTGCTAGTTTGCAAGTTTTCATGAATTTGTTTACATGCTTTCCTAAGACCATTCCATTTGTGAAAAAAAATATTATTTTGATAGGTTGTTTAGTACTGCATTTTCTAGAGGACAACATTGAAAACTTTCCAAAAATTCATATTCATAATCTCCATGTGATAGTAAAATAATGCCCCAAGTGGTTGTTTAACCTATTTTCAAATCCAAATCCAAATGCACTTTGTTGTTTATAACATGGTTGTTTGCAAGATATTTTGAAGTAGGTGACCTGGGCAATTAATATCTTTTCATTTGAATGTCATCATAAGAAAAAATATGAAAGGGTAGGAGTTTATGGACTAGAGAATGTGAATGCAAATTTTTTGGGGCCTAATCTGATGATTTTGCCAATTTTTTAAGACCAACTTAGAGTTCTCTTAGCACAAAGTGGACAATATTCAAAAGGAATTTTTAGTTGGACCCACTTTGGGACCCGACTGGTTGTGTCAAAGTGCTAAGATAACATATGTGGATCAATGGTGTCTCCAAAGGATATAGTAATTATAATTATTGAAACTATCATTGTGTACATATATGTCTTGATCATGCGAGGTCTGGGGTCAATACCCAAGACATGGTTAATGAATAGAATAGAGTAGAGAGAACTATATGAGAATAGTTTATCAAGATTTTATATTTTCAACTATTGTTTAATAAATTCCACTATAGTAATTGAATGCTTGAATGAAATTTTCTACCTATGAGAAATGATGAATATATAAATAATTAGATATTTTTCTTAATCATTTCATAAAGTTAACACAAAAATATGTTCTTATTAAAAGTGGATTATTAAAATGAGAATTAAATATTTGTTCATAGGAAGGTTTTTAGCCACTTATGTTTATAATAATGCTCTATACATTCCTATTTTTAAGATAATGACCACCTACATGAACTCCTGAAGATAACAAGTTAGAATTTATAGCTTCAGCACTATATAATTATAATAGTGGATCACTTGTCTTTCCTTGTAGCCTCTTATTTCTTAAAAATAGGATACCTAGATCATCATTGTACTCATTGACTCCTCATATTATCCTAGTTGACTTAGTATAACCATAAAGTTAGTGAGATTTATGTAACTAGACTTTCATAGTGTAGAGACTTCTTGAGAAAGGCATAGTTATTTTCAAAAACATCTTCACGCTCAATATAATGTTGGTAATTCAAGTACATCTTTCCTCCCACTGAACTACCTTGGATATATATAAGAAATAATTTATCTTGGTAATGCTTCTTATTAGGTGAAATGAATGACTTCTTCAAAAAGACTAATTGCATGGTTCATCATTAGTATTTTATTTATGTAGCTAATAGATTGTAAGAACCAAAAAATCAAATTAATTGATTAGCTATCGATATGTATATATGCATATACAAGATCAACTATATAAATTATATAGTCAAATATGCAGAAATAATATAATCACATTAATTTAGTATACTAGTTAATTACTAAGCTAGTAGCAATTATTAGATAACTACTTTGATGTATCAGTTTGGCAGTGTAGTTTAAAGGTTATGACACTCTAAAATTTTTAAAATCCATGGTATCCCAAGGTCAAAATTTCATTCCAATCGATGTTGGGAGGTTCAAGATTTCAAGTTGAAAGTAGATGGCAAATCATTATTGAGTATACGACATCACAATGTCTTGATGTTGTGGTAACTTCCATGAAACCCAATTCCTATACGTTAGGGAATGTCAAATGGATTTTGGGATAGAGAAGTATAGACATAAATTGAACTCGAGTTCATAGTATGAGAAACTCAAGATTCATTACCATCATTAAGAAATGGTTGTAATCACATGAGAGTTACTTGACAAAATGTCCAAAGACAGAGAAGAACATAGTACCTAAAATTGGTGTGAAGACTCGGTCCGCTATTGTGAGACTTAGATAAGTTCTCAATCATAGATAATGCATGTGGTGCATGTCACCATTACATAGTTAATCTGCAATTATGATCAATGCACAGTCCAAATTGTGATCATCGACATCAAACTAGTACAAACTCTAAACTCCCTCTACACTCTGATTGTCTTAATAAATTCTAAACTCTCCAATACAAGATAGCCGATAGCTATATCATCTATAACTATTAGGGCCTTTTTGGTCATGGGCATAGGAATGGAGAATAGGCATGTAATATTGGGAATAGGAATGGCTATTCCAATAACAGGTATTTTTTGGAATGGGTATAAGCTCATTTTAGAGGCAAAATGGGAATACGTATTCCTATTCTCTATTCCAAGTGATGAACCAAATAGAAAATGGAAAACATATTCCAACTTTTCTATTCCTATTCTAGAAACCAAATGTGCCCTTAGGATTTTGGAGGTGATTTACCATTGAGCAAGTTTTATTGGTCTTTGATCTGTCCTCAATTTTCAAATGCAGAGATTCATCACTTCTCCTATAATCATTCAACTTGTTTATTGCCTATGCTTTTCTATATATTGGCTATCCTTAAATATTACATATTAAGAAGAAATAAAGCTTACAAAACTAAATCAACTTTGACTATGCTATATCATCTACAACTATTAGGATTTTGGAGGCAATTTATCATTGACCAAGTGTCACTGGTCTTAAATCTATCCTCAATATTCAAATGTAGAGATTCATTACTTCTCCTATAATCATTCAGCTTCTTTATTGACTATGCTTTTCTATACATTGCCTATCCTTAAATATTACATATTAAGGAAGAAATAAAGCTTACAAAAATAAATCAACTTTGACTATTTAACACTTTTAACCTAAGAGCCAATGAATAAGCTTCTTTTGATTCCTTCAAAAAAGAGATTATCCTTATTAAACATCACACACTAAAGAAGAAGAAAAAATTTGAAAACATAAATCAATTTTTTCTACTTAACATTGTTAACCTAAGAATCAAGCTTTTGTAAGAACCCAAGAATCCTCCAATATCATAGAGTAATAAGAGAGATTGTTTCTTGGTTTTCTCAATACACAACGGATGAGGGGGAAAGGAGACACAAATAACTCAAACAACCAAAGAGATGGAGATGTTCAACCAAAATTTCTTGCTTTCTTCTATTTAAAATTTGGAAACAACTTTTACAATCTCAAAATAAACTACAAGCTTCATAAAAAAATAAAACTACTACTATTGTTGTTCACAAATTAAACTTGTAGCATTTTGGAGTTGCATACAATTGTATTCCTAGAATGTGAGCACACTTCTATGAGTTATTATATCCAAGATTGTTCAAGAATGAGTCTCGAATGGCGGCTCATAGCTCTTTATTCATTGAGTGCAAGGGTTTGTGATGGAGGCTCTTAGTTTGACCTATTTTGTGTCCATGCAAGTACACTATAAAATGAGTAATTCAAATATCAAAATATGAATGCAAATGAAGATGAAAACTAATCTAAATAATAACAATGCAAAGCAATGCAAGAAGGGAAATCTAATCTATGAAAGGAAATAACTATGTAATATTAATTTATGAAAACAAAAATGACTTTAAAATACTATGAAAATGCAAGGATGAAACCTCATGATGGAAGCCATGGATGCAAGAGAGAATAAGACAAGAAGAGATAATTTGTAATGAAGCTCCAATGTCCAAACCCTAAGGCTCAAACTCCTTCTCCAAAATCGCTCTCTAAACCTGTAGCATAACAATGCTATAGCAATGAGCTATTTTAGCTATATCTCTCTCTATTTCTCTATATCTCTATATTGCTCCATATAAAAATGAGGAGAGGGCTCCTTATAAAGGAAAATGTGGAGGTGGGAGACTTCTCACAACTAATATGGTATAATAGATTTTGATCCATGTGAGATAGAATTCCACCAATGAGAAAAGAGGAGTGTTTAAGAAGAAAGTGGAAAGAGGAAAAAGAGGAATCCCACTTAGAGATATGTGCATTTAAGTGTAGAGAAAATAAATAAAAAGATTTATTTGATTTTTATTTATTTGATTTCCTTTTTTAAGTGGGTTTAATTTTTATTTATTTAATTTTCTTTTTCACATGGTATTTTATTTAATTAAAAGAGAGGTTTTATTTTAATTAAATAAGACTTAGGATAAAATGATCAAACCTTAAGAAATATTGAAATAATTGAATTAATTATAGTTTGATAAAAGAAATTGATTTGAATTAATTTAATAAAATATTGCAAACTGTTGATTCAAGAAATTTGATAAATTGAATAATGAGGACCCATAGTCTAGACAACCATTTTAGGATGCATACATTTACCCCTCTTTGACTAATGTGATCAATTTGGGAACACATGTAGTCAAAGAAAGAAATTGAAGTATGAGATCGATTTGGGATCACAAAACAACCCAGATGTGTGATAGAAATTTTGATTGAGATCGTAAAAGAAGATAATGAAATGAAAACCAAAACATGACCATAGTTGATTTAAATTCCACAAGAAAGATTAAGGGAAAACCCTCTCAGACTCATAATGCACCTAAAAATGCAAACTAACATGAAGTCTAATATTGCAAGCTACATGAAAATGCAAAGTTTTTCTTGCAATAGAGAAACTATACTATAGGATTTTGTATTCATCATTCGTTAGAGAATGTAAAAGAACTTATTTTCATCATTGGAACCTTATTAATAGACATCATAAATCACATAATCATCACTTGTCTCTAGCAAAACTTTGAAGATATGAATGTGATTTATATTGGATTGGAATGTGAATTTTTTTTAACATAAGCATCAAAGGCATAAAGGTCAAGATGACTTTTGATGTTAGCTTACTTAATTTACTATAGAAAAACCATGCTCGTATCAAGGCATAGATGTCAGGATGACCAGAAGAATGGTTATGCAAAATCAGTCAAGGATGATGCCTCAAATTTCCTAAGTCTTTCAAGGGGACAAAAAGAGACATTCTAGAGTTTCAAGACCATACCCACAAGTAGAAAAAAAATAAAAACATGCCCCATGCCCAAGGTCCTCTAGCTATGCATTATGGAGAGACTTATCAAACAAGAACATTCAACAAAAATCAATAATAGTCAGCACACAAAGAAAAGATTATGACATAGGTCAAGCATTAAGTGTTTGTGTTTAAAAATTTATGTGTGTTAGTTGATACTAAGTTTCGAGGATAAGGATCGAATGCTTGCAAGCAAGTAAGGTCACATGACAAAACTAGGTAAGACCAAACTAATAAGTGGTGAAAAACACTCAATGTGGGGAGTTTTATTTAAAAATACAATTGGGGTAGTGTTAAAAAACACCATTTGAAAGGTGTGTTAAAGACTAACACATCCAAGAGACCAAAACTAACATAGTTATGTCCCCTAGACAAAGACCAGTTCCAAAACAAGGCAATAAGGATAAGGCATGATGAAGAAAGGCCAAGTGTCGAGGACACACGCTAAGAAAGGGGGGTGCAAAAGCCTCAAGTAGCACCTATTTCTAGGTTTTCACCACTTGGATTTTTTTTAAAAACTTTTTTGGAATATATAATTTTTTTGGAGATACATCAAGTGCTTATTACTAAGATCATTTTTTCAGGACATTTTCCAATTTTTAGAATTTTGACAGTGTATTATTTTTTTGAATTTTTGAAATATATCATTTTTTTGTATTTTTTTAGGATCAATAAATATTTACAAAGATGCTCCCAGATAGAATAGGCATCATGCATTGAATTTCTTCAGGTACAAGACATTGATAGGATTAGGGAGCTACTCTCCCTCTACTGTAGATAGTAAATAGGCACTAGACCCAAAAGTTGTTGTAATAATGTAAGGTCCAAGCCAATTAGGTTCAAATTTACCCTTTTGATCTCTATTCTCTTAATTTTTAGGATTTTCATGTAGGACAAGATCTCCCACCTAGAATTCTCTAGGGTGAACCTTTTTGTTGAATGCTTTTGACATGCACTTTTGATAGCCCCTCATATGGTCAAATGATGCTTGGTGTTTCTCATCTAGAAGTTATAACTCTTGAAGTCTAATGGCACGGTAGTCTTCATCTATAACTAGACCTTTGAGGGAAACTTTGAGTGAAGGAATCTCAACCTCTAAAGGTAACATTACTTCAGCACCATATGTCAGGGCAAAAGGAGTAGGTCTAGTAGGAGTAGGAATACTCATTCTATAGGCCCAAAAAGTCAAATTTATTTGCAAGTGCCAATCCTTACCATTTTTATGAACTATTATATGTAAGATTTTGAGAATGGTTTTATTTGATGCTTCTACTTGACCATTTCCTTGTGGGAAGTAAATGGAGGACCAATGTTGTTTTATCTTGAATTTCTTACAAAGTTGTTTAAGATCCTCATTTTTAAAATGGCCTTTGTTGTCAGTGATAATCTTAGAAGGAACTTCATATCTATAGATAATATGATTTAGAATAAATAGTGAAACTATCTTGTCTGAGGTAACATAAAGTGGAACAACCTCTACCCATTTAGTGAAGTAATCAGTAGTAGTGATAATAAACTTATGTCCACGTGATGAGTTGGGATGAATCTTCCCAACAAGATCAAAGGACCAACACTGAAATGACCAATGATAGATAGAAGGAATGAGTTCCCTACCTAGAGCACGTATCAGGTTACCATGTTTTTGACACTTTTTAGGTGACATTGCAAAATCTATTGCATTAATTTGTATCGTGTGCCAATAGTACCCTGTCCTAAGAAACCATTGAGCCATGGTAAGACCATTGGAATTTCCCCAATAGATGCCCTCATGGATGTCAACTAATTCTTGGTCAAGTTCTTCCTTTTCTAAGAATCTAAGAAGTGTTCCATCTAGATCCCTCCTATACAAATCTCTAGAGATAAGGGAATGGTGAGAGGTGTTTCAAATAAGGTTTTTACATTTAGATTGGTTAAAGGTGTCAATTATAATGTCATCATTAAGGTATGAATAAATGACACTATAAAAAGATGACTCATGACTAACAAGGGTACAAATAACATGAGTTTCTTGGGAATCATAGATAGGGTGATATAGCTCTTCCACCAGGAATTCAAATCCTGATTTATGTTGCTCTAATTGAAGAAGTGGAGAAAGTATAGCAATAGAATTAGTTGCTTTGTTTTCTACTCTAGGGATTTGTTGAAAGGAGACAAATGTGAAGTAGCATCTCAAGGAATCAACCATTTTCTTGTAAGGTACCAATTTCTCATTTTTTGTTAAATAATTGTCATTGACTTAGTTGGTTATTAGTTGTGAATCCCCATAGATGTGTAACTCATAATTATCCATTCTATAGCCATCTTAAGTCCATTTGTTCAAGATTCATACTTAGTAATGTTATTTGTACATGGAAATGATAACTTGTAAGATTTAGGAATCGTGTATCCATGAGGAGAAACAAACAACACACTGGCTCCAAAACCATTTTACATAAAGGATCCATCAAAGAACATCTTGCATGTTCTTTTAGTCATATAAATGAGGTGCTCATCTAGGAAATAAACTTGAATAGGTGCATTATCTTGTAGATCGATTTCTTGTGTTAATTAAATAAGCATTGAAGATATATTCTAAAAACAACTTGGGAGATGGTCAAGTACCTCATCCTTAGGTTCCTCAGAGAGGTTTTCACCCTCAAATACATCCTTTATTTTTACTTTTTTTTTGGTTTTGACATCACTACATAGTGGTTTTTTCTATTATAACTCCTATTCTTTTTATTTTATTTTCTTTTTATTTTGAGAATAAGGTATTTGATGTCTAGCTCTATCATGTTGGTAGCTAGTTCACCGGTGAAAGAGACTACGAGTTTAATGGCATTCAAATAGAAAGCTATCTCATAATCATTTTGAAATATTAAAAGCTCAAGTTCATGATAGCATTGGGACCAATCAATCAAATTAGTATGAACAAGGGGTAAATCAAATGACTGGTTCAAGGTTATGAATATGAATGATATCTCTGGTGACCAAAGAGTTAGAGTCTATCAAGTGATTTCCTAAACTACCCAAATCAGGATTTGTCCTAACAAGTGAAGAATCATCTAGTAAGGTAACATGTAAGTTTAAATCATCTGATCCTACACATGAATTGTCAACTAACTTGGGTTGAGAAGTATACCTATAAACAACATCAATGTCCATATCAACTATAGAAGGCTCCGAGAGGGAGTTCCATTCATACTCATTGGAATAAAAGGTGATCTAAATTATGAAAGGGAAATTAATGAAAGAATAATGAGAGAACTGATATGTGAAAAGAAAATTGTTGAAAATTTGAAGAATGACCTAAATGCTGAAAAAAAAATCAATGAGAGAATGTCGAAATCACAAAAGGACATGAATCGATTGAATCAAAAAAATGTGCAAAATCTTCATAGGCAAAAAGGAAAAATAGGACTTGGATACAATGAACAAAAAGGTGAATCTTCCAGAATCATTATGGAAAAATTGGTCATACATCAAACAAATCCTGGAGTCATGGAAAATAATAATTCAATGGAAAGTGCTACAACTACAATCAACATGGTCACAAAGCTAACGAATGCAAGGAGAAATCAAAATTTGAAGTTAAATGTCACAAATACAAAAAGCATGGTCACAAGGCATCTCAATGCAGATTGAAATCATTCAATCTAGCTGAACAACTTGTAAAGGAAATATTTGGATGGGATTATAATACCTAGTGCAAATGTCATTATTGTGGAGAATATGGACACATTGGCATAAATTGTGCAAGGCATCATGCAAGAAAGAAGGATACTACTATAAGGTGTTACACATGCACTAAACTCAATCATATAGCTAAAAACTACATGAATTTAGGAAAATGTTGAAGCTGAAAAGAAAGCAAAGGCTAACAACATAAGGAACAAATGAGGTAGCAATGGATTCCTAAATCTACTGAGGATACAAGCTCAAATCATGAAAGTGAAGTCATTCAAGAAGTGGGTGACTCCATCCCCTCAAACTAAATTCCTAAGAATGTGTTGGAGTTGTACTCATCAAGAAAATCATAAGTAGTTCCAAGAAATTTGAGGAATGCAAATGATCCAATTCGTATTCCAGATATGCAAGGATCACAAAAAGGTTATCTTTTGCTGAGTTGCATTAGATTCCACTGAGAAAAGTTGGTTAAAGCCCTTACTGAGTGAGGTTGGGAGTAAAAGGAATTTGGTTCATCCACTGAGTTGATACTCTTGTCGAGTTTGGTCAATGGATGATAGTTTGTCATGCACTATGTTAGTATGGTGCCTAGCATTAATGGAAAATTTTCATCAAAAAGGGAAAAATTCAACTTCATTTTTCACTACGTCTTTAGTATTTTTCAAGAAAAGGGATTTCTAGGTGCACTCAAGCAATTCCAAGCAATTTTGAGTGAATTTTCAACTAAGGAATTCATTTGAAAATTCCTTTCACTTATCGAGCAGCAATGACATCTAGCAGCACCAATAGTAGCAAGGAAAAAAGGGGATTAGATATGTTGGTCAAAGGTGTAGAGTTGAAAGCACCAAATTTCAAGATAGTTCCAACAGTGGCAGAGGCACTTGACCCTAATGGTACGTAATCAAAAATTCCACCAAAGATACTTCTAATTAACGATATTTGCACTCATTTTAAGTGTTCAATTCAATAAATAGGAACCTTAGAAATGGATAGTGCTTTAGAAGAAATGTGTGTTGATGGCTCATTAAAACCCAAGCACATGCACTTGGAAGCAAAAGGATTGACACACATATCACACTTGCCAAGAAGCTTTTAGATAAAATGTATTAGGTATATTCTTAACTACATACACAATGGTTAGTTATAGTTGAAGTAGCCTGCATTGATCACCAAAAATATGATTCACAAGATTACTAGACTTCCCATTCTAACCAAAGAAAAAACCATGAAAACCCTAGGTCAAGATGAACTCCAAAAGAAAACCCTAGCTAAGTGGGATGGTAGAGGTTTGAAAATTAGCACCATTACTAATGTGGAGTTGAGGTTCAAAATTTATGTAATTGCCCACAAAATGTATAGTTCTAGTCATTTAAATAGTGTGCCATGTGAGGCAGTGGACTTAGCATTCAAAGGTGTGAAGAAAAACATGGAATTTGACTTGTCAGAGGTACTATTAAAGAACTAAACAAGAATATGGACAACATCATGTCATCAAAGAACAATCCCTACAAATTTGGTTCTTTGTTGATATGTCTTTTCTTTTATGTGTAAAAATTCTTTCCATCCAAAGGTTCTATCATATGGAGAAAGGATGTTCCCATTTTGTATCAGATAAATGAGTTTATTGCAGAAATGGGTGTAAACTTTGATAGTATAATGGACAATTATTTTGAAGACTTCAAAGAAAGAATGAACAAGAGGTTCAGGAATCCTCCTAAACTTGTTGAGGATTATAAATATGATGTATGTTTTATGGTAGAATGTGATAGTGTATACATTTAGGCAATTAGGCCCTGAGTTGCATGGGTGAAACCTCTCCCTTATGAGGTCAATATTGATGAAACTAGGGACATCATTGAAGCACTAGTAAATGAGCCTGTAGATCCCAAACAACTAGTCTTTGGCACATATGATGAGGAAAAAGCCATAATTGAATTGGAAATCAAGCTACCTCAAGCAATCAAAAAAGGCAAGAGGAAGATTGTTAAGATGAAAATTGCCACTGGTCCCTTAATGCTTATCAAGGGAAAAGGAGAAGATGAAGAAGAGGATCAAGAAAAACAAGATGAAGAGAAAGAATTAGAAAAGGAGATAGATTCAACTAAGAAGAAAGGGAAGGTTATCATTACTAAACCTCCAAAGGCCTCCATAGCTATTTTCACCAGGAGAAGCAAAGGAAAAGATAAAGGTGAAGTAATGTTTAGCAAGCCCCAACTTACCTTCCAAGAAAGGCTAAAATAGATGGAAGAGGGAGCTAGCATCACAAGCTTCAAGGCTTTAAAGTTTGAAAATAGAACTGATGCCAAGAATATGTAGATTAAGGATCTAGTACTCACCAAAATGGGAAAGTGGAAGTATTCCCCAAACTAGATTGCTCCTCAGATCTCAAAAGAATTGTTAGTAAGATTGCAGCTAATATGGGAGTTAGCTACATAGACATCTAAGGACATCTATGAACAATCCTTAAGGAAATTATTTCAAATATTACTAATACAAAAGTAAAGGTAGCCATGAAGGATAATGAAGGTAAAATGATGATTAGATTCCACACATATTTGATTTTAATCAAGGACATTGAGCATGTTGTAAGAGATGCAACAAACATTTGGAAGAATATCTATCATCTACATAAGCCTAATGATGATCTAGTTGAGATCAAGGATGATGATGGTGATAGTGATCATGAAGAAGATTATAGCACTCCATGTGCTATTTTTGATGTTAAATACTATTAGGCACTAAGGGTTGATGATTAAGAGAAAGAAGCTAAAGAGGAAGACAAGGAGGAAGTGAATAAAGAAGATGATCCAATAAAGATTGTAGCAAAAGTCATTGCTTTGCTTCCTCACTCTCTACCTAAGCCAACAATATCATCAGGGCTGGAGTTAGCTTCAATAGGATTGATTGCATCTACCTTAGAAATATCATCTACTCTTGCCACCTCATAGCTCCAGGTATCTTCAATGGAAGTATTAGTTACTTCATCTACCGAGCTATAGCCCTCTTCATCAATACCTGAGCAATCCATCACAACAATGTGCATAGCTTTTAGTTCCACAATTGCATCAACTTCTTCTACACCATGTACAGTAAGTCTACTAGTTCATTCTACAATTTTGTCTACCATAGCTCTAATTTCACCTATTTTTGTTCTAGTTAGTTCTTCAATTTTAAATATTCCATCTTGTACATTACCTATTGGTACATCATTTTTGGGAGGCACATCAATTTTGGATATAGTTGGTACTTCTCTTAGTTTTCCTCTAGTTGGACCAATTCAAGTGTTTTCTACTAGTCCATCTACATCAACTATTGTTTCTATTTCTAAATCCAAGGAAGTAAGCACTAAAGTAAAACCAAAGACTCCTCTAAAACTTTTGCTTACTAGTAAGGCAATTGATGAAGATATAGATTTGGACACTACCTTAGCTAACAAAATGAGATTGGTTAGTCAACTTTTAGAGAAAAAGGCAAGGCAAAAGCAGCTAAGAGAAGAGAGGGACAAAGAATTCACAATAATCAAGAATGCCAAAAATATAATTACTGAAGCTATAGGTGTTGATGTTGATCCATCTCAAAAAATTTTGGTACAATTAGAAAAGGCTATAAATAAGTTCAATGAGGAAACTTCTAGCCAAGAGAAGCTCATTGAAAAGGAAGAGAAGAAATTTGACGATAAAGTTCTTGAGCACATTGCTTGTCACATTGCAATAAAGCAAGTAGAATTATCCATAATATTGAGCAACCTAGAACAATCCTTTACAAATGTAACATTACTTTTTGGCAATATTTGTGATTTTATTGAGTATACCAATGATATTAAGGAAAAATTAAATAAGATTGATGTGGACATGAAGGCTAGTGCTCAAATTTTACAGCTTGACCCTAGTTCAAGCTCACCACATCACATGAAGGTGAGATTTTTGTCAGAAATGTAGGTAGAGCTACTCAGAGAGGAAGCCAGGATTAGGTCTACACTGATTGACATCTAGAATATGATCATTCTAGTTATGGACCAAATGCAAAAACATATTACTTATTCAAAAACATTGATCCAAGACAACACTTTTTCAATAGCAGATCATATGATTGAACTTTCTGTAGAAGTTCAAGGGGCACTCTTTACCTACATAATTTTGCAAGATAACTGGGATAAGACATCGTCTCTTATTCTCAAGGTAAACTCTAAGTTTCTCTCACATTTTAGTGTCTGTATTTGAATTTATTGTACATACTCTTTGGCATTATTGTCAAAAAGGGGGAGTATGAGATGAACAAGGGAAGAGAATAGGGGGAGTAAAGAGACTTGTAGAGAAATAAGGAAGAAAATAAATTGATATATGTATAGATAAAAGCTATGTATATATTATGCCATATGTATGGGGGATATATGTAAGATATGTATATATAACAACTTTACAAAGATCGATTTTGAAAAATCAAAATTAGAATGTCAGTGAATATAAATTTTTGGCTCATAAGTATTTTTTTCACTAATGCCAAAGGGGAAGATTATTGGAATTATGTCGTATTTTTCTTTAGTGACAACACTTATTCAATTTTGAATGTTTACCAAGCTCATCACTCAGTCTACAGTTTATATTGATCATTTAGTGGTTACCTTGTAAGCTTAGTAGTTAAGAAATTCACACTGAACATTCCTAAATCTACTGAGTGAATGTATAGTTCAACTATGTTTACTAAGTTTATAGTGTTCACCAAACAAATAATGGTTACCAAGCTTCATAATATCTATCAAGTTATCAGTTTGCATGACATGAAGTTAGTTTCTACCAAGCGATGAATATGTAGTGTTTACTAAGTGAAGAAAGGTAAACTCAGTGTGCAGTATCTACCATGTGACACTACATCTACCAAGTCATCAGTGGTCACCAAGTTCAGAACTACTCTAAGTGAATAGTATGGACCAAGCCTTCACTTCTATTGAGTGCATGACAATGCCATGTAATGTAGTAGACACTGAGTATCAGAAGGTCACCGAGTCAATTCAATGAACTCGAGTTATTTACTATTGGGCCAACTTTGTAATGTGTTGTTCACTTGTGTTTTGGCCAACCTTGTAGTTTTGTAAATTTGAAAGGTATATATGTAAGGTGTATTGTAATATATCATTTGTATTAAGCAATAGAGAAGTAATGTGAAGTATTTTTGAGAAGTACATGCGAAAGATTATCAATAGCAATTCAAAGAATATAGGAAGGTCAATACAGAGGCAAAAAGGTTATATCCATCACATAAGGTGATTAGTGTATAGAGGATCTTATCAGTAATTAGTTGTAAGTAGATCCACTACTTCATCTTAACAGGTGAATCAATTTCTAAATCATCTACCAAGGTAGACTTAACAGTCTTTATATAAATCTCTTAACTGAGTGCATACTTCATTGTATGTTTATAAATCCTCTAACAAGGTGGACATAGAAGTCCTTGGTGCTCCTAATAGGGTAGATAACTAGAAGTGGTCAATGTAAGCCTTAACAGCCAAATTTATGCTATAGTAGTAAAGTATTGAGGGTATCATCCCCACCCCAATTTTACTTTCTATTTGGAAGGTTTCTAGGTTACCAAAATATTGTGTTCTTTTGTGTGATGAATGTTTTATCTTTCAGTATTAATACATGCAATAGCATGGATTGATTTGTGATAAATTTAAAAGAAAGAATATTAAAAGTTACTAATTAACCACTCCCCTCTTAGTAACTTGTCATATCTTGAATATTTCCAACACAAATAATGTCATAGCTAAAGAGAAAGGTTTCATCTCTTGTGAAGGTTTACCATAAGACCTAGGTGAAACTGGTAACATTGCAAGGGTTTACATTTAGCTAAAGTTGCATCGAAATCATCTTCTCTATTAAGAGGAACATGAGTACTTGCTACAATCAAGTTAATAGACAAAGTATTGTCCCTAGGAATACAATTCTTTGTTTCATTGTAAGGGAACTTAACAAATTGATGATAGGTAGATGAAACTACTTGCATATCATGAATCCATGGTCTACCAAGTAAAATATTGTACACAAGGGGTCTAGCATCAACTATTTGGAATAAAATATCTTTTTTAATAGGACCAATCCTAATGGGAAGGATGGCCAACCCCTTTGAAATTATCTCTACCTCATCATAGAATTTGATAATAATCTTTCTTCTGGTATGAATAACTTGTTCAGAATAACCTAATGTCTTTAAAAGACTCAAAGAAAAAATATTAAGCTCAACACCCCCATCTATTTACATGTGCCTAACATAGGTTCTATGGATCATAACCCTACTATGAAGGGCAAGATTGTGTAGATGGCTCAAAGATTTATAATCTTCCTCTGAAAAGGAAAGATAATGAGGGATAGAAATATGATTAACCATATTGTGTAATTAATCGACATCTAAATTTTTGGGTACATTCACCATGCACAAATCATCCTTAAGAAATTTTTTGTGTCTCTGAGACAACTCTAAAAGCTCAAAGATCAAAATTTGAGTGGGGGTTCTTTTCAATTGACCAACAATATTATAATTCAACCTAGCATTGACCACTATTCTTGAAGGAACATACTTAGATTGCACTTGTTTTGGATTACTTGGTTGGTTTGAACTAGGTCCTTTGATGACAAGGGGATCTCAACATCATGTAGAAAAATTGAGACTTTGGGAAGACACTTTCTTATTTTTACTTGACTCATTTGAATTGGGTCATGTAATAACAAGGGGACCTTGAGATGACTATCGAGAGTGAACACCCTTTAGCATGAAAATAGGTTTTTCACCAAGGATAGAAGAGTTCAATCATAACCATTGAGATCTTTATTTTCTATCATGTTGACACTTTCTTCTACAACCTCAAGAATATTGACAACATTTTTTTTATTTGCATAAGTGTGATTGATTGCATCCTTGTCATTCTTAGATTGGGAAGCTTCCCCTTTCTCATACTTGGGAAAAAGCTCTTTGAATGTTGTGTGATCAGCATTGGTATTTAATCCATCTATTTCAAGTTTTCCATTCTCGATAAGATCTTATAAAATATGCTTAAATCTCCCATAGTTTTTAATATCACATCTAATGCCATTGTGAATCTTGCAATAGGCCTTCTCATCCAACCACCATGGCTTAAATTTAGGTATGTGAAAGTTTGCGGCATCATAAGGTCGCACAAGATTACAAGCAAGGACCTTTGTGAATATCTCTTCATATGACTCACACAATTGTGTAAAGTTATGTTTCTCTCCTTTAGGCCTTTCTTGATATCTTGGCTTGTTACTTTGTTGGTTAGCACTAGCCAAATGGAGAACAACTTGGTATTTAGGCTTAGAGGAATCCAAAACTCCATCTTTAAACACTTGTTTGTTCTTGTTCCAATATGTGTTCTTTCCTTTATCCTTGTTATTATTTATATTCTGACCATTTTTTTTGTTGTTTCCATTTTTTGTCAAAATACATTGCTCTCTCAAGATATCCTCAATTCTAAATGTAGCTTCAACTATGGTATCAAAGGACTCAAAAAATATATTCTTAACTTCATACTTCATCTCAGGAACCATGTTAGTAATGAGGATTTCAATCTTTTCTTTCTTAGGAGTAGTCCTAGACTAGCAAGAGCACTATCATCTCCATCTTTGCAAGAAAGTAACAAAGGATTCTCCTTTTCTTTTCTTTGTGTGACATAAGTCCAATAGCAAGATAGATTGTGAAAGATTGTGTGCAAAGTGTTGAATAAATCTTTTAATTAACTTAGGGAACATCTTAACAGGAGGATTTATACTAGTAAACCATTCCATTCCCTAACCCTTAAGACTCCTTGGAAATAATCTCATAAGATATGAGTCCTCATGATGAAACTCAAAAATCAATAGTATAGAATTGATGCACATGATCATTCAGATCCCCATTTCCAACATATTTTTCATATTGGGGGATCTCAATTTTCTAAGAAAATCTTTCATGTCAACTCTCTTATCAAAAGGATTAGGACAAATTGAGTCAAGTGACAAAGGACTCTTGGGTGCCGATATTTGCTTCAATTATTTCTTCAATTGGTCAATTTCTTCTTTCATAGAGGGATCATGCTTTTGAATCTTTTTGTCTACATCAAAATTTTAAGGGACCTTAGCACCCTTTTTGATTAAATTTTGAAAGCATGCATCTCTATTTTGGTCCATATGTGCTTCCATACATTGCTGAAAATGAAGGGTCTAGTTGCGTAGCCAAGAAATCAAAAGCATTATAGTCAAAGTGTGAGCTACCATCTCCTTATCATAAACCATGATGAGCTTGTTGTGAAGGTTGTATTGAAACTCTTGGAGGTGTTGGTCTCCTATAATAATCACATCTTGAAGCTCTCCTTCCTCTGGGGCTAGAAAATTGGTAAGATGTTCTTGAGTGTCTTCCACTTCATGGAGTCTTAGGAGGGGTAGATGGAGGAGAGTTTTTTCCACCACCAATGTGCACATTTTTGAATTGATTTTCAAGTTGCAAAGCCATGAGAAGGTCTTGTTCTTCTTGATAGGATTTCCTTTCCATCTCAATAATAACTTTCCTTTCTTCCTCTAGGCATCTAAATTGTTCTTCCTTCTTAGCATGTTCTTCTAGAAGGGCTTTTCTCTCATGCTCAAGTACTTTGAGTCTACCAGTCACATAACCTAAAGGTGTCATGGGTGGTTTACACTATCTTGACTATCTAAATTGGTTACCAATATATGTTTCATTCACACGAGCACTAGAAGGATCACTAATTTGATCATCATGTTGGGATTTCTCTTCTTGATATGCATAATGCTTACCTTTCTCAGCACTTTGATATGCATCCAAATATCTATCCTCAATATGGGGTGAGGGTGGTCTATTTTCGCAAGTGGGACCACTACTGAAGAGGTCAACATAGTTTTCACCACTTCAATTCTTCTTTTGTGGAGCCATTGTAAAATCCATATCCATATCCAAGTGAGGTGATGCTAAGGGTGTACTCAACTCAATAAGGTCACTATTAGGGTCAAACAAAGCTTCTAGAATATTCTTAGGCAATTGAACAAACACAAGCTCTTTTCCCTTACATCTTTGATGAGTTTGAACTAAAGGTAATTTTTTAAAGATGACTTGAGGTTGCTTTCCTTGATCTACTTGATATCTTATTGTAAATAGTATGAAGGAAAAGGTACTAGGTGATAGGATAATCCTAAAAAATGTTGGTGCCAAACTAGAATATTTAAAGCACTCACTTGTTCAAAAGAGATGTTATAAGATGAAATTATGCAATAGGTATAAACCAACATTGCCACAAAGGTGCCCACAACTTTGGGTGAATAACCTAGAATAGATGGAGTAGGAGGATTATTTACCCAAATCATAAATAATTAATTTTTTTTTTTTTTTATGAAAATGGATGGACAAGAAATTACTAAGACTCTCCAAGCATAATATCAAAGTAACACAGGGAGAGATGAGTAACTATGGCCAAAGGCACACCCAGCTATCCAAACCACCATGCAAGAGTTAATATAGTGGAAACACAACACATAGAACAACAATAAAAGGAGGAGGAAGAGAAGATCCTTTATTGATTCATGAAAATATAAGCATACATGCCTAGTTGTAATGCCTTCTGGGTTACAAAAAGATACAAAATATATTCAAGATCAAAGATTCCACATTAAATTCATAGCTCCAGATACATATGCAACAAACTGTCCAAATTCTTGCATTCTTTTCTAGAATCACTCCCCAAACTCTTCCTAACTCTAAGCCTAAACACTATATATATACCTACCAAAATGGCTTAGAGATCTTTCTAGAACATTAAATAAGAGGAAGGCTAACCCAAAAACAATCTAGACACATCCCAAGAAAATATCTTAACATAAATGTTGTGATCGAAATAAATCTTGCAAGTCAGCTCGTAGAAATCACATCCAAATGTTGACACTCGACATAACTAGGAAAATTCAGCACATGAAGGATCACTCAGCATACACTAGGTAACTCGACTCATGAAGAGTCACTTAGCATACACTGGGTAACTCAACACATGAAGGAACACTTGGTGAACACTAGATTGCTATAGTAAGTTGACAACCATTAGAGCTATAGCAACTTGGCATCCATTAGAGCTATAGTAATTTGACATCCACTAGAGCTACAGTAACTTAGTATCCATTAGAGCTACAATAACTCATCATCCACAAGAGCTATAGTAACTCAGTGTCTACTAGAGCTATAGTAGCTCAGTATCAACATGTAGAATGAAAAAAATGAGCAGGATAAAAAGACAACCTAGGATGCTTATGCATCAAACAACTAGGGTTAAAAGAAATGATTCTCTTGAATAATTAAGATGTCACAATCTAATTTGAATCCAAATCAGATAGAGAAATCCATGAAGCATCTTCAATAGGCATGTTCTTCCACTTCACCAATATTCATAGTAATCTTTTCATCTTGTGTTCTTGCCAACTCTTTGATCCAATATTTGTTCAACTTCTTCAATTTTCTTCTTAGGACAATCTTCTAATACAACAACTTTTTCATCTGATTCATGATACTTATAGAAATCAGCAATATTGAATATAGGATATATATCCATATCATCAAGTAACTCAATTTCATAAGCATTACCACTATCAAACTTCTTCAGGATCTTACAAGGTCCAAATTTCTTCATCTTCAACTTACTATATGTTCTAATAGGAAATCTTCCTTTCTTTAAATGAACCATCACCTCATCACCAACTTCAAAATCATGATGTCTTCTAGACTTACCAGCATTCTCCTTACACTTTTGATTACTTTTTTCCAATCTCAACTTCACTTCTTTATGCAAAGACTCCATAAAATCAACAAATTCTTCTCCTACAACACTTCTCTTTCCTTCACCAGCAATATCTCTCAAATTTGATATACCTCTAGGCTACATTCTATTAAAAATATCAAAAGGTGTTTTCCTTGTACTCCTATTCACATAATTGTTATATGCAAACTTAGCTTGTGCCAACACTACTTCCCAATTACTTAGCTTATCTCTAACTAAACATCTCAACAAATTACTCAAGCTTCTATTCACAACATCTATCTATCCATCTATTTATGGATGGAATGTAGAACTAAACTTCAACTTATTACTCATTTTTTTCAAAAAGTCTTCCAAAAATAACAAACTTACTATCTCTATTAGAAATAATACTTCTTGGTAATCTATCCAATCTCACACTCTTTAAAGAAAAGTTTAGCAACATGCTTAGCATCTGATGTCTTCTTACATGGTATGAAATGAGCCATCTTAGAGAATCTATCCACTACAACAAATATGAAATCATACCCCTTCACTGTCTTAGGTAATCCAAGAACAAAATCCATACTGATGTCACTCCAAGGCTTCTTAGGAACAATAATGGGTGTATACAAACCAATATTTTGACTCACTCCTTTTGCAATTTGACAAACTCCACAACTTTTTACAAATTTCAGAACATCCTTATACATTTGTGGGCAATAATACTTCTCTTTTAAAAAACTTAATATCTCATCAATTCAAAAATGTCTAGCCAATCTACCACTATGCTTTTCCTTGATCAGATTGAACCTCATAGAACTTCTAGGAATACACAACTAAATGCCTTTGAACAACATACCTTCTTGAATGAAATACTTATCATACTTACTTATGTGATCCATTAGATTTAGTTCTCTACACTCTCTCCATGCCTCAAAAAAATTAGGATCAGCATCATGCATATCTTTCATATCGTTGAAACCAAGAACTTCAACTTTCATTTCAGTCAATAAAAAATGTCTTCTACTCAATGCATTAGCAACTCTATTAGTAACTCCACTTTTATGCTTGATAAAAAATGTGAAACTCTTCAAGTACTCAACCCACTTCATATGTCTTTGATTCAATTTATGTTGACTTCCCAACTATTGCAAAGCTTTATGATCAGTATAAAATACAAACTCCTTATGAATCAAATAATGTCTCCACTTCTTCAAAGCTTGAACAATAGCATAAAATTATTGATCATATATAGGATACCTCATTTTAGCATCATTCAACTTCTTACTAAAGAAAGCAAGATGTTTACCTTCTTGAGTTAATATAGCTCCTATTGCACTACCACTTGCATCACATTCAACTTGAAATACCTTATTGAAATTAGGCAAAGCCAATATAGGTAACTCGGCAACCTTTTGTTTCATCCATCTTTCCCACTCAATTCTTTCCATTTTTCTAATTAGTTATATGTTGATTACATAGGAAATGAAATAGATTAGATCTTATCTTTTAGATCCTTTGAGATTCATCTTTAGTTGGCTCAAAAATAGTTTACATCTAAGTTTTTGAAGGCACAAACTATTATTCTGATTGTATATTACTTGGCACTTATTGATTTCTGATGCTCGAGAGATATAGGAATTTTTTCTTGTTCGGCTCCTATAGTAACTCTGTCTTGCTCGACACCTATAGTAATTCTATCTTACTTGCCACTTATACTTTGCTTGGCATCATTTTTAACTTAGCACTTGAAACTTTCTTGGCACTTGAATAACTTGGAACCTATTGAATTTCTAGCTCAACACATATTGTAGCTCAACATATATATTATACTCAGCATCAACTTAGAAATTTCTTAAGTGTGTTGACACTCAATTGTCAAAACCAATCTGAGACCAACAATCTCCCCCTTTGACATGAGTGTCAAAAATAATTAACTAATCATTATGAATCTAATCTTTATGAGTATAATGTTCATCTTGTTCAGCATATGTACAAAATTTTGAAAACTTGTTCAAAATTTTGTAGAAGACTGTATACCTTAAAAATTGTAACTCCCCCTGAGCTGATGTGCCATTTCTATATCCAAAAATTCTTATGTTGGATATTTCTTATGCTGATTATTCTGATCTCTTTATCTCTACCTTGTCACTCCTTCCCTTGGCTATCTTATTTTTGTCTTTTCTATTTTTATTCCCCCTTTTTTCACATCTTCCCTTGCAATTTTCGCAACCTTTTGGCTTTATCTCCTTATTTCTTCCTTAATTTTATCTTCTCTTCAAAACTCAAATTTTTTTATTATCTCCCTAATTTATTTGTTGGATTTGAGCAAATACACAACTCAAATCCACAAGCCCTCAAATCACTTGCATGTAGAAAACCTGTCGCAGAGAAGAAAAAGACAAGAAGAGGCAAGGGTTTGGTTTGAAAATAAGAAAATTGTATTCACAGATAAAAAGTGAATTGATGTACAATATGATAAGAATTTATAATAAGAGAGACTAAATATAAATGTCTCTAAGAATCTTGTAGAATAAGTTTGAAAGTGCTAGAAGATAAGGTTGAAAACTAAGCATACATCCACAAAAGGTGGAATATCCTTGATCAAGGTGAGCAGATAAGTACGACTTAGATAGGAACAAAATCTTGTGTTGTCAAAAACTTCTAGACTATAACTAATGAATAAATACATTAATCTAAGTAAACTTAAGTAAAATAATAAATAATTATTTACTCTAACACCTCCCCTTAAGTGAAACTTAGGGGAATTCCTTAAGCTCACAAAATCTAAGATGAAATGCAAAATGGGTCCTAGCAACTAGGCTAGTTAGGTACCCATGTATAATGCAAAGAAATGAAACCTCATGGGAAAAGCCTTGCCCAAAAAAGAGGTAAGTACAAAAATGCTAAAAAAAGGAAGGAAGGAAGGAAGGCCTCAACAAGACCCCCAAGGACAACTTCCATTGGAAATGTATCAAGAGACTCTCAAAATCATAAGTACAACCAGTCCCCCCATGAGATGTAGAAAAGATGCCAAAGCCCCCCCAGAATAATGGAGCCACTGGAGTAGAAATAAAACCAATGAAACTCCAATTTGGAGTAAATAAGGTAACCCCTAAATGAGAGTGAAAACTACAAGGTCTAGCTGATGCTCAAAGGAGAAAATATGAGAATCTTGAAAGGGAATCCCCAAGGTAGGTGTGATAATACTATCATGAATGTCCACTATAGAATCTGTAATAGGTGCACCTAGAGGCTAAGTGAATGGAGCTAGAGGATCCAAGAAAAGTAGAAGAAGAACCCTATTGAAGAGAAAAGATCTCAACCACATGTGGTGTGGTATTCAAAATAGGGATCTCAGTAACAATACAAAGGTTCAAATATCTTGAATGCACCACATGATGCTCCTATGAAAGAGAAGTAGTGTGCTCTGACAATGGAGATGGTGGACCAAAGTGCAAGAAGGTGTATAGATGAGTGGAAGGATCAATTTCCCCTATAGCAATAAGACCTCCTATTGCATTATCCTGAATTAATACTAAATTAGTAGTGAACTCAACTATCTTCCCTGATCCACTGCGTGTAATCTGTGAAATTGAGAGAAGGTTTACAGATAGAGATGGAGCTTGTTGGTGCAAATTAGATATTTGCATCACATTTAGAAGGTCTAAAAACCCCCAAACTAGATTTTGTTTCATTCAAATTGGACATCTGAGGAAAAATCTAGAGCCATTTGATTTTTGCAGGCTTGACAATGATTCAAAAAAAAAACAATAGTAGCAATTTTCAAATAGCTATATCTCCCTCATATGGACTCCTTTTTGCAAGCAATTTTTTTTTGTTTTAGGGTAGGATTTTGTGATCTACAAATTGGTGTATGAAGTTTGAGATCTCTATTTTTGAATTTTTTTGCAACACAAATTCCATTTTTTGCCACTAAAATGCTTAGTATAGGCTCATTTGGACTCCAAATTAGGTTCCTAATTTTTTGAAAGTGCATTTATTTTGTCTACTTTTAGATTTATAATCATATTATAGGTTTTGTACATAGAAATACCACTTTCAGAAATAGGTCCTAAATTGGCAAGTGGCTATCAAGTGCCTAAATCATACATTAGGGGGTGTTCTTTGATTCTTTGGGGGTTCATTGATTGATCTCATGTAGAAGTTTTGTTTCACATGTCGGCATGGAGTTAGACCCAAGTTGACAAAAAGAAACTATTAAAAATGGAGTGATACACTCCTTGGTCATCTAAGAAGAGAGCATAAGGAATTATTTCATTATTTATGTTCCAATGAATTGAGCTCTGATACCATGTTGGATTTGAGAAAATACAAAAATCAAATCCACAAGCCCTCAAATCACCTACACATAGAAAACTTTTCACAGAGAAGAAAAGGACAAGAAGAGGCAAGGGTTTGGTCTAAAAATAAGAAAATTGTATTTTTAGATAAAAAGTAAATTATTGTACAATATGATATGAATTTACAATGAGAGAGACCGAATATAAAGTCTTCTAGGAAGCTTGTAGAACAAGCTAGAAAGTGCTAGAAGATAAGTTTGACAACTAAGCATACATCCATAATAGGTGGAATATCCTCGATCAAGGTGAGGAGATAAGTGTGACTTAGATAGGAATAAAATTTAGTGTTGTCAACAACTCCTAGACTAAAACTAATGAATAAATGCATTAACGTAAGTAAACTTAAGTAAAAGAATAAACAATTAATAAATAATTATTTACTCTAACATTATTATCTCCCCCTTTTGGGTATCTCCCTCTTTGGGTCTCTTAAATTATTATCTACCGCAAAATGTATTATTTCCCCCTTTTTGACACTTATGTCAAAGGGTTCTATGCATTAATTGAATACTTAGCCAAAAAAGATTTGTTTACCTCCATAATGATCTTCAAAGTAGCATCCCAATTGTCTAATGCAATTTCTAGTGCTTTAAGCTAGATTGTTATCTCTGCTACAAGGTGTACTAGGTCATCCAATGTAGAAAGATTGGGATATTTCTTCAAAAAATTCTTTGCATAGGCAAGTTATTTGTGCAAAAGTTCTATGTGAGGGGTTATAGAAAACTAAATTTGTATTAGCTTGGCCTTGGTGTTTGCCTCATCTCTTGTGAGGACAACTAATTCCTTTTGTGTATGAAGAATTGTAGGAAAATGCTTCTCACTTTGAGCTAGATCCTTTGGTAGCTTCATACTTGATAATTTAAGGTTCCTTTCCAAGCTTAATATATGCTGGCTGGTCTCTTGTGTGAAAATTTATGGATCACATAGTTTGGAGTACAATGAGAATATATTCTCAAGTACTACTTTTCCCTTTTCTATCTTCTTTGCTAGCTCTACTTGAGAAAGTGCTATCTAACCAAATATTTTCTTATTTACCTTCATCTAGAATTTCTTTTTAGACCATTCATTAGTGTCTAGGTCTTCATTCTATACTTGGTTCACTATGTTGGATAATTGCTCCATTATGGGCTTTGTCTCACCAAGTACTGGTAAGCTAAATGCAGCTAGAAAGATGTCCTTAATTGCTATCAATGCTTGCTTTTTCTTATACTCATTCCTAAGTATTTATTGTTTCTTCTTCTTTTCTAGTGCCCCTTGCACTTCATTAATTTGATCAATATTCATAGTTTTATAGTCATATCTTGGAATGAGTATCTCCTCATCAAATACTGGGTCTCCATAATGAAGTACCCTTGCTAGCTTGGTAGAGCTCGATCCTACTGCTGATATTTGTAGTGTTACTACATCAGTGCTTGGTTGCTTTTTTGTTCTAGTGGGAGTTCCTGTAGTAGGAAAAATTAATCAATGTTTGAATTACCTCTTGTTCCTTTTCCTTAAGGCTCTTTTCCTTGTCTTCTTCAGTTTTTCCTTGATCAATTATAGTGATTTGAGGGAGTGCATCTTGACTTTGTGCTATTGGTCCTTTTCTTGCTCCTCAGTAGTTGAAGTTATTGTGACTATGGTGTCAACCTTAGTAGACACATCTTGTACTACTTTCTCTTATGGTTGTCCACTTGTAGGTGTTGGAGTATGTGAAGGTGGTTCTTGTGGATTCACCTTCTCCTTTGTAATCTCAGCTATAGCTTTCTAAAGTTCCTCCACACTCACCAAGACTAGATTGGTACATAGTTGTGATTGTAGAGTATTCTAGTAAAGGATCTTTTTAAGGTCCTTTACAATCAATGGGTTAATGTTATGACCAAAGGTGTTAGGAACATCCTTTACAATTACTAACTCTATAGGTGTAGGTGTTACATGTGGAGGACTTTGTGATGGCATTTGTGTGTCTTGCACACTCTATTCCTATTGTTGGTCCTTGACAGTTTCCTTTTTACTCTCTTGTCTTTCTTTCTCCATAGTAACATTTTCTTTTTCTTTTTCTCCTTCTTCTTCCCTATCATTTTCCTCTTCCTCATCATTATTTCTTCCCTCTAGGGGATCCTCTTGTCCTTCCTTTACAATTGCGAGTCTATAAATTACTTTCCACATTAGAGTAGACTTCTTCACAACATCTTCAATTTTATTCTACAAAATGTTGAAGCCTCTATACTTGGGTGCAAATTTGCTCCCATGCTTCTTGTTAGCCTTTCTTATTTGGCCTTTTGTGAGTTTATGCATCACATGAGTTGATGTTGACTCTCTTATTTACTTCTCCATATTTAGGTAATAATGCCATTTATTCTCTACAATTGAATATAGCTCCTTAGGCATAGTATTATCCAATTCAAGTGGAGTATTCTCAAACTTTTCCATCATGGTGTATATTGATTCTTCCACCATGTTTTACTCCTCTCTTGTTAACTTATTGAAATCAATGCCTTTAAGTCCTGACAAGTTTTCATTCTCCTTAATGTTGTCATAATTTTTTTCCAAATCAGATTTAATTGTGTGACTTACCACTCTAAACTGTCCATTGTCATTAGACTCTATCCTCTCCTCATCTAATTCAAGAGGTGCCACATATTTTCCCCTCTATTTCTTTTCTACTGGTCCTCCCTACTCTGTGGCTTTCTTCTTTACTTGTTCTTTTGCCACCTTTTTTGTAGCCCTTGTATCTACCCTAGTGGTAGGTTTTGTTGGGCTTGGCTTTTCTTTCTTCTTTCCTTTAGGCTATGCAATAGGTTGTTTTTGTGCTTTCCTCTTCTTTGGCTCTACCTTAGGTGCTTCCTCTTATTTTTCTACACGTTCTTGTCTTTATCATCTTCACCCATGCCTTGGGTTAGTACTAGTGGTCCTTGCCCCTATTCTTCTTCTTGTTCTTCTTCTTCTTGATCATTAGCTTATGTAGCCTCTTCTCCAAATTTAGCCTTGAGATTCTTTACTAATTTGTCTTTTTTCTTCAGTGTTGAAGTAGTTTTTAATTCCATATCCACATTGGATCTGACAGCATCATAAGTGCCAAAGTGTTGAAGTAGTTTTTAATTCCATATCCATGTTGGATCTGACAGCATCATAAGTGCCAAAGTGTTGGGCACTTTTATCCACATCTTCTGTAAGTAGTGTTGTTATTGTTGCATATGCCTCATCAATATTTATCGCATAACCAAGTGGTATAAGCCATCTTAACAGGTGTAATAAATATCAACAAGAAAAAAAATATCATTTATGTGCTACTCCACAAGTGAACTAGAATCCTAAGCTTTGTTTCATTGATTTCTTGAAACTTTCAAAGTAACTAGTCATGATAGTCTCAAAATTGGCTCCCATTTATTCTATGTATTCATTTATGTGGGCTACTATGGACCTATTTGTCTTCTAGCTTACCTTTCCAAAATAGGGGAATTCATTATGTACATAGAAGAATATACATATCAAAATTGCTCCAAACTTACATTGAGCTCCCTTTGTTCTTCTTATAACTCCCAAATTCTCCATTATCTTTTGTAGGTGTAGTTCTGCTAGATCATAAGTATGATCCTTTTCAACAAGTTTGTAGCTAATGTCCACTACAATATGGAGAACATTGTTGAGTCTACTAGATTGGTAAAACTTGTGGGATATGACTCTAATAGAAAAATCAACAAGAGGATCCTTAATGGTTTCAATGGTCATGCCTCTCTTGTTCCACTTAGCTCTAATATTCTTCTTATTAGCTTCTTTGGAGTCACTCCTAGGGTTTTAGGCCTTTCTAGGGTTGGATACCCTACTACCCTATGTATAATCCTTTTTGATATTTTAACTAGCCCATCTTCTAACCACAAACTACCATCATGTATCCTACTCAACAAAATTCTAATCCATTCAGTCTTGAACATGATAAGAAATTCTAGGGCTCAATTTAGGCCCTTCTTTTCAATGATTTGAAATTCTTCTTTCAAGACCCCATTTTCACACAATTTATTGTATCCCTCCCTAATTTTCATGTCTCCAATAGAATCTATTTTATAGTTATAGCATCTCCTAACATCTTGAACCATTACAATCCTAGGAGAAATTATGGACAAGGCTCCGACAGGCTCATTCTTACATGCAACTTCGAGGATAGGTATGAAATTGGGTTGCTTGACTTCATTACTTACTAACTAGACTTCAAATAGCTCTTTATCTTGAGGTTTTCTAGAGTTGGAAGCCATTTCTTAAAACTAGGGTTTCAACACAAAGAAATTTTGAATCTGCGTAGCTCAACACAAGTAAAATACCTTGAATTCAAACAAACTATGTTGAATCTAAGTTGAAATCTACTCAAATGCTTGATTCTCTGCTTGGAAATTGTTCTGTACTTTTCTTCATCTTTGCTCTTTTCTAGTGATGGTGAAAAATGATTCAAAATGTGATCATGTACCCTTGTTTCATAGCATTTAATTCTTAGTGCATTTATAGCAATCCACTTGGCTTCTTAAGAAATTCTACTTCACTCGGCTTCAACTGATTCCAAATTACTTAGAATTTATTGAAGTTTCACTTACTTGGCTTCAATATAAAATTTCCCTTCACTTGGAATTCACTAATAGCTTGGCTACAAGTAATCACTCAACTTCTACTAATTTTGGCAGACAACTCAGTATCTAAGGACAACTTTTCTTACTTGGCAACACTGGTGAAAACTTGAAGTTTTAACTTGGCATCTCTATTTATGCTGATCTATCCTTTCTAGTACTTACTTGTCTTGGAACTGATCTATGATAAAACTTTGTATATCAGTTCCACTTACCTTATTTTTTTTAGTTGGATGAAGTGTAACCACTTGACCTTTTGGGTGAAGTGATCTCTCTATTGAATGTGTTGCCTCCATCTTTCTTCTTCCATGTTTTATTCATTTCTCCTTTGATATTTTCTACATCTACCTTCCCTTTTCCTTTATTGAACTTTGATTTGGGTGCCTTTGATCTTGTTGGGTAGTTCTTTCTAATGTGACAAGTCTTCAAACAACTAAAGCATGTAGTTTGGCTCTATTGTAGCTTCCAATAAAATGTGTTATTATACAATTTTTAGGGATGTGTCCATACTCTTGACAGTAGTGATAGCTATGTCTAGTGTTATGATCCTAATTATAGTGGTGTCCATGATTATTTGACCTTGCTGGTGGATTAGGTATCCACATAGGATTTGATCTACACTGAAAATCTCTATGTCCATACTTATTGCAATTGTAGCAGTGACCTTCAAATCTTGGTGTTCTGATGCTTTTAGTTTTGTAGTCATCTGCCTAATGACCTTGCTTGTTGCACCTATGACAAAGACCCATATTCCTAGGTTTTTCATGTTGATTAGCATTTTTTCTCTTGTACACATTAGAGGTATATCCCTTTTTACCACAAAAATGACAAGTGGGTTTAGTATAATTACCTTTGTCACTTCTTTCTTTTGTAGTCTTAGATGACTCTCCTTTTTTGATGCTGGTGTATCCTAGTCCTGAAGTGTCATTACTAGATCTTGGTAATTTTAGAAGTTGTTCAAAGTACTTGATGGCTTCATTAGGTTTGTTGAAGCTCTCTGCAATCTCCTTCTCTCTTCTCAAGTCATTTTGTAGTTGTTCATTTTGCATCGTTAGTGTGGAAATCTCAATGTCCTTAACATTTAGCTCATGATGTGCATTCATCATTTGGCTTAGGGTGTCTAACTGCATGTTGGAAATTCTTGAAAGCTCAATTAAATTTTCCTCCAATCTATTGGAAAGGTTTCTCTTGTCTTCTTCTATCATAGCCTTATCTTCAATGGCTTTTTTCTTTTGTTCAATCATTTCACTAAGCATCATGGCTTGAGATTCTTGTTTAATCTTGAGAGTTTTGATCTCTTCTACTTGAGCTCTATTCTTCTCCATTAGATCTGCTATTTCTCCATCAAACTCCTTGGAATCTCCATTTGTGAACACTTTTGAGGTGTCAATCTCCTTCTACTATGTATCATTCTCAGCTATGGCAATCTCTTTTCTTCTCTTTAAGGATTTCCTCAATTCTTCCCTGTCTTCTTCTAGCAAATGTAGAATAAGATGTATCTCAATCTCCTAGTTTTCTATGATCTTTGCATGTTTGTAGACTTCAATTTCTAGATTCTTTTCTCCAAGTTGTAAGGTTTCTCCTTGTGAGAACTAAGCTCTAATACCAATTGTTGGAATTCACAAGTGGGAAAGATACTTTTGAGGGTGCGGGGGTGAATTAGAAGTACCAAACTTAAACTTCCAAAAAAAATTTAACTAAAAACAATCACATGCATTTGAAAAATCTAATTAATATGAAAGTAAATACATGTATGAAAATAGATAACACAAGATTTGATCGCCAGAAACCCTTCAAAATGCAAAGGTAAAATTGGGGTGGGGATGACACCCACAACTTATCACTGTAGCAATATGTAACTGGTTAAGGTTACAAAGTTTGATCATCATCAATGGTCTACCCTATGAAAGGCCTACCTTGTTAAAGGCTCTACACCCTGTTAAAAGTGACCTATCTAAAGGATTTACAAGCATTCACTTGGAATGTCACCATGTTAAAGGATTTACAACATGGTTGTTAAACCAACCTATCCTCATAGGATTTTCATTCTCCTAATACAATGGCTAGAGAGTATAGTAGAATGTGTTGATCTAGTAACTTGTAATCTTCAATTGTTGATTTCAGATCCTTGTTCTATCCAATCCAATCTAATCCTTCTTGATCTAATATAACTCTATTTGAAGTGTTGATACTCTATTTTGATCAACTTGATTATGCAATGTTGTTCCTCCTCTAAGTCTTTACACCCCATTTATTTCTTTCAAAACTTTTCTAGCATTCTCTTATGCATTCCATATAGTCCACTTGATGACACTAAATTATGAGGTTTCATCTTCCTTAAAAAGGTTTTGAGACTCAGGGTTAGGTATGAATATACGATTGAGATTCATCCATCTTTCTGACTCAGTTCTTTCTATTTTCCTAATTAGTTGCATGCTGATTACATAGGAAATGAAATAGATTCGAGCTTATCTTTTTGATCCTTCTAGATTCATCTTTAGTCGGCTCAAAACTGGTCTACATCAAAGTTTCTGAAGGCACAAACTCTTATGTTCATTTTGTGTTACTTGACACTTACTGATTATTGATGCTTGACACATATAGGAAATCTATCTTGTTTGGATCCTATAGCAACTATGTCTTACTTGACACCTATAGTAACTCTATCTTGCTTACCACTTATACTTTGCTTCGCATCAATTGTCACTCGGCACTTGAAACTTACTTGACACTTGAATAACTTGACACCTATTGAATTTTTGGCTCAACACATACTATATCTTAGCATCTATATTATACTGAGCATCAACTTAGATATTTCTTAAGTGTGTTGACATTCAATTGTTAAAACCAACATGCTCCACTCAAACAATCAATTATGTCATCCATCCTCGGCATAGGAAACCTATATTTCACTATAATCTATTAATAGCTCTGAAATCAATACACATTCTCTATTCTTCATTATTTTTAGGTGCTATTATAGTAGGTAAAACACATGGGCTCAAGCTTTCTCAATCAAACCTTTCTATAACAACTCATTCAATTGTTTATTAAGTTCTTCATTCTTTGTAGGTGTCAATCTATATGTTTCTTTAGTTGGCAAACTAGCTCCAAGAATCAGATCCATACAATGATGTAGACTTCTTACTAGAGGTAAACCATTAGGTATATCCTCTACAAAAACCTCTTTATACTCATTCAACAATTCTACAATTTCTTGTGGTGCTCAGTCAATAATAGCAATTGCCACTCGGTCACCACTGAGTGGCACTAGGTTAACACTATTTTTTGGCACTTGGTTACTATTGACGCAACTCATTTTCTTAGGAATTATAGCAAAAAAAACTTGATTCTTTTTCATTTCCTTTTCAAATTGTTTCCCATTAACCATGCAAATTTTTATAACAGTAGAATTAACCTCATCTGAACTTTCAATTAAAGGCAACAATATTTCTTTCTTCTCATTCACCCAAAGAGTATATTGATTCAATCTTCCATCATGCACAACATATCTATCATATTGCCAAGGTCTATCCAACAAAATATGACAACAATCCATGGGCATAATATCACACAAGACTTCATCAAAGTAATGTCCAATTTTGAACTTCACAAGACATTGTTCACTTACCAAAATCTTATGCTCATCTTTGATCCATGAAACATGATAGGGTTTAGGATGCTTCAACCTATGCAATTGTATCTTTGTAACTAGCTCTTCTAATGCCAAATTTGTAGAAC
Organism: Cupressus sempervirens; assembly: GCA_028749045.1. NCBI lineage: Eukaryota > Viridiplantae > Streptophyta > Pinopsida > Cupressales > Cupressaceae > Cupressus > Cupressus sempervirens. Next base: position 293,134,470 of record CM053791.1, on the reverse strand, counting down.
TTCCACTGTCAATAATCACTTTGTAGCATTTTCCAACCATCTTACATCTTTTCTTGGAAAGACTTCTCCTTAAAATAGGTTCCTCATCACTTCCCTTATTACATAAGGTTCTTCTCACCATCAGATTTTCTCTAGCCTCAGGTCCATTTGATGAACCCTCATCATCTCCTTGAATCACAACATTTCTATTACTGTGCCCACTTTTAGAAGATCTACACTCAAAAGTTCTATGTCCCTCTTTACCACATCTAAAATAATTACCATGAAATCTACCTCTAGAATAAGGATAACCTCTTCCTTGGTAAGAATTACCACATTTCCTTTTAGTCTTGCCTTTGTCATTATTCTTCCTCTGAAATTTTCCTCTATCTTGTACAAAATTTTCAAGTCTACCACCTTCATCATAAGATCTACCTCTACCTCTCTAGAATCTACCACCTCTACCTCTTTGTCTTTGTTTATGCTTCTTTGTCAAGATCTCCTTAGCTTTTGAGGCATATTGATATGCTTCTTCCACACTTTCCAACTTCACAAAAAATATTTCATCTTGTATTTTAGATCTCAATCCATTTTTGTACCTTTCAATTTTCTCAACATCTTCATCCATATGTCCAAATTTGATGTCCAATCTATAGAATTCCTTACTTTACTCTTTCACATTCATGTCTCTTTTCCTCAAATTTTGCATATTTCTCAGTAAGCTAACTTGGTAATCAGCAGGGAGGAATTTGTTCTTTACCTTTTTCACCATCTTTGGCCTAGTTCTTATCTTCTCTTTTCCTCTCCTTTGTCTATTAGTTTGCTCCCACCACAATGAAGAATGATCTTGTAGCCTAGTAACTACAATCTTCACCTTTTTATTATTAGGTTTGCTTTCATACTCAATGAACTTCATATTTAAGATCCAATCCAACACAACATTGGTATCCAATTTTCTATCATAAGGAAAAACTTCTACAATAGGCTTTTAATTTTCCCTAGACAACACTCTCAACAACCTTTTTTCATCTCAGTCTTCTTCAGGTTCTAGATTAGGGTTTGGTGCTACTACTTCATCATCACTTACATCATCTAGATGTGCTCCTCTCCTTTGGGCTATCTCCACAACATCTAATCTAGCTGAAATTTGTCTAAATGTATCTAATATTGCATTATCAACATTTTCTCTACCTCAAAAAATCTTTACAAATTATGTCCCTACAAGATCGTAACCCTCTACAAGTTATAGGTCAAATCCACAGATCTACAACCCTACAACCCAACTCACTCAGGGTTCTACATGATCCAATCACCACAAGGATGAACCTCATGCTCTAATACCACTTAATATAGGGGAGATGAAAAACTAGGGCCAAATGCACACCCAGCTATCCAAACCACCATGCAAGAGTTAACACAATGGAAACACAACACACAGAAAAGAAACCAAAGGAGGAAGAATACAAAACCCTTTATTGATTCATGAAAATATCAGCATACATGCCTAGCTATAAGGCCTTCTGGGTTATGTCTAGATACAAAATATATTCAAGATCAAAGATCCCACATCAAATTTGTAGCTCCGGATACATATGCAACAAACTTTCCAAAATTTTGCATTCTTCTCTAGAATGCCTCCCCAAGCTCTTCCTAACTCTAAGCCTAAACACTCTATATTACTTGACAAAATGTCTTATAGATCATTCTAGAACAATAAATAAGAGGAAGGCTGACTCAAAAATGGTTTGGACACATCCCAAGAAAAGATCTTAACATAAATGTCATGGTCAAAATAAATCTCGTAAGTTGGCTCATAGAAATCATATCCAAATGTTGACACTTAGAATAAATAGGAAAACTTAGCACATGAAGGGTCACTTGGCATACACTAGGTAACTTGGCACATGAAGATTAACTCGGGATACACTAGGTAACTTAGCACATGAAGGAACACTCTCTTAACACTAGATTTTTATAGTAACTCGGCATCCACTAGAGCTATGGTAACTTGGCATCCATTAGAGCTATAGTAACTTGACATCTACTAGAGCTATAGTAACTTGAAATTCATTAAAGCTACAATAACTCAACATCCACTAGAGCTATAGTAACTTGGCATCCATTAAAGCTACGCTAACTCAACATTTACTAGAGCTATAGTAACTCAGCATCAACATGTAGAATGATTAAAAATAAGTAGGATAACAAGACAACCTAGGATTCTCTTGCATCACAAAGAATTCAAAGGTATATCTTGAAGATTTATTACACTATCAATCAAAGAATCCAAAGGTATATCTAAAGGTAAGTTGATAACTAGACTAAAGTTAAAAAGATTTATTTCTCTATCAATCATCTGAGGATTGATGGTGAGTGCTTTCCCTTAATATAAAGGTGAAAAAGCTTTAGAGAATGTAGGGAAGCACCTTGATGACACATGAAATTACTGAGATCACTTCTCTTATTGGTCACAAAGTTGGAAAGGTATCAAAATAGTTAGAAAAGCATTAGAACACTTGGTAGATTAACTTCATTTCATTGGGTATGATTGATGACTGGTTTCAAATCAAGTGAATCTTGTGGAATCATCAATGGGCACTTTCCTAATTCATGAAGATGCTCAAGTTTTAGAGAATGTGGGGAAGCAACTTTATGATATGTGGCCATGTTGGGTAAATTGTTCTTAAGGTTTCCAAGTAATGCTATGATGGAATGTATGCCAAATGTTTTATGCTCATTTTCTAAGAAATATTGTGTGTATAATGAGTTGGAGGCTGAATGTTCAATGGGCCTAAAATTTTAAAGGCAAGTGCAGTAACAACTAAGGTTTTTCATGATTGTTAATTATTTGAAGATCAGCAATTGATGCTTTCCCACTAATTGAACAACTCAAACTTTAGAGAATGTAGGGAAGAAATTATTCGATGTGTTCCTAGTTTCATAAAAGGGTAACATAGTCATTTGGTTTTAATTCTAAGTCATTCAATTTATGAAGATCAATGACTAGATTTAAATTCCATGGTGCGACATGAAATATGATTGTTGGGACATTAATTTTGATCAATGTTGTTTCATGTGAGACTAAATTTGTAATAAGGCTTCCAATTTTTCATTATTGTAGACTAAGGTTGCAGAATTCTCATAGAGCAAAGATATCCAAATCTTAGAGTGCATTTCTTGAGAGTCCCAAGTTGTTGATAACAATTTTTCAAAGAAGTAAATAGGAAAATCAGGTAAGTGCCTGAATTTCTAGTTAATTAAAAAAATACACTTAATATAAGATAATTTTTCAATGTCTCCATCAAGGGATTTCTATGGGAAAGTAGATTATCTAAAAAGAATTTTGCATGATGATTCTTTAGAGAAAATGCCACAATCAATAAATGGAATTTCTAGGGGCAAAAAATTCATACCAAAAATCCCTAGGTTATTGATCAGTGAGAGTTTCTAAGAAAAAGAAAAATGGTTGAGAGATGCTAAGACATTCATTGGGGTTTAGAGCTATTTCATAAATTGTTTACATAAAGAAAACTTGACACTTCCTTGAATAATGTATGTGAATTTAACATTGGAAAGATAATTATCCAAAGATTTTTCTTTGATGATGAATTACTTGCAGTAATGTCAAATAAGTGCAACTCAATAACAAGGATAGTTAAAAATCATGCTAGCAATAATCTTTTTAGGGTTTCACTAGAATTGATTACTGAGGTTTTTGAAATATAACCTTAACCACACAATGCATTAGAAGATTGATATGGAAGACTTATAGATAAGATATGATGCATAGATGGTATAATTGAGATGAGGACCATTATAGGAGAATTTTGTCAAGTTAGGTTCACTCCCATTAGTAACTACCTCTACCCCAAAGACATTGCTAAGGATTTTTTTTAATCCTAGGGCTCGAGAAATTTACTTCTCTCTTTGTATAATTTTGGAGATGGATGAGCAAGATTAAATTCTAGGATCCATTATTTTTATTATTGCCCAAACACTCCAATATGGTGTGATTTCTTTTTTAAAATTTTCTACTCTTTTGGTAAAAGTGATTCATACTAGATTAATGGGTATAGCTAAGGTTAAAGTTGATAAGCCATTCTACTAGTACTCCATGTTAATGTAAATATGTTTGTATAAGGGAGTTAATTTTTTCTCTAAAGAAATGAAATTGGAATTGGAGAGAGATGGATAAAAAATTTGTGTCCAATTGTGGAGTGTAGAAATGACATGGGAGGTAACTGATGCTAGCTTTGTTAGATTTTATAGTACTTTTCTTCTAGGCTCATACTATTACTAGTTGGAGATAGTCCAAGAATACCTCAATCACTAATAGAGTTGATTAGACCAAAGGATCATACAAAAGGATTGAAGGTAAGTCATAATTGGGGAGATGATGTCATCCCATATGAAGTTTCCACATGTTCAAAGTATATGGTTTTTTTGGAAAACCAAATGCGTTATCTTATCAATTTCCTTTGGAGGTGGGAATTACAAAGATCTTGTTACAAATAGGATCATTAGAAGACAGAGAATAATTGGGCAAATCCAAAGGCACATTTTTCCCTCAAATTACTAATGTGCATAATTTTTTTTTTTGTCAAGAAGGGATGGGGAATTTTAGAAATATTTGTAGACAAATATTAGATGGCTCAATCTCAGTCTCATTTCATAGACCTAGAGGGTTTTTCTAAAATATTCATAGAAAGAAAAAAAACCAAAGCCTAGAAGCACCTTGTATATTTTCCTAAGGATATAGTTATGAATAGGTTTTCATTAAAGGAACAAGAGGTTATAAAGGAAAAATGGAAAATGTATACCAAGGTTCTAGATTTTATAAATTCCTTTGAGCCAAACCATGATCTCCTTGTTGATAGAAAATACTAGGGTGCAAAGATACATATTATTATGGATAATTTTGTTGGGTTCATGCAAAATTTGAATGAAAAGAAGGAAATCTTGACCCAAACTTATCCAGAGGAGGCCATTGAGGTGGAAAATAGGCTGGCTAATAGATTAATTATAAACCTAGGCCAATATACATTACTGTGAAAAGCTAGGTATGTGGTAGAAAATATTATGTAGCCTATACCTCTTTACAAGAGACAACTTTCTGAAAGCCCACCTATTGCACCTACTCCCAAGAAATAGAAATTGGAACAAGGATCGTCCTCTAGGGTTGAAGAATATTCCCCTACCCAAAATCCACTCCGAATAGATGATGAAATGTCTTTAAGAGAACAAATGAGACAAATGGGAGGGGAGAAGGACATTGTAATACAAATAATAGACATAAAACATGAAGTTCCTAAGGAACCCCCTATGCCAACATTAGCCCTCATTGTAGGAGATTTCAGAGGCAAAGAGATAGATCCTATAGTAGAATAGGCATCTAAGAAATTCATAAATGATGAAAGATTTGTAAAGTCAAGAGCATTCATTCAATTTCTTATGGAGAAGAAGTATAAACATTTTTGAAGATAAATGTAAAAGGATTAAAACATAGAACCTGGAAGGTAGGACTTTGAGATTGAGGAGGAGGTCAAGACTAGTCTTATTGAAGAATTTGCACTAATAACCCTTGAAGGGGGAAGACAGTTGCTAAAGGATTTAGGAGTCTTGATATTACCTAAATGGGATGATGCTATGATTTTTGACACTATAAGTAAAGAAAAAGACACCTAGTTCAAAATTGAGGAAGAAGTCTTATAGGCCCATAAGGGGTTGAAATACAATGATGACCATCAAGCTCTTGTAATATGGTATATTCAAAAAAAAGACAAGATGAGGATGAAGGAGGTCTCAAATCATGAACATATAGGTAGCCTCATAGTTTATAGGGTAGATGAAGTGGACATTGATAAAGTTGCTAGAGTGACCAAAGAAATGGAATATTTTCGAGTGGTAGCTGCTACGAAGGACAAGAAAAACTTCCTAAAGTTAATAGATAAATTTGAAACTTTTTTAGATGCATATGAGGAAAGAGGAAATAAAATGCATCAAATGGAAAGATGATGACTCAAATGGAGAAACATTTGGGGAAGAGGAAACTAGGAGAAGAATCTAGTTAGCCAAGGATTACTTATCCTCCTCAACCTCCAATTTCACATTTTAATACAACTCCCCCTATAGAAATACCAGCTACCCCATAGGGATTCTAAACATATACAACCAAAGAACTTGAAGAAGAAGGAATAAAATATAGTCATTAGAGGTGGAGCTAGGTGTTCAATATCAAAATAAATTAAGAGATTTCATTATGTATCTGGTAGATAGGAAAGAATGGCCTATATTTTATGATAAGTTGTCAAGACTAATGGACATATGGAGTGAGTTTAAAAGTAATGAGGACACCTTGAAGACAATTGTGAAAAGGTGGAATAGTAGGGCTAGTGACATTACAATTTTATGTTGTTCAGTTATCAATCTCTCTTGTGAATAGGTAGAGAAAACTTTTGATATGAAAAATGACTTATCTAATTTTGATAATGATATAATTATGTTGCAGAGGACGATTATTAATTGTTTTTCAAAATATCTTGGTAAGGATTTTGAGCTTTTCCCTCATGCACGTAAGGCTATGGATAAATTAAAGGATAAAGTAGAATGGTCCAAAGAGTTGGATGAATTAATATGCATCAAATTGAATAATGTCATCAATAAAAAAAGGCCACATATGGTTTGCTAAAACAATTGAAGAAGTTGTTCAAGTTTAGATATTCTTCAATTCTTTCAAAAAAGAGTTTTATGAAATAGAGAAATTAGGAGAGGATGGTTTGAAGAAGCACTAGGAGATATTGAATTCTAATTGGCCAGATGAATCACTTTTCAACAAATGGATGGTAGATCTTTCTCAAAAAAATCAATTGATAACTTAAGAAATTAATGAAAGTGGTGTGGATCTAGATAAGTTACAAATAATAGAAGCACCAAAAGAAAGAAAAGAAGATCAACCAGTTGTAGAAACAAAGGAAGTTAGTCAAACTAATGATTTGGTAGTAGAAAAACCATTTTTAATTGTTGACTTGTCAGTTCATGATGATTTGGAGGGATATCAATGAGTTGTACAAGAAGATTTATGATGCAAACATTTTGTTGCACACATTTTGGTCTTATTATGACAATGACCCTTTTATATGAAATATCTTTTGTCTGAAGGATAGTTGTCATTCTTCTCTAATCATAAAGCTTGTTGCATCTCATGCTATATAGATGAGATCCCAAGACTAGAGAAAAGGTCTAAATTCTATATAATCTTAAGTCTTAGGATATTTTTGTAGTGGGTCTAGTAGTCTCTATGTAAATTTTTGATGTATTCATATTTGCATATCTAAGAGTAATGGGAACATGGAAGGATTAAGTGTCTAATCTTGAGTTATTTTTGAAATTGATGCCAGTAATGTATTATTTTCAAGGAAAATAAATATAAATGAAGGTTCTATAGATATCCGTATCTCCACTTTTTTTCTCCTATTTCATGTTGGAAATCTAATTGAAAAGCTTATTGGTGAAGATCAAAGAGGAAGATTGTAGCAACAAATGAAGATTTTTTTTAACAAAATGTTTTCAATCATTATTTTGTCATTGATTTCAAACCTACTACCTATAGGAATGACATTTTCTTATAAGATCCAAGTACTATCACTTAGTTGATTGATGAAGAGGATTTGATCAACAAGATGTAACAAGAGTACCTAAGGGAAAGGTTGAGTTATGATGCTGTAATGAAGTGCAAGGATCAGTTAAGACAATGGTTAAATGATGTATTGATAACATACTCAAAGATATAGAGGTTGGTCACACTTAGAGACATTGGAGGAATTAGTTGTAACAAGGTTGATTGCAAAGCTTATACTAAGTTCATTAGTGGGTGCCGAGAAAGCTGGTTGAAGTAGAGAAAATTCTCAGTTGGAGTCGAGTAATAGGAAATTCTAGTGTGTGCCAAGTGATCTTCAGGTGCCTAGCATTAGGAAAAACATAGTTGATGTTGAGTAACTTAGTATGTACCGAGTACCAACATTTCAATAATGTTGAGTTGCTGCATTATTTTAAATAATGAAGATTTGCCAAATCTAAGTTGACTTAGTGGTTATCTTGAATTTTGTGAACTAGTTGGAAGATAAGGATGATGTGCTAGTAGCACAGAATTCTACATAAACCATTTTTGAGAAAATTCAAAAGGATTATTCAAGAAGTTTCTAGAGGAAACAAAATATGTGTTAGATACAATGAATCCTACCTAATCCATACGAATTGATAGCAAAGATTACAAGGAAAAAGGAAAAAGATGATACATTGTTGAAGAAGATTTTGATGAGAATGATGATGAAGTAGTATATGTGGCCATGAAGGATGAATTAGATAGAAATGAAGATGAAACAAAAACATTGGTTACTTGTGTGAACAAAAATGACAAGTGGATCATAGACAGTGGATGCTCACATCACATGACAGGAGATAAAAGTAAGTTCATTAACTTTACTCAATATGATGGAAATTGTATTAGATTTTGTAATGATGCTCCATGTCAAATCAAAGGAAAAGGGTAAATTAAATTCACAAAGAAAATTTCATGTGATAATGCATACTATGTTGAACGATCAAACTACAACTTGTTGAGTGTGTCATAGTTAGGCAATATAGGCTGCAAAGTTGAATTCAAAAATAAAATTGACAAGATCTATGACATTGATGAAAATTTGATAGGAAAAGGAGAACAAACTAGGAGTTACTTGTTTTAGCTAGATATGGAAGATGCAACTTGTCTTGTTGTTAGACTTGATGATGTGTGATTGTGGCATAAAAGGTTATGTCATGTTAACTTTGATAGTCTAATTAGCATTAGCAAGAAAAATTAAGTCAGAGGGTTGCCAAAATTGAAGAAACCTGAAAACACAATGTTCAAACAATGTCAACTAGGGAAGTTGACTAAGTCTAGCTTCAAAAGAAAAACATACACTTCCAAAGAAGTACTAGAATTAGTCCATACAGACTTATGTGGTCCAATAGAAGTGTAAAGCTACCTAGGAGACAAATACATAATGCTATTTGTAGATGATTATTCTAGGATGATGACTACTATGTTTTTAAAGAAAAAATTTGATGCATTTCAAATGTTCAAGTGGTGTTTGGCTAGAGTTGAGAAGGAAACAGGAAAGAATCTGAAGTGCCTAAGATCAGACAGAGGAGGTGAGTTTACATCAAAGGAGTTTGAAATATTATGCAATGAAAAAGGTATCAAAAAGAAAACATTAGCACCAAGGACTCCACCATAGAATGGTATTGTTGAAAGAAGCAATAGGTTAGTGACTAACTATGCTAGAAACTTGATGATGGAGAAAAATGTTGCACTAAAGTATTGGAGAGAAGTTGTAGGCATTGTAGTCTACACACAAAATAGAGTTCAAGTCAAGAAATATACAAATACAACACCTTTTGAACTATGGCATGGTTAGTCACCCAATGTTAAACATTTCAAAGTATTTGGTTGTAAATGCTATATTCTTAAAGATACTAGAAATGGCAAGTTTGATGCAAAAAGTGATGAGGGAATATTCCTTGGATACTCCACTAGAAGTAAGGCATTTAAGTGTTTGAACACCAACACTAACAAGATGTTGGAGAGTACAAATGTAAATTTTGATGAGCATGTAGAAGTTCAAGTTAATAACCCCAAGTAATTAGTAAATTATAGATCCTTTGTATACTTCTATGAAGGAATGACTATTGAAGACAATGTTGCAAATAAAGTTGGGAGTTAACAACAAATTTTAGTATCAACTAAGTCATAGCTAGTGAATGATAAGTTGCATTTAGAAGCTGAGCTGTAGAATGTAGAAAATGCACATTCTGTTTCTAAAATTAGTATACATGAGAGAAATAATGAAGTACCAGGTGGAGAAGAGCAAAATGACTCTAAAGTTGAAGGATCAAACATGGAAAGAAGGATAGAACCAAGGTTAGCAAAGTACATAAGAATAAATCACCCTATAGAACAAATCATCAGTGATAAGGATGCTAGATTGATGACAAGGAATAGACTAAATCATATTTGTTGAGCAAGGTTGAACCTAAAATAGTGAAAGATGCACTACAAGATGATGACTAGTATAAAGCTATGGAAGAGGAGATAGATTAGATTGAGAAGAACAAAACCTAGACCTTAGTTCTTGTTGTCACTTAGGTTTGCACCCTTGTCCAAGGCCTATGCGCGAGGACAACCTAGTGAAACATGGAAACAATCTCCAAGCTGTGGGACTTGAACTGCGAGGTTGAGTCTCCGGAGAAGGCCGACTTCCTCTTACTATCAGGGTGCACCTAACTACTCTCAAAAGGAAAAGGGGAAGAAGGAGATGCAGAAAACAACTCTACCCTACCTAAACTACGGAGGTGATGCACCAATATAGAGTGTTTAGACCCATTTCTACCCATATATGCACTATTAAACCAGAATGAAACTAAGGATATATACATACAGGCTTTTTTTTTTAATCTAATAAACTCATGCAGATCAAGAAGCACAATTGAATAACACAAGGAAAGAGGAATCTCACTTATATATTATCCAGTAGGCAAAAATAGATACAACATACAGGCTACAGATCTTGACAATACACTAATGAGAGGCAAAAGGGATGCACATACACATTAATGGTTGAGGGAGATAAAATAGAGAATCATTTAGTTCAAAGGCATAGGGAATGTTACACTGAGAGTTGTAGAGTAATATCAGAGAAATAAAAAAGAGTCGACCCTTGGAAAAGATTACAAAATTGCCTTTATAGTTCAGGCATAATGAGGGAAATGATTCTACATTAACTGCTCAACTACTGCCATTAAACCCCAAAATATTCGATCAAAGATCACACTCAAGCATGGTTCTAAAGTACAAAATTAGATATTCGACTAAAAGAACACCTCGAGTAGATAGAAGCAGCACCAATGAATGATCCTGACATAGTAGATGGATTGACTGAGATAGTGGAGTGTTTCCCTATGCCTTGCATTCATTTTAGGTAGGTCGAAATTGATTGAAAAGATCAGATTGCAAGATAACCTTGATCATTTTTGCTTCTTGGTTCGTTAATCAATAGGGTTGAAGCAAGTCAAACAGGCTATACGAGCCAGCTGGGTCATGCAAGCCAATCACCTTTCTTTGTTCCACCACCTGGGGAAGTCTTCGTGATTGACCTTCCGTCATCAGACTAACTGTGCCACCCTTGCAAATATTCATATTAACTATGACAATTACATTAACCGCTAGCCATCGACCATCCTTTCTAACCGGACCAGCAAGACACACGTCAACAAGGCATTGTGTTGCCAACATAAACCTCGAGCAACTTACCCTTAGCGAGGTGGCGATGACCATCGATCGGCCTAGATCCGACGATCATGAAGACTCGTCATACTCCATACTATCCTTACCCTAGGCCCATCATATTTGGTGCCACCTCTACGACCTTTTCATATCCAACTGACACCTGGTAATACCTCAATGATCGCACCCTGGCGAGACCTGGCCCCACTGACACGTGGTGACCTGTCGCTATGTCGCTATGGTAAAGATCGCACATCTTTGCCATGGCGATATGGCGATAGTCATTTCTTCTCTAATCTAATGCCCATGAAGATCCACCTTCCTGTAACCTTCCTCCCTCATAATTCGCTGGGCTTGTGGTACATGTGGCACTTCCCTGTTGGTATGTCAATTATTTGATCCCTACTGCACTAGCAGGATGAAATACAGTCCCACCAGGACACGTGGCACCCTGTCACTACGTTGCTATGTTATCTCCTGAGCATTTTTGATGGCGAGATAGTGCCATCCGTAGATCTCTGTAGATTTGACGATCATAAAGACTCGCCTCTTAACTGTGCTAGCTGAACTAAAAGATCCGGTGCATGTGATTCCCTCTGATTTGCCACCGTGACACTGGACTCTGCCAACTAGGTAGATGAAGTACCTGACATAACCCAACTACTTTCCTAAAACCTCGTCATTATCTTCTCCGACCCGCCAAACCTTGCCGCTGAACATTCTGACTCACCGTCGTTGGCACATCTTTTTTGACGGGCGCTATGTCACCATGGAAATTTCTGAGCCAATGCATGATAGCGACATAGCACCTACAAAACCACAGAACATTTCCAACCCGTGCCATCCTTTGCCTTGCAAGCTGGACCCATCGGACACGTGGTGCCCTGTCGCTACATCGCCATAGTAAAGGTCGCACATTTTCACCATGGTGATATGGCGACGACCATTGATGGGCCCTGATCTGACGACAGAGAACTTGTGAGGCATAAAAATATCATAAGGTTTGGAACTTAGGTAATTTTGATATCTTCATGGGTATTAAAATATTAGTAATTGGGGAGGTGACCATTGGGCAAGGTAACATTCAAATTTTGAAACCTGGTGGGGCAAACAAAATGTGGTAATAAAATGTGGTAACATTCTGGCAACTCACAGGGGGCATGAGCCTGCTCGATGCATAAGACCAGTGCCTATAAACAATCCATTGGGCTATGGAGTCAAAAATGGGTCTGGAAGGTACAAGTTCGAGAACTGCAAAACCCTAACCCCTCTTTGCAAGGAAATAAAACATTAAAAACCCTAGATTTGCCTCTATAACTGAAGCAAAAAAAAACTTCCTCTTCAACCTAAGACTGTCAAAACTTCAGAAGCTGGCAACTCAAAAGGAGAACCCTGTGCATGCACACTTCTTGAAAGGCAGGAAATAACAGAAAAGGAACTAGACTAATTATGTACATGGATTCACAATCTTCATCAGAAGCAAGCTTTAAGCTAAATCCCATTGACTGGGATGGGTAGAACTTCACCATTGGGTCTGCTCAGTTGGAATGCATTAGCCTGTTTGCAACTGGCAATTAGGTAAGGGCCACTCCACAATGCATCAAACTTAGAATGTCTTCCTGGTTTCGCTCTGTCAGCATCCCATTTCAGAACTAGATCCCCCTCTTTGAAAGTCCTGTCCCTGGCCCTCTTGTCGAAATTCCTTTTCACCTATTGCTGATGCAACTCCAGGGTCTTCATAGCTTTATCTCTTTTTTCTTCTAGCTCCATCAACTTTGCCATTCTTACTGACATGGCACTATCTTCAATCAATTCCAGCTGATGAGCCAACTCCAAGGAAGGGAATTCCAGTGAAATTGGGAGTCTAGCCTCCCTACCATATACCAGCACAAAAGGTGAATTCCCAATAGATCTCTTGGGTGTTATTCTATTAGCCCATAGAGCAGTCTTTAATTTTTTATACCAGACTCTCTGATTGTCTTCTATTTTCCTCTTCATGATTCTGATCAAATTCTTGTTGGAAGACTCAGCCAAACCATTGCCTTGGGGATAATAATTTGACGATATGCTTAGGTAGATATTGTGATTCATTGCCCATGCACAAATTTGGGTTCCAACAAAAGATTTAGCATTATCTGAGATGATAGTAGAAGGAGCACCAAACCTAGATACAATCCCATCAAGGAACTCAACCATTGATGGTTCTGTGGCATCCTTTAAGGCAACTGCCTCTGTCCATCTAGTGAAATAATCAGTAGCAGCCAAAATCCATTTATGACCTACACTAGATGGAGGGTTAATAGGGCCTATAAAATCCAACCCCCATTGGGTAAAGGGTTGATCCACCTGAATAGGATGAAGGGGGAGAGCTGCAAGCCTTTGTTTGCCTGAAAAGAAAGCACATTTCTCACATTTCCTCACATACCTATAACAATCATGGAACAGAGATGGCCAATAATAACCAACCCTCATGATCTTCATGGAAGTTGTTCTTGCAGAGAAGTGGCCACCATCAAGGCCATCATGAAGTTCTTTAATCATCCTCTCAGCTTGATCCTCTTCAATGCATCTCAACAGGGTCCCATTAACATCCCTCCTGAATAAGATACTATCAATCACAATGTAGGGAATGGACTGCAGTCTATATTGTCTCCTTTTAGCTCTGTCCAATCCCTGAGGGTATCCATCCCCTGATAAGAAGCTCTTCATATTATTTATCCAACTCCTTGGGCTGTTAAGATTTCCTTCCTCCTGCTACTCTGTTAATACCATAGCGGCCTCTTCATCAGAATCCTGACCTAATAACATTTCTTTGCACAATCCTCTCCCCCTTACTAGTTTGGTAATCTGAAGATCAACATCATATTCCATTACCCTAGTGATCCATCCAGCTCTCTTTTCATTGATATCCTTGCTTAACAAAAAATCCTTTACACTGGCATGGGGCACCATCAAATGGATCCTATTGTGGGATAAGAGGTGCTTGAATTTCTTCAAGGCTCTGATGACTACAAGGGCTTGCTTTTCAACAAAGCTATACTTATCTTCATATTCTTTGAGCTCTTCACTAAAGAAAGCTATGGGCTGCTCCTCATCCTTGCCATTTGTCTGAGTCAAGACAACAAAGATACTCGACTCACCACCTAAAGTGTAGAGGATGAAATCTTTCTCAAAATTTGGGTTCATGAGAGTAGGGGCTGAGGCTATGGTTGTCTTGATCTCTTCAAAACTCTCCTTCCCCTCCTTCATCCATGAGAAAACCATGTCTTTCTTGAGCATTGATGTAAGAGGTTTCACCATGGTAGCAAGATTAGGGATAAACCTTCTCACAAAGTTTATTCTACAAAGGAAACTTTGCAGCCCCTTCTTGTGTTTAGGAAGAGGAAGGGCAAGCATTGCCTTTGTTCTTTTTGGATCAATGGTCAGACCATCCTCTGACACAATGTGTCCCAATAATTTTCCTTGGCTTGTAGAAAAGACACACTTGGCTGGGTTGAGGGAAACCCCTAACTCTCTACATCTTAGAAATACCTGCCTCAGATGATCAAAATGATCTTCTACATCTTTTGAATATACTATTATATCATCAAGGTATACTAAGACAAACTTATCAATTAATTTTTTGAAGGCCATCTCCATTGCCTTCTGAAATGTGGCACCTGCATTTGTTAGTCCAAATGGCATCTTGTAGTAAGCATAGGTGCCCCATTTAGTAGTAAATGTTGTTTTATGTCTATCAGATTCTTTAACCAGCACTTGGTTGAAACCAGAGAATCCATCAAGAAAAGAGAATCTCCTTGACCCACTGACCTTGGATAGAATTTGCTCCATTGAAGGGAGAGGATGGTGATCTTTAAGAGAAGCTTGATTAAGATCCCTAAAGTCCACACACAATCTGATTTCCCCATTCTTCTTCCTTATAGGGAAAAGGTTAGCTACCCATGATGAGTGTTTGATAGGAAATATTATATTGGCCTCTATCAACTTGGATAATTCTTTTCTCATTAGGGGCACAATCTTAGGATTCATTGGTCTCTATTTTTGCCTTACTAGTTTGGCCTTATCAACTAGATCTATAGTATGCTGAAACAAACTAGGGTCAAACCCTTTTAAGTCATCATATGTCCAAGAAAATACATCATTAAATTCTTGAAATAAATTAATGAAGTTTTCTTGCTTAGTTTTAGAACATACCTTCCCCATATTTAGAGATTTACCATCAGCAATTGTAACTGGGGCATAATCATCCTTTTCTGCAGCTAGATTTATTCCTTTTCTTCTTGTTTGATCATCAGGATTAAAAACACTCTCCAAAGTAATGAGACCCTTGGGCAACTTGTTAGAACTAAGGTGAATGATCTGATCACCATATTGATCTTGCAGCCTTGACTGGTTTCTATCTGAGAATTCTGCCTCATTCTGCAAGAAACTCACAATTTTCTTATCAGAGTCAAACACTTGCCAATGAGTGTTGTTGTTAGGGATGGCAGGCCTCACTACCACCCTAATTTTTTGCTTCTTCTCCTCCTCAAGATTCCCTGGTACATCATAAGCTACACCCACCACTACAAGTCTATTAGCATGTTCATTTTCTTTCCTAGGAATGCTCTGAATATTAAATGCATTGAAACCCTCAAGCAAATCCCAGACTCTGTGTTTGTAAGACTTTAGCAGGCTATTTTTGGTGATATTCTAGCATCTCACCAGATTCACTACCAAGTTACTGTGTCCATATACTTTCAAGACTTGGATTCCCCTCTTTTGGGCAAGTAGGAGACCTTGAATCAAGGATTCATACTCGGCCACATTATTAGTGCAACTGAATTGGAGCCTAAAGGAGAAGTAGTATCTTATTTGTGTAGGGGAGACCAACATAACATTGGCCCCTAATCCATTTCTATTCCTTGAGCCATCAAAGTACATACTCCATATTCTGTTTATATCATCGTTAGTCCCAACAAGGTCAGGTGCTTGAGCCTCTTTCTCTATTATGCAATATGTACTAAGGCCTGTCTCAAGAATTTCTGACATAGGCTCAAACTGATATGCATTTTCCCACTCATCCAAGAAGAAATCAAGAATCCCTACTATGGAAGTGACAGGCTCCTTTACTATGTCATTTTCATCCATCTCTAGAATAGGGCAATTCATATTGATGAAATTGGGGGTGTAAGATTCAGTGTGATGAAGGGCTTGGGGTTCTATTCTAATTGAGGCATTGGCTCCATATCTGGTCTTAAATGACATATATGACCAATCAATAGATATGAATCCACCAATCTGAGCAATGAAGTCTCTTGAAAGACAGATCGCAAAATAGGGCTTGACTTCAGCAATAGATATATCTTGAATCACAGTGCAACTAGGGCATGCATATAGGGCCATCTGTACATTCCTAAGGATACCTATGGTTTTGATAGTACTACCATCTAGTTGTAACACATCACTAACAATGGGCTCATATTTCATCCCTAAAGCATCAGCAACACACCTAGGCATTACTGAGCTACTAGCCTCTGAATCTATCATGCAATTGTGGACTAATTTGCCTCCTATAATCAGGGAAACATAGAATGGGGGAGGTCTAACCCTTTTATTTGTCTCCACATCCCCAACTGGTTGTACTAGACTTGCGGCATTCTCCATGATAGATGGCTGATCCTTGAGTTCAATCTTCTCTAATTCTTGTTGCAACATCCTCTTCTGCATTGGTATGGTAGCAACATCATCCCACATACAAATATTCACATTGGTTTTCTTCATTTTCTCTACCACACTGAAAGGTGCATTAGGAACTTTGGTAGAAACTTTGGGAGCTACACTTATAAGAGGTTGAGGTGGGGCAACATAAGGGCCACCTGCATCTTTCTTTCTTGGATCTTTCTCTTGCTACTGTGAAGTACTTTCTTGTTCATTTGCTGCTTGTATATGAGGTGTAGCACTCGAAGTCAAGGCCTGCTTAGGAGAAAGGGGGGAAGCATGTTCCATAGCTCTCTTCCTACTTGTGTTATGAGCAACGAAATCCTGGTTTATATTACAATGCTCCCCATCCTGATGATTCATGAAAGAGAAATCATCACGTCCTTGAATATATGATGCCTCCTTGGGATGATCCTCCTCATATGATTGCTTTGCTACTGGCTCTTGGATAGTTAGGGCCATATAAGATTCTACCTTCTGGCACATGCAATAGGTATAAGAATAGTTGCAAGAAGGGCAAAAATCTTGATCTTGGGCCAAGTTATTTTGAGGGACTATAGCTCTGTTCTGATTTGAGCTTGAAGCAGAAGCATGACTATTTTGCCTACCCTGATCAAAGGAGCTATTCCACTGATTAGGAAGCCTACCACCACTTGGAGCTTGATATTGCAGTTGGGGAGGCTTGCCACTTTGAGCTTGTTGCCTTTCTAAGGCCATCACCTTGTTACTCATCTTTTGTATCATAGAGAGACTATCCTCTAATCTCTTCCCCTGGTCCTTCAACTCCCTCCCCTCCTCTTGCAATTTTTTATCTAGGGTCTTCTCTCTTTTATCTGTATTCAGCACTAGACCTTGGAGCATTTTTTTGAGCTCATCTATCCCATTTGAGGATGTATAAACTCAAGGGATTGGAGTAAAAGTTTGTGATGTAGAAGTTGTAGGAAGAGGGGCCATTGCTGGTTGGTGATTAGGAACATCAGGAAAGAAAGGCATAGGGGGCCTTGGAGCCAATTTTCCTCCTTGTATTAGGATGTTCTTAGCTTTCATGGCTATCTCATAAGCATTAGGCAAGGTATCCCCTCCCATAGTTTAGATTGTAGTGGCAATATCACTGTCAAAAGCTCTAAGGTAATGCAAGAAGGCATTACCAGGGGTAGGTTTCACTATAGTAGGTATTCTATCCCATGTCTTTTGGAATCTATAATTAAAATCAGTCATACACTCATGGGGGGCTCTTTTTATTGTAGTCAACTACTCTAATAGTGATAGATGGTCACTCTTATCCTCAAAATGTTTACATAATCCTACTCCTAGTTCATCCCAATTAGTTATAGAACCATGAGCTAAGCCCCTATACCACTGTAATGCTTTTCCTTTTAAAGATGAGGCTAGAAGTCTGACAGCAACATCATCCTCTATAATACCATGAATATTATAGACATTTGCTACTTCTTGGATATGTTCTAAAGGGGAGATAGAAGTTTCACCAGTAAAATCAGGTATACTTTTTAGTGCAGATACTGGTATATCATGTCTTTGGGCTAACAACAGAGGACTTCCACCATTAAAGGTGGCAAAAGCATGAACTCTTGGCTGTGCCATATAAACAAGTATTCTATTAATGAGCGTTGATGGCAATCTAGGCTGAGTTTGAGTAGTAGGAGGAGTAGAGATGGACCTTATAGCTATATTAACTATTTCTTCACCCCTAACTGGTGATAATGAAATTCTAGTCCTCCTTCTTCTAAGATTTGAAAGGAAAGCTTTCGATATTGAAATTTACCTCTAGAAGATGCCCTTGTTTCAGCTCTGGGCATGAATCATTGTAACTTTGGCCTGGAACTAGGTTTGTTGATGTTCAGAGTCGCCAAGTACTTTGAAGGACCAACCTCTTGATGGCTTGAATACTAAAGCCAGCACTACCTCTTCAGTATTAATCTCTAAAATTCTTCCTTCTTTGACACTAGTAGACTTTAAATCTTCAATAGGATTGTCCCACCGGGCGTGCCAAAAATTGTTGTCACTTAGGTTTGCACCCTTTTCCAAGGCCTATGCGCGAGGACAACCTAGTGAAACATGGAAACAACCTCCAACCTGTGGGACTTGAACTGCGAGGTTGAGTCTCCAGAGAAGGCCAACTTCCTCTTACTATAAGGGTGTACCTAACTACTCTCGAAAGGAAAAGGGGAAGAAGGAGATGCAGAAAACAACTCTACCCTACCTAAACTACAGAGGTAATGCACCAAAATAGAGTGTTTAGACCCATTTCTGCCCATATATGCACTATTGAACTAGAATGAAACTAAGGATATATACATACAGGCTTGTTTTGATCTAATAACCTCATGCAGATCAAGAAGCACAACTGAATAACACAAGGAAAGAGGAATCTCACTTATATATTATCCAGTAGGCAAAAATAGATATAGTATATAGGCTACAGATCTTGACAATACACCAATGAGAGGCAAAAGGGATACACATACACATTAATGGCTAAGGGAGATAAAATAGAGAATCATTCAGTTCAAAGGCACAGGGATGTTACACTGAGAGTTGCAGAGCAATATCAAAGAAATCAGAAAGAGTCGATCCTTGGAAAAGATTACAAAATTGCCTTTATAGTTCAGGCATAACTGAGGGAAATGATTCTGCATTAATTGCTCAACTACTGCCATTGAACCCCAAAATATCCGATGAAAGATCAAACTCAAGCATGGTTCTAAAGTATAAAATTAGATATTTGACTGAAAGAATGCCTCGAGTAGACAGAAGCGATGCTAATGAATGATCCTGACATAGTAGATGGATCGACTGAGACGGTGGAGTGTTTCCCTATGCCTTGCATTCATTTTAGGTAGGTCAAAATTGATTGCGAAGATCAGATCATAAGATAACCTTGATCATTTTTGCTTCCTGGTTCATGAATCAACAGGGTTGAAGCAAATCAAATAGGCTATACGAGCCAGTTGGGTCATGCAGGCCAATCACCTTTCTTTGTTCCACCACCTGGGGAAGTCTTTGTGATTGACCTTCCATCATTGGACTAACCGCACCACCCTTGCGGATATTCATATTAACTGCGATGATTAAATTAACTGCCAGCCACTGACCATCCTTTTTAATCAGACCAGTGAGACATGCGTCAACAAGGTGCTATGTCGCCAACATAAACCTCGAGCAACTTACCCTTAGTGAGATGGTGACGACCATCGATCGGCCTAGATCCGATGATCATGAAGACTCCTCATACTCCATACTGTCCTTACCCCAGGCTCATCATATTTGGCGCCACCTCTGTGACCTTGTCATATCCAACTAACACCTGGCAATACCTCAGTGATCGCACCCTAGAAAGACTTGGCCCCACTGACACGTGGTGACCTGTCACTACGTCGCTATGGTAAAGATCGCACATCTTCGCCATGGCGATATGGCGATAGTCATTGATCTTCTCTAATCTAACGGCCATGAAGACCCACCTTCCTACAACCTTCCTCCCTCATAATTCACTGGGCCCGTGGTACATGTGGCACTTCCCTGTTGGTCTGTCAGTTATTTGATCCCTACTACACTGGCGGGATGAAATACGGTCCCACTAGGACACATGGCGCCCTGTCGCTAGGTCGCTATGTTATCTCCTGAGCAGTTTTTGATGGCGAGATAGCGCCAGCTATAGATCTTTGTAGATCTGACGATCGTAAAGACTCGCCTCTTGACTATGTTGGCTGAACTAAAGATCTGATGCACATGGTTCCCTCTGATTTGCCACCGTGACACTAGACTCTGCCAATTGGGCAGATGAAGTACCTAACATAACCCAACCGCTTGCCTGAAACCTCACCATTATCTTCTCCAGCCCGCCAAACCTTACTACCAAACATGCTGACTCACTGTCGTCGGCACATCTTTTTCATCAGGTGCTATGTCACCATGGAAATTTTCAGGCCAACGCGTGATAGCAACATAGCACATACGGCACCACAAAAAATTTCCAACCCATGCCATCCTCTACCCTGCAAGCTAGACCCACTGGACACGTGGCTCCTTGTCATTACGTCACCAAAGTAAAGGTCACACATTTTCACCATGGCGATATGGCAATGACTATTGATCGGCTCTGATCTGACGGTAGAGAACTTGTGAGGCATAAAAATATCATAAGGTTCAGAACTTAGGTAATTTTGATATCTTCGTGGGTATTAAAATATTAGTAATTGGGGAGGTGACCGTTGGGCAGGGTAACATTCAAATTTTGAAACCTGGCGGGGCAAACAAAATGTGGTAACAAAATGTGGTAATAGTTCCTAGACCAATTGATAAGAATGTAATTGATACCGAATGGGTGTTTAGAAAAAAACTTGATGAGAATGGTGAGATAACAAGAAATGAAGCCAGATTAGTTTGCAAAGGCTATGCACAAGAAAAAGGATTGGATTATGAGGAAAAATTTTCCCCTATTGTAAGAATGGAAGGAGTAAGAACACTACTTGGATACACTGCTTACAAAGATTTCAAACTATACCAAATGGATGTTAAGTCTACTTTTCAAAATGGTATAATGGAAGAAGAAGTATACATAGAACAACTTGAGGGATTCATTAATGACAAGAACAAGGACATATTCTGCAAACTATAGAAAGCACTTTATAGATTGAAGCAAGCACCTAGAGCATGGTATGAGAGGTTGCATAAATATCTTGTGAAAATAAGATTTGATAGGACAGATGATAACAACAACTTGTATATCAAAGCTGAAAAGGGTAAAGACATTTTGATATCAGAAATCTTTGTTGATGATATAATATTTGGAGGAAAAGATGCTTTATGTAAATATTTTTTTGATCAAATGAAGAATGAGTTTGAGATGTTAATGTTTGGAGAAACCAAATTCTTTGTTGGATTACAAGTACATCAATTGAAGCATGGCATATTTGTGACCCAATCTAAATACATCAAGGAGATATTCAAAACATTTGGTTTAGAAGAGTCAAAGCTAGTCAAGACACCAATGTCATTAGCTATTGGAATAGTGGCAAGATTTTCTACAAATCTAAGAGAAAATCACTTAATGGCAGTAAAGAGAATATTGAGGTATCTAAAAGGAACTAATGATTTTGGTCTATACTATAAGAGGAGTGAAAAGTTTGAGCTAATAGCCTACACTAATGTAGATTGGTGAGATAACATTCATGACAAAAAAAGCACCAGTGGAGGAGCACTTTTCTTGGGAAAAAGATTGATTACATGGACTAGCAAAAGGAAAAGTTGTACCTTAGAGTCCATAGTAGAAGCTAAATATGTTTGTAGCTTCCATTAATTGTACCAATATTGTATGGATCAAATATTTATTGCAAGGTATGAAGGAAGAAGTAATTAAGCCTTTGATACTTTATTGTGATTATACAAGTGTTGTCAACATATCAAAGAACCCTATAATGCATGCTAAAACAAAGCATATTCCAATCAAGTATCACTAAGTAAGAGTAAGCCTATGATACTTTATTGTGATTATACAAGTTCTATCAACATATCAAAGAACCCTATAATGCATGCTAAAACAAAGCATATTGAAATCAAGTATCACTATGTAAGAGAATTGGTGGAAGAAAAACAAGTGAAGATGGAATATGTTAGCTCAAAGGAGTAGATTTCTGACATCTTCACAAAAGTGCTACCTAAAGATGATTTTGAGTATCTTAGAAGTAAGTTAGGGGTGATACGCCTAGCCAAAGCTATGTGAGGCAAAAGCAAGACTGCCCTACATCAAATGAGCTGATTGTTGAAGATTTTACACATTGATGCAAAGGATGTTCACTTTAGGATTCATGCCTAAAGTAATTAAACTATTGAATTTGTAAATCAATTAGAAGTAAGGTGACAAAGAGAGAAATTAGATGAACCTACAAAAGCTATACTTGCATATTTAGGTGCTAATATGTCTTTGGCATTATTGTCAAAGAGGGAGAAGTTGTAAGAAACTAATCAACAACATTTGATCAAAAGTATGAGGGAGAAATGTCAAGAAATGCAAAAACTGATCAAATGAAGAAAGAAGAAGTAGATAGAAATGACTCAATAGTTTTTTGGTCTTAGAATAGTTTTGACATTTGAGTGTCAACACACTTAATCACTTTTTACATTGAAGCTGAGCACACTATGTATGTCGAGCCACAATTGGTGTTGAGTCAAAATTTCAATAGGTGTCGAGTGACTTCAGGTTTCCAGTAAGCAATATATGTTGAGTGATATATAGATGTTGAGTCACAATTGAATTCAACCAAGTTAGAATGTTTCATATACCGAGTGAGCCAGAGTCATTCATGTGTCGAGTACCAGTAGTCTAGTATGTGCCAAGTAACACAGAATCAACATATGAGTTTGTGACCTCACAAAATTAGATGTAAACCATTTTTGGAGCTGACATAAAAGGATTTTGAAGGGAGATAAGGATAAGATCAAATCATTTGTATTTCCTATGTGATTAGCATGCAACCAATCAGAAAAATGGAAGAGACATGCAACCAATGAGAAAAATACAAGGAATGAGTGAGAACTTAAGATTCAATATGGATCATAGATCCATACCTAACCCTAAGTCTTCACAATCTTTAAAAGGAGGAAAAAAACCCCATTTTATGTGTAGAGGAAGAGAATAGTGTATGGGAAAACTATATTGAAATTTAGAGTGAAGAATGAAAGACTTAGAGGAGTAGAGCAGTAATTACACATCGACTTGATTAGAACAGGACAAGGGATAAGTATAGAGATCATATCAAGAAAGGGTCACATTAGAGAGAGTAGATCAAGTGCATGAATCTAGCAATTAAAGATTACATACTATCAAGTTTATTGTTCTAATACTTTCTTGCCATTTTATTAGATGTTGGAAATCCTACATTGATAGGTTAACATAACAACTAGGTCGGAGAACCTTTGAAGAAGGTGATTGAAAATCTTATTGAATTAGGTGGGTTTAACAACCTACTTTAAATCCTTTAACAGGGTGACACTTTATGTAAAGTGTTTTGTAAATCTTCTAATCAGGTCACTATTGACATAGTGTAAAGCCTTTAACAAAGTAGGCCTTTCACAGGGTAGACCATCAAAAGTGGTCAAACAATTATTGTTGTAGTGATTTTTGTGGGTATCATCCCCACCCTAGTTTTACCTTCTTATTCTTGAAGCATTTTTGGGTTACCAAATCTGGTGTTATGTGTGTTATTGCATGTGTTTTCTTTATGTTCACTTAATATGTTTGCGTGCATGCATCTTATTTTGAGTTATTTGATTTAAAGGATTACAAAAGGTTAAAAGTGTTGTACTTCTAATTCACCCCCCTAGAAGTACTCTTCCCATTTTGAACATTCCAACAATTGGTATTAGAGTATTGGTTCTCACAAGGAGAAACCTAATAGCTTAGATAAAAGTTTTGAAGATGGAAGTCTTCAAACTTGGGAAGATCATCGACAATCAAGTGATTGATGTGCATCTTTCTCTACATAAATTGGAGGAAGCAATAGAAGAATTGAGAAAGTCCTTGAAAAGAAGGAAGGATATAGCCATAGCTGAAAATGACATACACTACAAGGAGATTGATACCAAAAAAGTGTTTTCCAATGGAGATTCCAAGGAATTTGATGTAGCAATAGCAGAATTGATGAGAAAAATAGAGCATAAGCTGAAGAAATCATAATACTCAAGCTGAAACAAGAATCACAAGCCATAATACTTTATGAAGTGACTAAACAAAAGAAGAGAGCCATTGAAGACAAGGTCATGGTAGAAGATGATAAGAGAAATCTTACCAATAGACTAGAGGAAAAGATAATTGAGTTTGAAAGAATCTCAAACATGCAACTAGACACCTAAAGTCAGATAATGAATGCTCATTATGAGCTAAATATGAAAGACATTGAGATCAGTACATTGAAGATACAAAATGATCAAATGCAAAATGAATTGAAAAGAGAGAAAGAGATGGCAGAGAGCTTCAAAAAATTAAGTAAAGCCATCAAACACTTTGAACAATTGCTGGAATCACCAAGATCTAGCAATAACACTTTAGGACTTGGTTACACTAGCACTGAGTAAGGAGAATCATCCAAGACTACAGAATAAATGAGCAACAAAGGTAAGAATACTAAAAATACTTGTCATTTCTATGGTTAAAAGGGACATACCTCTAATGTATGCAAGAGAAAGAACAATCATCAGCATGATAAGCCTAAAAATGCAAGCTTTTTTCACAAGTAAAAAAAGGAAAGGACATCAAGCACATAAATGCAGAATCAAGACCATGAGGACACCAAGATTTGAAAGCCACTGCTACAACTACAAAAAGTATGGACATAGAGAATTTTAATGTAGATCAAATCCTATGTGGACACCTAATCAGCCTACAAAGGGAAATAATCATGCACATCACTACAATTGGGATTACAACACTAGGTATAACTGTCACTATTGTCAAGAGTATGGACACATTCCTAAAAATTGCATAAGGATGCATTTTAGAGGAAATTATAGTAGATGGTGAAGTCAAACCAATTGTTGTATTTTCTTGAAGACTAAACATATCAACACGCATTGCCCAACAAAGGCCAAGGCACCCAAAACTGAAGCCAATAAAGGAAAAGAGAAGTTTGATGTTGAATAAATAAGAGGACAAATGAACAAGACTTGGAAGAAGAAAGATAAATGCAACACATCAAATGGAGAGATCACTTCACCAAAAAGGTCAAGTGATCACACCTCATCTAACTAAGCATGAATAGGTGTATGGTACTGATATACAAAGTTATATCATACATCAGTTCCAAAACAAAGAAGTACTACAAAGGAGAAATCTACATGAGCAAGGATGCCAAGTCAAAATTTGAAGTTTTTGCCAATACTGTCGAACTATCCTCAGATGTCGAGTAAAGTTCCAATGGATGCCAACTTTGTAATAGCAACTGAGTTAATGGTTGATGCTAAGTTGAGATATTTCAATAGAAGTTGAGTGATGTAGAAGTCTAGTGGAAGCTAAGTAAACAAAATAAAATGGGAGTCGAGTCATGTTGAATCCTTCAAGTGCTAAGTTTACAACTATATGCACAAAGCATTTATTGCTAGGTTTTGATAGGTATAAAGCTGAATTTTGATCATTTTCACACCATTCAAATGTAGATCAAAGATAAGAAAAGAGCAGGAGAGATCATACAACAACCTTGAAGCCATTTGCATCAATCTCAATAGTGATTCAACATACATTTCAATGATCTAAGGTATTTATCAAATGTCGAGCTACGCAGAGTTAAAGTTGTTAATACATTTAAACACTTGTCTGGTATAATGGCTTCTGGTTCAAGAAACCCCAAAGGAAAGGAAGGTCATGAGGTTTAATTAGTGATTAATGAGGTCAAACAACCTAAGTTTAGGCCAATCTCTAAAGTTGCCTGTAGAAACGACCCAATTGGCACATTGTCTATCATTCCACCTAAAGTTGTCATGGTGCAAGATGTGAGAAAATGTTATAATTGCAAGATAGGTGTAGTAGGTGATCTAGAGATATTCCAAGCCTATGATAAACTATGTGAAAATTTTTTTCTAAAGGACAAATTCTAAATTGTTGAGAGAAAGGGTTTGACCAATGCCCTAGTATACCCTACTAGTTTCAAAACTAAATAGATACAGATTGTCCTTAGCAAAATTCAAAATGGATGTTTATGGTTGGAAATAGGACCAATAAAGATTTAAAAAAGGATAGTACATAGGGTTATAGGTTTCCAAACCCTAGATTAGCCTAAGACCCTGTGCAGTGGTTCCAAAAAAATCATTGAAAGGAATATTGGAGCCAAATGGAATAAGAGGGGTATGACTATTGACACTATTAGTGATCCTCTTCTAGACTTTGCTGTAAGAGTAATATTCCACAAATTCTATGTGTACCATGTATTTTTATGGATGTAGCCTATAAATTTGTAAAGAAAGATCACACATATGATCTATCAAAACTAATGTTGCAGCAAATAAGTGAAAACCTAGGAGCAATAAGGAAAAGGTCCTCAATGCAAATTTGGTTTAGTTCTTATGTGTATATTCTTTTATGTCATGAAAGAGTTTCCTTCTATTGGAAAGGTGAATTAGAACCCAAATAAAGCTACAATCACACAAATCCATGAGTTCATTGATCAGATGGGTGACAATTTTGAGGCCCAAATGACAAGTTATTTTGAGGATTTTAAGAAATCCATGAAGCAAAGGGTTAGAATACCAATTTCACTTATTGAAAAACACATCAATGACATATGATTTTTGGTTGACATTGAAAACACCTACATCTAGGTAGAAATATCAAGAGTAAGATGGCTAAAGCCATCAGGATATGTGCTTGATATAGATGAATCCTTAGCAGCAATCACAAAATTGCTTGTAGAAGAAATAGATAAGACAACTCCTCATTTTGGCATAGATGATGTTGTCAAATAAAAAGTTGAGACAGACTTGAAGATAACTTCTATTATCAAGAACAAAGATAAAATAGTAAAGAAGATAAAGAAGAAATTTTTAGCAAGCATTGAAGAAGAAGTAGGTAGTGAAGAAGAAGCAGTAGAAGGAGAAAATGAAGAAGAAGAAGAGCAAGTGTAAAACCTAGTGGAACTTATAAAATGATTAGGAGAAGAAAAGGAGGAAAGTGCCAAGGAAGAAGAAGCCAAGGAAGCACCAACTGAAGCTAAGAAAAAGAAGAGAAAGGCTAAAACTTAGCTTGTAGCTCAGCCAAAGGCCAAAAAGGCAGCAAAGCCCACTCAAGAAAAACTAAAGAAGCCTACAACAAGGGATACTACAAGGGTAACAAAAGAAAAAGCCAAAGAGGATGCAAAAGAGAAAAAGAAAGCCATTAAATAGCCTGCTAAAGAGAAAAAGAAAAGAAGAAAGTATGTGGCATAGCCAAATACTGATGATGAAGAGAGAACAGAGTCAGAGGACCACAACCAATTTAGAGTGGTAAGTCATCCTCCAAAGTCTACAACTAATAAACTTTGTAAAAAGATTAGCAATGTAGATTTAAATGATTTAAAGAATCTTGATTTTAATAGGCTTAGTAGAGAAGAGAAAAATAAAATAGAGGAATCTGTATATGCCATGATGATAGAATTCAAAAACACACCTCTAGAACTTGACAATACCATGCCCAAGGAACTGTATGAGATAGTTGAGAATAAATGGCATTAATGTTTAAAAATGGAAAGGGAGATCAGAGAATCTACCCTAGCTCAATTAAAGCTTGATATGAAAAAAGGACAAATAAAAAAGCCTAATAAGAATTATGGTGGCAAATTTGCACCTAAGTATAGAGCCTTCAACATCTTTCAAAACAAGACTGAGGATGTACTCAATAAATCCACACAATTGTGAAAAATAATTTATAAGATAACTGATAACAAAGAAGAGGAAACAAATAAGGTAGAAACTAGTGCCAAGGAAAAGATAGAGGAAAAGGAAGAGAAGCAAGAGGAAGAGAAGGAAGCAATAGCAAGAGTAGATGAAGAAAATAAGAAAGAGGAAGAAGATAAGAAAGATGAGGTGGAAAAAGAAAAGAGAGAGGAGGAAGAAACACAAAAAGAAGATATGGAAACAATAGAACAGTAGCAAGAAGAGGAACAAAGTGTGCAAGAAATACAAATGCCACCTCCTAGCCCTCCTCATATAACCATCATACTTGCAGATATAATAACTATTGAGGATGTTCCTAACAATTTAGCTTAGAACATCAATCCCCTAACTGTAGAGGATCTCTCCAAGATCCTTCACCAATCCACTTTATAGGCACATTTATGTTCAAGTCCTATATTGGTGAGTGTTGATGAATTATAGAAGGAAATAGCAAAACCACAAAGAGAAAAGGTGAAACCAATGGAACCAACTTTCACCTATATAGCTACTAGCACAAAAATTTTGATGCTTCCACCACCTTCAATAGTAGGTGATACATTGCAAAAGCCAAGTGTAGAGGAAGGAAAATCTAATGAGAAGGAGGATACATCAAAGGAAAAGGAGCAGACCATTATACAAACATTGGTAGAACTACCAAAGATAGAAACTCCTACAAAGACCCTTCAAAAGTTGAGCACTGAAGCTATACCATTACAAATTTCAACTCCAGACTCAAGCTCAACCAAAGTGGCAAGGGTACTTCTGTTGGAATTAAAGATAGAGTAACTGAGAGGGGGGGTGAATCAGTTACTAACAAAAATTAATCCACAGATCCCTTAGATGTCTTAAAGATCTAGTTACTACTAATACTTGGCAAATAAATGATGTAACTCGATAACCTAAATTATTAGTTATCTTCAAGCATTTATGCATGCAACAACAAAAAATGAACACAAGAGACACCATATTTAACATGGAAACCCAATATGGGAAAAACCACCAAGTAACTAGTCACCAATTTTTCACTCTTTTGAAGTGAGCCCTATTAGGAGCCAACCCTGTTAAAGGTTACAATACACACTATTAGGTGTGACCTTGTTAGAGGATTTAATCACCATGTTAGGAGTGGCCTTGCTAGAGTTCTTTAGAAAAATTCAACTGAACTATCACCTTGTTAGAGGATTTACAAAATGGCTATTAAACCAACTCTATTAAGAGATTTGAAATCACTGCTACAATGGTTAGAAAGCAACAATGAATTGACTTGAACAAGATGCAATTGAATTTTCTAGTTATAGGTCTCTATTCAACATCTTTAGATCCTCCTTGATCAAATATGGCTCTGCTGCTCCTCAATGATCTCTAATCATCCTTCAAATCTACTTCCACAATAATCAATTTTCATATCACACTAATTCCACATTCTTCCATTTCATGCATATTAGGATTCACAACTTGACCTCTTACTTATACCATTCAAATTGCCAAGTCAGCCCATTTACATGTTACATTTATCAATAAAGCATACATCAGTCGGCTATAGATATTACTCTAAAAAAACAAACATTATCTCATAAGACAATGAAATCCTTTACTAGCCAACCCTACTCGGTAAATACTTCTTTCATAAATTTTACGAGTTAACATTCTTGACTCAGTTATCATTGCAAAAATCCTTTCGCTGCCGAGTTTACTCAGTAAGAATTGCTTCTGCCATATTTTCTTTGATGACTGAGTGAGCTCCATAAGAACTGTTTCTGCCACATTTCCTTTGATGACTGAGTGAGCTCGGTAAGAACTATTTTTTTCATATGTTCTTTGATTACCAAGAGAGCTCACTAATAATTAAATTTCTTTTGATCACCTTTAAAGCTTGGTACAACTGTTTACTTAGTAGATGCTGGACTTTTTCTTCGCTGACCATCTGAGCTCGGTAGACTCTGTACTTTGCCTTGCTATCCTTTTGAGCTTGGTAGACTCTGTCCTTTGCCTTGCTAACCTTCTGAGCTTAGTAGACTTTGTCATTTTCCTTGTTGATCTTTTGAGCTTAGTAGACTCTATCCTTTGCCTTGCTAACCTTCTGAGCTTGGTAGACTCTTTCTCATGACTGATATGACATTTGTGTGATATCAAAGACAATACACAATTGAACAATTGTATCCAAAAATCTCCTTCTTTGGCATTGATGTTAACACAACATGTCATAGTAGAATGAAATTTGAAAACAAGTCTTTTACTAATAGAAAACTTCACTTTCTTTTTCAAATACAACAAAACTCCCTCTTTCATAATAATCTCTCGTTCTTACACAATCTTTTATTATTTTGCAAATTTGAAAAAGATATGACAGTATACTCTCCCTCTTTGACAACACATGCCAAAGACAATAGAAATCAAATGAATAGCATTGTGCCTGATGCACTAATTTATATGCAATGTCTTCATTACTTTGATGCATTAATTGATAGATCTTCAATCCTAATCCTACTGATGCAACACTAAAACTATATTTTAGTGAGCTTCAGATAGGGGAATGACCCCTAATTTACCTCTTAGATACAATAATGCATCCTTAGGTAAAGGTTTTATGAATATGTCAAAAATGTTTTCCTTTATATGGACATATTCCAATCTTATTTCCTTTTCTTGCACCAATTCTCTAACAAAGTGATATTTTATGGCAATATGCTTGGTTTTTTAATGCATCACTAGATTCTTAGAGATGTTGATTGCACTTGTGTTATCACAAATTATAACAACATGTTCTTTGATTTCTTGTTGCATACCTTCCAATAATTGTTTGAACCACACAATGTTTGAGAAGTTTACTGCTACTACAACATATTTAGCCTCTGCTATGGATTGTGATGTACAATTCTACTTTTTACTTGTCTAATAAACCAACTTTTTTCCAAGAAAGAAAGCTCCTCTGCTTGTGCTCTTTCTGTCATCAATATTTCCTACCCAATCTGCATTAGTAAACACCTTTAAATCCAAATTTCCTCCAAGTTTACAACATAATCCATATTCTTTAGTTCATTTTAAATCTAATGACCCTTTTGATTTCCATCATGTGATTTTCCTTTGGTATTGCTAAGAATCTTGCTACAATCCCTACTGCAAGGGCAATGTCTGGTCTTGTGTGCACTACCTATTGCAACTTTCCAATCATGGATCTATATAGTGTCTGATCTATCTCCTTTGACTCATCACCCTTGATAAGTCTTAATCTAGTGCACATAGGGGTCCCAATTGGTTTGCAATCTTCCATAGCAAAATTTTTTAGTATCTCTTTGATGTATTTAGATTGAGTAATGTAGATGCTATTCTTATTCTATTGAATTTGAAGACCAACAAAGAATTTGATTTCACCAAACATTGACATTTCAAATTCCTTGTTCATTTGTTTTGAAAAGTCTTTGCAAAGATCATCATTTCCTATGAATAGAGTATCATCTACAAATATTTCTACCAAAACAATCTTATTATCTGGTCCATCTTTTATGTACAAACTATTATTGTCATTTGTTCTTTGAAAACCAATTTGAATAAGATGGTTATGAAATCTTTCATACCATGCTCTAGGGGCTTGTTTCAAACCATATAGTGCTTTATGCAATTTGCAGACCATGTCCTTCTTTTCTAGATCAACAAAACCCTCAGGTTGTTCAATGTAAACCTCTTCATCCAATATGCCATTGAGAAATGCTAACTTGACATCCATATGATAAAATTTGAATCCTTTGTATGTAGCATATGCAAGTAAGGTTTTGACACCTTCCAGTCTTGTAATAGGATAAAAAGTTTCTCCATAGTCTACACCTTCTTCTTGAGAGTATCCTTTGCATACCAGTCTAGCTTTGTTCCTTGATAACTTACCATCTTCATTTAATTTGTTTCTAAATACCCACTTTGTTCCAATCACATTTTTGTCTTTGGGTCTCGATACAAGAGTCCATATTTTGTTTTTCTCTATCTATTCTATCTCTTCATTCATAGCTTCAATCCAACTTTCATTGTCTAGCACATCTTTAACATTTCTAGGCTCAAAATCAGCAAGTAGACAAGTGCTTTTCAACTTACTTCTTGTCATTGTTCCTTTTGATTTTTCTCCAATGATCTAGTTAGGTACATGATGCTTTCTAACATACTTGGCTAGCATAGGCTCCTTGCCTTTCGAATGACAAGCATTGTTATCTTTCTGTGTCTCAACTTCTGGTTCTGATTCTAGTTTCTCAAGCTCAGTAGATGCTAACTCAGTAGCTTCTATTTGCAACTCGAGTTCTTGCAGATCAGTAGGTACTGACTCAGTTAATGAAGACTCTAGAGTTTAGGATTCCTAATTAATAGGTATACTTGGTATTGTATCATGTTCAATGTAAAAAAATCTTCTATAATCTTCAGGTTCTTTTTTATTTTCTTCTTCTGTTCTTTTTACAAACTCATCAACTTTCATATGTGCACTTTCTATGACTTTGTGAGTAGATAAGTTCAAACATCTATATGCTTTTCTTTTGCAAGAGTATCCCAAAAATATTCGTTCATCACTTTTTACATCAAATTTACCTTTTCTAGATTCTTTCAAAATGTAACATTTACTTCCAAATACTTTTAGATAACTTATATTGGGTTTGTAGCCATACCACAGCTCATAGGGTGTTTTAAATGAGTCCTTTTTCAGCTATACTTGGTTCAAGGTATGAACTGCAGTGCTGATAGCTTCCTTCTAGTATTTGATAGCAATGCCTTTTTCAATCATCAAGGTTCTTGCACAATCCATGATGGATCTATTCCTTCTTTCTACTATTCCATTTTTTTCAAAAGTTCTAGGTGCTAAAACCTGTCTTTTGATTCCCCTTTCAATGCAAAAGTTATTGAACTCATGTGAAATGAATTCACCACCTCTGTTAGACCTTAAGCATTTTAGTCTTTTACCTATTTCCTTTTCTACTTTGCCCAAATACCATTTGAACTTTTCAAATGCTTGTAATTTCTCTCTAAGGTACATGATAGTCATCATTCTTGAATAATCATCAACAAAAAAATGAAGAATTTTTCACCAATATAACTTTCAATGCCAATGGGTCCACACAAATTAGTATGCACAATTTCTAGAACTTCTTCAGTTTGATAGTTCTTGCTTTTAAAACTAGTCTTTCCCATTTTACCAATTTGACAATTCTTCCATAGACCAACCTCAGGTTTCTTTATGTTAGGAATACCTCTTACTTTCTTGAATTTATTGATTTTTATCAAGTTATCAAAGTTTACATGACGCAATCTCCTATGCCATAACCAACTTTCTTCAATTTAAGCAATGAAACATGAACATTCACCAATTTCAAGATAAAATAAATTACCTTTTGTTTGAGTGCCTGATCCAATCAGCTTTCCTTTGCAATCTAGCAATCTTTCCTTTCCATGTACAAATTCTACTTTGAATCCATTATTGAGTAGCTGTGCTACACTCAAAAAATTATGCTTTAGTCTTTCTACCCAATATGCATTATCACATACAAGTTCTTTGGTTAGAGAGATTCTTCCTTTTCCTTTTGTATAACAAGGTTCATTGTTACCAAATCTTACACTACCACCATCATAGTCTTCAAAGTATTCAAACTTAGATTTATCACCAGTTATGTGATAGAACAACCACTATCTATGATCTAAGTATCATTTTTAGTCATATGAGAAATGAGTGCCATTTCTTCATTATTATCAGACTCATTTATCATAGTAATGTAGATAATTTCATCTTCTTCTTCATCATTAGAATTTTTAGAATTTTTAGCCATGAAACATGTTTTCTTACCTTTATCCTTGAATGATTTGAAGTCTTTCTTTCCATTGTACTTGTGGCCTTTCTTGTCATCCTTGTTCTACTTATTTGGGCATCTAGCAGCAATATGTCCAATTTCTTCACAAGAAAAATAGATTAGAGGAACCTTACCTTTGTATTTCCCTTTGCCTCTTGAATATTTTCTTGGTAGTAGAGCTTCAACCACTTAAAGATCACTGTCTAAACTTTGTTCTAATTCTTCATCATTGTCTAATTGTGGATCTTTCATCCTTTTCCCTTTTTCTTTGAGTGAGAGCTTGGCTTCAAATGCTGATTCAACATTCTTGGCAATTGGAACATAATCATCATAGTTGTCTAACTCAATTGCAGTCAATCTTCCAACTATGGCCTCTAAATTTATTTTATGATTTTATTCACATCTCCTTTCTTGAATTGCAGAGACTCTGATTGAAAAAATTGGAAGTAGAGTTCTAAGAACTCTACTTATAACTGTCTCCTCACTGATATCTTTTCCAGATGCTTTGATTCCACTAACACATGCTTTAACTCTTTAGACATACTTTGCAATGTTTTCATCCTCTCTCATCCTCATTTGATCAAATTTCTCTCTCAAACTTTCTGCTTTGGCTCTTCTTACATTATCATCTCCTCCATATATCTCTTTCAGCTTGTTCCACATTTCAAAGATAGTTTTGCAATTTTTGATGTCATCAAATTCATCATAACTTAGAGCAGATGCTATATCTATCATCATTTTATTGTGAATCTTCTTATCAGCAATATCATTGACAGATAAGGTACTAAAAGGTTTTTCATATTTTTCATCAAGAAATTTTAGCCTCGTATCACCAATAGAAGCCAGATGAAGCCTCATCAATCCTTACCAAGCTGAGAAGTTGTCTGTGTTAAGTCTTGGAATTTCCCTTTTGTAAGACATCCTGATCTTTAGCTTAAATCTTGAAATATTTTCCTACAAGCACCAAAATCTCTAATACCAATTGTTGGAATTAAAGATAGAGTAACTGAGAGGGGGGGTGAATCAGTTACTAGCAAAAATTAATCCACAGATCCCTTAGATGTCTTAAAGATCTAGTTACTACTGATACTCAAAAAATAAATGTTGTAACTCGGTAACCTAAATTATTACTTATCTTCAAGCAGTTATGCATGAAACAACAAAAAATGAAAGCAAGAGACACCATATTTAACGTGGAAACCCAATATGAGAAAAACCACCAAGTAACTAGTCACCAATTTTTCACTCTTTTGAAGTGAGCCCTATTAGGAGCCAACCTTGTTAAAGGTTACAATACACAGTATTAGGTGTGAACTTGTTAGAGGATTTAATCACCCTATTAGGAGTGGCCTTGCTAGAGGTCTTTAGAACAATTCAACTAAATTGTCACCTTGTTAGAGGATTTACAAAATGACTATTAAACAACCTCTGTTAAGATATTTGAAATCACTGCTACAATGGTTAGAAAGAAACAATGAATTGACCTGAAAAAGATGCAACTGAATTTGCTAGTTACAAGTCTCTATTTAGCATCATTAGATCCTCCTTGATCAAATATGGCTCTGTTGCTCCTCAATGATCTCTGATCATCCTTCAAATCTGCTTTCACAATAATCAGTCTTCATATCACACTAATTCCACATTCTTCCATTTCATGCATATTAGGATTCACAACTTGACCTCTTACTTATACCATTTAGATTGTCAAGTCGGCCCATTTATATGTTACATTTATCAATAAACCATACATCAGTCAGCTACAGATATTACTCTGAAAAAATAAATATTATCTCATAAGACAATAAAATCCTTTACTGGCTGACCCTGCTTGGTAAATACTTCTTTCAAAAATTTCTTGAGTTAACCTTCTTGACTTAGTTATCATTGCAAAAATTCTTTGGTTTCTGAGTTTACTTAGTAAGAACCACTTTTTCCATATTTAATTTGATGACCAAGTGAGCTCCATAAGAACTATTTCTACCACATTTCCTTTGATGACCGAGTGAGCTCGGTAAGAACTGTTTCTATCATATTTTCTTTTATTACTGAGAGAGCTCAGTAAGAACTAAATTTATTTTGATTACCTTGAAAGCTTAGTAATAAATATTTACTCAATAGATGTTGGACTTTTTCCTCACTGACCATCTAAGCTTGGTAGACTCTGTCCTTTTCCTTGTTGACCTTCTGAGCTTGATAGACTATGTCCTTTGCATTGCTGACCTTCTGAGCTCAGTAGATTCTGTCCTTTGCCTTGCTGACCTTCTAAGCTCAGTAGACTCTATTTGATGATTGATATGACATTTGTGTGACATCAAAGACAACACACAATTGAACAATTGTATCCAACAACTTCACTATGGAGACCCTGGAGACCCTGAATTAGATGAAGACATAGAAATACCTTCCTATGACTCGAAGACCATCACCATGGCTCAGATTACTAAAATGCAAAATTCTTTAGACAAAAGGAAGAGGTAGGAGATACTTAGAAAAATGTATAAACACAAGCAAGTATTGAATCAAATTAAGGACATATTTATGGATGCATTCAACTTGTAGTCACCAGATGAAGCAAAGCACATAATAGAACAACTATCTTATATAGTTGACTAGGTGACTAGTGAAGACCAGGACACCAATGTTAAACTTATGGAATGGTTTGAGACAAAATTTTAGGGGAAAGTAAATGAGAACATATCAAGTGGTATAGCACTTGAACAGGTAGAGTTGGCCAAGAAAATTGACAAGGTCAAAGTTAGACTTGAGAAAATTTTCTCATTGTACAAGAAGTTTTGTGACTTTTCCAACTTCAGACAAGAAACAAATCAAAGGATATTGATCTTGGAAAGAAATTTGAGGATTTCTTGCATCCAACTACCAAAAGATCTAGCTCAAAGTGAGAAGTATTTTTCACAATCAATTCACACTCAAAGGGAGTTAGTTGTACTCATAGTAGAGGAAGCTAATATAAAGGCTAAACTAATGCAAATTCAATCCTCTATCACCCCACATTTGGAAGTCCTCCACAAAGAGAAAGTATATGCAAAAAAAATTCTAAAGAAAGATCTAAATATTTCTACATTGGATGGACTTTTACATCTTGCTACAAAGACTGCCATCTAGCACAAGTCACTTGACATTGCTTTTTAGAATTGGGAAGCAACTCTAAAAACAATAATAGAGGAAAATAGTAACTTTTTGGCTAAGTATGGTATTACTCCTTAGAACCCTTTGACATTAGTGTCAAAAAGGGGGAGATATATGTTTTAGGGAGATATAAGGTAGATATAATATTTTGATGAAAATATAACTAAAGGGGGAGAAAACTAAGTTTTGACTAAGTTTTGGTTACATTCTTTCATGGGGTGAAATAATGTTTTGGGGGAGATACGAATGAATCAGCACAAGTACAGATTATAGGTATAGGACAATGGAAAAGAATATCATGCACATTCAGCACAAAATTTTTCTTACAAAGGATGTCAATAGACAATCAGCTCAGGGCGAGTAACAAGGTTTGATATTTTGAACAAATTTTGAAATTTTGTACATATGCAAAATAGAATAGATAGGGTACTCATAAGGATAGATTAGTAATTTTTAGTTAAGTTTTTTAGATGCTCATTTCAAAGGGGGATATTTTTGGTCTTAGAATAGTTTTCACATTCTAGTGTCAACACACTTAATCACTTTTTACATTGAAGCCGAGTACACTATGTATGCCAAGCCACAGTTGGTGTCAAGTCAGAATTCCAACAAGTGCCAAGTGACTTTAGGTGTTGAGTAAGCAATAGATGTCAAGTGATATATAGGTATTGAATCACAGTTGATGCTAAGCAACTCAGAATGCTTTATATGTTGAGTGAGCGAGAGCCATACATGTGTCGAGCACTAGTAGTCTAGTATGTGTTGAGTAACATAGAATCAACATATGAGTTTGTGCCCTTAGAAACTTAGATGTAAACTATTTTTGGAGCCGACATAGAAGGATTTTGAAGGGAGATAAGGATAAGATCAAATCTTTTGTACTTCATATGTGATCAGCATGCAACCAATGAGAAAAATGTAAGGAATAAGTGGGAACTTAAGATTCAATATGGATCAAGATCCATACAAAAACCTAAGTCTTCAAAATCTTTAAAAGGAGGATGAAAACCCCATTGCATGTGTAGAGGAAGAGAACAATGTATGGGAAAATTATAGAAAAATTAAGAGTGAAGAATGAAATATTTAGAGGAATAGAGCAACAATTACACATGTAGTTGATCAAAATAGGATAAGGGATAAGTACAGAGATCAGATCAAGCAAGGGTCACATCAAAGAGAGTAGATCAAGTGCCTGAATCTAACAATTAAAGATTGCATACTATTAGGTTTATTGTTCTAATACTTTCTTGCCACTATATTAGATGTTGGAAATCCTACATTGATAGGTTAGCTTAACAGCTAGGTGGGAGAACCTTTGAAGAAGGTGATTGAAAATCCTATTGAATTAAGTGGGTTTAACAACCTATTATAAACCCTTTAGCATGGTGACACTTCACGTAAAGTGTTTTGTAAATCCTCTAACTAGGTCACTATTGACATAGTGTAAAACCTTTAGCAAGGCAGGCCTTTCATAGGGTAGACCATTAGATATGGTCAAAAAATTATTTCTATAGTAATTTTTGTGGGTATCATCCCCACCCTAGTTTTACCTTCTTATTCTTGGCAGCTTTCTAGGTTACTAAATCTAGTGTTATGTGTGTTATTGCATGTGTTTACTTTATATTCACTTAATATGTTTGCATGCATGCATCTTATTTTTTAGTTATTTGACTTAAAGTATTAGAAAAGGTTAAAAGTGTTGTACTTCTAATTCACCCCCCCATTAGAAGTACTCTTCCCATTTTAAACATTCCAACACAGTTGATAGGAAAAGAAGTAAAAATAACAAAAGATGAGCAATATAGAGAGAGAAACAAAGTACAAGGATACAATAGCTAAGAAGGTGAAGTAGAAATGAATCAATTAGGATAGTAAAGGGAGATGTGAAAATTGATGGTGATGCTAACAAAAATTTATTTTTAGCATTTGACTTATTTTTCTAACCTAGTTAGCTTGTGGTTGAATAGTTTAATCTGATGGTTGATTAGTTTGGTTTTCCATCAATGCCAAAGAGGGAGATTGTTGGAAATCTGGTTGAAAAACTCATTGGTGAATATCAAAGAGGGAGATTATAGTAGAGAAGGAAGATTGTTATAAATAGAATGTTTTCAATAATTATTTTGTCATTGATGTCAAACCTATTACCTGTAGGAATGACATTTTCTTGTAAAATCCAAGTACTATCATTTAGTTGATTGATGAAGAGGATCTGATCAACAAGATGTAACAAGAGTACCTAAGAGAAAGGTTGAGTTATGATGTTGTAATGAAGTACATGGATCAATTGAGACAATGGTTAAATGATGTATTAATAACATACTCAAAGATACAGAGGTTGGTCACACTTAGAAACATTGGAGGAATAAGTTGTAACAATGTTGATTGCAAAGCTTAAACTAAGTTCATTAGTGGGTGTCGAGAAAGCTAGTTGAAGCCGAGAAAATTCTTAGTTGGAGTTGAGTAACAAGAAATTCTAGTGTGTGCCGAGTGATCTTCAGGTGCCGAGCATTAGCAAAAACACAATTGATGTCGAGTAACTTAGTATGTGTCAAGCACTGGTATTTCAATAGTGTTGAGCTACTACATTATTTTAAATAGTGAAGATTCACCAAATCTATGCCGAATTAGTGGTTATCTTGAATTTTGTGAACTACTTGGAAGATAAGGATGATGAGGTGGTAGCATAGAATTCTATGTAAACCATTTTTGGCAAATTCAAAAGGATTATTCAAGAAGTTTCTAGAGGAAACAAAATATGGGTTAGATAAGATGAATCCTACCTAATCCATATGAATTGAAATTGAAAAATGGAAAATTGAGTGAGAAAGAAACTCCAAGACTTCTATTTAAGAAGTCATAGACCAAGAAGAAAATGTTGTTGATGTTGTTGCTACCAAAGAGCCAAATTGTGAAGTGGATAGAAGGGTGTCTAGAAGATGACATCTAGGAGAAGGAAGAGCACAGAGGCTCTACATCTACAAGTGGTCAAGAAGAGATGATTGCAATAGTACATTGAGCATGAATACTTAAGGAGACTAAGCTTGAAAGGAGGTCAAGCTATCAAAGTTGTAGAGATTGAAGGCCAGGCAATGGTGTGAGCTGAAAAGTGATATGAGATCTGCAAGTTAAGTTGTATGTTGTAATTAGGTCAAAGATTTTCTAATACTCTCTAGCAATTGTATTAGATATGGAAATCCTATGGACTTAGGTTGGCCTAACAGCCATTTGTAAATCCTTTAATAGGGTGGCATTCCAATTGAATGTTCTAAAGTCCTCTAACTAGGCCCACTTCTAATAGGTTGGTCAAATCCTCTAATAAGGTCACATTTGACAATGTGTTGTAAGTCTTTAATAGGGCAGGCCTTTCATAGGGTATCACTTCAAAAGAGTGAGAATTGAGTAGCATGTTGCTAGTGGTTTTTCTCAAATTGGGTTTCCACATAAATCACAATGTTATGTGTTGATGTTTTATGTGTTATGCTTGCATGTTGATTTACAGTAACTTGCTGATTAGAAAAGTTTAAGCTTGGATGAATGAATGATTGAATGGGGTCACTACACTTAGTGTGAGAAATTTTGAGTAGACATTTGGACCTTGAATAATTGATTCACCCCCCTCCCCCCCCCGCTTAGTTATTGTAAAACATTTCTAACATTTCATATATCTAAAGATTTGAGAATGAGTGAATAATGTTTTTTCATTTTAATGCAACTTGGATGAGTTTGATGTATATTCATTGATTTCTCTTAATTCAAGTAATAAAATAAATTCTTTCATTGAATTGATTTGGGTTTTTTAGGTGTATGGGAGGATATTCATAAGAAGAGAATTTAAAGTTAATTTCTAATAGTTTCAATTGTAAGGAAATTTAATAGATCAAGTTTTATTGGTGTGATTTTTTCTATACCAATTGATAAGGCATTGATCACTACTCAAGATGCAAACTATTGAATTCATGGGGTTACATAGAGCATTAATATAAATCAAATCAATCTTTACTTTCTTTTATGAAGAGTTAAACTATTGATCCATCACTTTTTTGCAATAATCCATTGTATGTCATTTTTAGCTACTATTGTCATAGATTATTTGTAAAGTATAGAAGAATTCTGATTATTTTTTGCTAAAAGGGGATAGAAGTGAATTAGAAAATGATGTTAATGAGCATAACTTTGAGGTATTATTGGAGCATTCATGGATGACTTTATATATCAGATCTTTGTTTAATAGTGTTGAAGATTGATTTGTTGCATTTCCTTAGAATAAATCTTTTTAATATTGTAATGTAAAATCTTGAAGAATGTAAAAGTAGTATGTATATGTATCATGAAATGAAAGGATATGTAATTAGGTTTAAGGGTATATCCAAGAGAAATAATTGGAAATATGAATATATTATATTATTTCAAAGGGTAAGTGAAATTATGATGATGTCATTATATAATCCCTTACATCTCAATGGTGATAATGATTATATGTATAATGAAATAAAGAACCACACACTCTTCATAATATCATTAAAGTAAATAATAGATGATTTGGTTAACATGTATACTTAATGGTTTAAATCTATCTCATGTATCTTTATTGTTAAAGACTTATGATTGGAAATGATAAAAGCAAATTTTAAGTTGTATAAATATTGCTAGGGTTTAAGAAACAAATGGCTATAAAAATAACCATCTAAGTATTTATTATCTTGCCCTAATTTCTATAAGGTTAGATGTAGATTATCTTGATTTAGAAGTGATTAAGTCCTACTTCTAGATCTAAGAATAAGCAACAATTGATTTGAAACTCTAATTATTACAAAAAAGAAATGAATATTAGGATAGATAATGTATGAAATTATAAGTAGAAATAAAACCAATATATGGATTAACTCAAGTAGTAAGGCTAAAACATAAAATTAAATTTGAGTTAGAAACAAGTAAGAATACTTGTTAGGATGGTTGGGAGACAAAAGATAAGTCTTGTGTTTGAAAATTAAGAAATGTTGTTAAAGGGTGAAATTAGGGAGCCTGTCAGTGATCTTACATCTATGATTAAGTATAATTAACAAAGAAAAATATTTTTTTTAAAATTATTCACCAAACTTAGTAACATTCAAATTCACCCTTTCAGGTTCCTTGGCGATGCATTACATCTCACCTCTTAATTATATCAATTTACTTTAGTTTCTAACACAAATTACATCTAATGAAAGAAATAGAAGTAGATAAATTTGGTTTCTTATATTTGATTCCATTAAGAGTAATTTTGATGGAAGACATAACAAATTTAGTTCATTATAAATTCATAGAGTTATTTGATGCATACATAAATGAAGCATACCAAAGCATGTTGGATGATGTCAGAAGCTTGAAGGAAAACTTAAAACACTTGAAAATGAAAGGTCTAAAATACATTCAGAACCAACCAAAGGTATTTGATAAAGAATGGATCAAATATGTGATGAACAGATTCCATGAGGAATATATTTGGTTAGAAGGTAATAAACATATTGATTTCACAAAGGAGATCATCCATGTGATAGCTAAACTATCAACTACTAGAAGGAAATGAGTTGTAAGGTAGAATTCTAGAATATAAGTTGAAGAATTTACAAAACCCAAATAGGATCATAGAGTTTTGACAATAAGTGAAATTTAAATTCAAGAGGTAAAGTTTTCCTCCATGATTATTGGCTATAAAGTCTATTATTCAAGTTGGTTAAATAACATATTAGGAGGAGTTATGCAAGATGGCTACATATTTGTTTCCCTAGGAAGGAGATTGTTGATCTCTAAGCCTATGTTTTCTACTAGTGTCCAAACACTTAGTCTTTTACTAGGTAAGATTACAAGGTCATCACTATGATTGAGTTATTTATTAAATATTGAGCATACAAATCTTATATCAAGATAGATAGTGATTTTTGAGTATTGAGTAGTGACCGAGAAAATGCACAAATTGAGAAATATAGGTGAGACTGAGCACATTGACAAATTATTGATTGTCAAAAAAATAAGTATATAGAATCTAAGTCACAACATGAAGAAGTATACATGACTAAGAGAGCATTTGAGTGTCAAGTAGTTCAATTTTGACACATAAGTTTATAATTGCACAAACACAAATGTAAACCATTTTGACTAACTTTTGTATCAAATTTAATATTTGTAGAGATAGAGAAGGAGATGATCATGCATCATTTTAGAAGTTAATGATCCCAAGGTGTGCAATTCATCCAATAAAAAAATGTGATAGTCCAACAATAAAATATGATGAATTATAAACCATAGATCAAGATCTACAACCTTCATAGGAAATCTATTTAGAATTGTGTGTGTGTGGAGAGAGAGAGAGAGAGAGAGAGAGAGAGAGAGAGAGAGAGAGAGAGAGAGAGAGAGAAGTATCCTCATATGTATGAGAGTGTGTGAGAGAGAGAAGTGAAGACAAAGTCTCAAAGATAGATCAAATAGAGAGCAATCAGAGTAGTGAAGGAGTGAATAGAGTTATTAGATTAGGAGATTATATCAAAGATATATCAAAGAGGACTCCAAAGATCGACTTATAGAGAAAATTGAGGGTCTAGTACTGAATCAGTTATTGTTAATTAAAACAAGGTAAATCTCTTAGCATAGTGGTTCTAACAGACCTATGTAAACATCCTAACAAATTCCTTACTTCATTATGAGAATAAAATCCTTGAACAAGGTGAGACCTAAAAATCTCTAAAGATTTTAATAGGGAAAACATCTCACATGGTAGATCATATCTTATTATCAAACATTCTAATACTAACAGGTTAACTTTATTGTTGCAACAATGAGGATTTGTGGGTTTCATCCCCACCCTATGCAAGGCCTCACCCTAGCCCATAATAACATATCATAGTAG
Organism: Cupressus sempervirens; assembly: GCA_028749045.1. Lineage (NCBI taxonomy): Eukaryota > Viridiplantae > Streptophyta > Pinopsida > Cupressales > Cupressaceae > Cupressus > Cupressus sempervirens. The sequence goes on along the minus strand of CM053791.1, from coordinate 293,090,207 downwards.
TTTATTTGCATTTTAGATACTTTATATTTTGCATTATAGATACTTTATATTTTGAGACCTTGTTATATGTTCGACTATTTTGGACTGTTACTCAGACTATTTGATACTATGGGACACTTTATTTTATGGTAATCATTTATGATGTTAGAACTTATTTGTGATGCTTGATGATTAGTTACATTCATGTACTTGGTTGGTTATTTCATTAATGAGCAGGAAATTATGTCTGAATATAAATGTTAGATGGATTATATATATATGGAAACTATGAAATGTTGCAAAAGAGTCATATCATGTTTATCTTATGAAGGTTTTAATTATATTAAATTTCGGATTTCAAGTTTAGGGTGACTTTAGAGGGCTTTGTTTGAGTCTTAGAGTGTTCTTTTAGTGAAATTAAGTTACGTACATGTTAGTACTATATGTTAGGGCTTTAATTTTAGCTTTACTGGAGTTAAAATCTCTTTTCTAACACTTGTAAAATCCCATTTCTTAAGTATTGCGAAAATTGAAGAAGTCTTACCCAAAATTCTTACCTTATCTCGAGTGAGTTGATAATTCGAACCAAATAGGGAAACTTAGGTGGAGTTGAAGTGTTTATTCTCTTTTATGATGCAGAAAAATTAGGAATGTTCTTCTTTTAGAGGGAAATTGGAAAATAGAGTTGGCATTCACCTACTCTCTAGTTTTAGAGATTTTTAGTTTTGGGGATTGGATTAAGGAAGGATAGAAGACTATTCCCAAATCGGGTCATTTACCATAGCTTGGAGAAATGTTGACCTTTTGCCATGTTTTGGAAATTATGTGTTGTATTGTTTTTCTAAATATAAGATGTGTAAATTTTTCTACAGATGCATATGTGTGTTGTTCATTGTCCTTGTTGTATTGTTGGGCGTGGATGAATTTCTATTGCCTTATTTTTATTTGATTTTTTTGTGAGTATGATGTTATGGGTGTGGAAGAACATCACTCACCCTTGGGAGGGAAGAAGTGGCCTTCAGGTGAAGGGATTAGTTGGACCTATCCCTTGAGTGTAGAGTCTCTTCCCTAGAAGGAAGAGGTATAAGCATGTAATGTGGGCTGCATGTGCTAGTAATTTTTTATGCACTTTGGGGGTGATAAGGGGAGAAACTTGTGATAGTTGGTATTTATTTTATATGCCTTGTGAAGGTAGATTTGGTTTCTCCTCCAAGTTTTAGGCACACCTTCACCCATTCGATTGATTCCTTTGGTAACCAACTACATAAGCTCTAAAAGGGTGTTAAATGTTGTATCTTGTATTTTTGATTTATATGTCTATGCTTGATTGCTACCCAGTTGGTCTTGGTCTCCAAGCTTGGTGGATAGTCTCTTAGATCTACATAGGCTAGGAGGTGAGCTCTCCTTGGTTTACAAGGTTATTTTGCATAGGTTTCTTAAATGAATATGTTTCAAAGAAAAGCTTAGAAGATTTTCATTTTTCTATTAGAGATTTGAAGATGATTTATTATGAATATTTGTAAAAGTTATGTATTCTAAAAGATCAAAAGTAGATCTTCATGTAATTTGTGAATTTTTGTAAGGATCAAAATTATGATTGTAATATTTGAAAAGATTTTTCTATACTATGAATATAATTTAGTTTAAATATTTTTAAAATTATTTCTAGGAAATAAAATACAATATTAGTTCTGTGTGTATGTGTGTGTCTTGTTCAAGAAAACAATATTTGGGCATGACACACTAGTTTTACCTTCATCTTCAAGAGTTTTTGGGTTACCAAATATTTGTGTTATGTGTTGATATAATTTATGGATGTGATGCATTTTACTTATATTTTAGCATTATAGTTTTAATGGTAGATCTATTATATTAGATTCAATAAGGTGTGAACATATGAAATTGATTTTGAAGTCAAAATTTTAAGATCTTGATTCACCCCCACCCCCTCCCTCTCTTAGAATCTTATTTCCTATCTAATCATTCCAAAAAGAGGTATGATTTAGAAGATGAGGTCAAGAGTCAACTACTAGTAAATCTAAGGAGGATCAAGCCCAAAAAGAAATAATAAATAAAATTGGGATCACTATTAGTATGCATCTTTTTCTATATGCAAAATTACTTTCCTAGTATTGGTAAAGTAGTTTAAAAATTAGATAAACCTATTATTTATTAGATTAACAAGTACATAAGTTAACAAGGATAAAATTACAGTTCAATTATTTGGGGAAAATTCAAGAAATTTCAAGAAAAGATGCATTATAGGATATATAGAATTCCATCCCATGTTGTAGAGAATTACAAAGATGATGTACATGCTTCCTAGTAGATACAAATACATGCATAATCAAGGTAGTAGTGTTGGAATTAACAATGGAAAAGTCAGTTCTCAAAGGGGTGGGTGGGTGAATTAACACTTAAAACTTTTACCTCTAAAATATTTCACCATACATTCATTTCATAACTTAAAATTTAAATTGAAATAAATAACCATTCATCACATACAAAGAATGAAATAAATCAACACATAAGATTTGCGTTACCCACAAACTCTCCAAGGAGAAGGTGAAACTGAGGTAGTGATGAAGGAGCATCTAGAGGTATAAGGGAAATCCTGTGTCACCCAAAAAAAATGTACTTAGACTTAGTTTCTGTTTCATGTGTTTTCATTTTTGGATACCCATTTGGGTCAAATAAAGGTTCCAACTCTCACAGTTCCACTATCAGTGTTCTAGGATAGAGTATTTGAACACCTTTGGATACGTGTAAATGTCAAAAAATAGGAGTATGTAATTGAGCCATCATTTTGGTGAACTAGGAGGTGTAAATTGGCCAGATGAATGTAATTGCAATTTAGAGCTACGGTTCAAAAGTTATACCTCTCGAAAGTTTGGTTACCATTTTTGGATTCTTCTAGATTTGCACCAACTTCTAACGTAGCTTCTGGAGCCTTCTACTTGGTCAGTGGATGCCTACTAGCACTTTCTAGAATGTACTCCTAGTCCTTAACCCTCTGGGGTCTATTTAAGGACATTTTTGGCATTGTAAAAGGCAATTCGGAGTGGAAATTGAGAGGAGGTACTAAAAGGAGAAATTATCTCTAGTTTTGTGCTATTATAAGCCCTTAGGGCATGTTTTGAAGTCTATTTCCTCTGTACTAAATGCACTAGCTTATTTTCACAGTTAATACAATTTCCCTTTTTCCTATTGTGTCCATTCTATGCTTGGGTTGTGTCCCCATCAAGTGGTAGACAGAGCGCCGACTATGAGGTAGTTTGCACCAGGACTGTGTGGTTATGGGTTTGAGTTAAGAAGATGCCTCCATGAAGAGAGCGTGGTGGAAGGGCTGGAGTTATTAATCTTGAGGAGGTTAGAGCCCTCCAAAGGTAGGTATAAGCATTGCAGGAGGAGCTCTGTAGAGGAACAAATGTTGCCGCAGGTGACGACAATGAGGAAGATAATGAAGAAGAAGAAATTAGAACAAAAGGGGAATTTGACAAGAAAATTATAAATCAGGTAGAGGAAAGGATTTTTAGGGCCATTACTAAATTTACGAAAAGACCTAAAATTGATGTGGGTGTATTTTCACGAAATCTAAAACCAGATGAGTTGATCGAATGGATCAATGAATTAGAAGAATACTTTGAGTATGAGGATATTAGGGACCTAGATAGGGTTAAGTTTACAAATACCAAACTGAAAGGCCATGCCAAAATCTAGTGGCAAGAGGTTCAATTGGAAAGAAACAGAAGAAGAAAGGAGAAGATCACAAGGTGGGATCGCATGGTGGACAAATTAAAGAAGTAGTTCATTCCTATGGACTACAAGCTTGATTTGTTTAAGAAGATGCATGGACTAAAGCAAGCAGGAAGATCAGTCCAAGAATATATAGAGGAGTTTTATAGACTTTTGATTAGAGCAGGTCATGCAGAAGCAAATTAGGAGAAGGTTGCTCGTTATATCAGTGGGTTGCGACCTAGCATCCAGGAGGAATTAAGTTTGTTAAGAATGACCAGCGTTGAAGAGGCATACCAGTTTGCCCTACGAGTTGAAGAGAAGCTGAATAAGAGGTTTAAAGGGAAAAAAAGAGGGCATGGTCAAGGAGGAAGGGGACGCGGTAGGTCATCTAGAGGTCGAAATGAAACCCAAAAGAAAAATGAAGATATGGGTACTAGCAGGAACCAGAGGAATGAGGGTTTCAATCGCTCCTGTGATCTAGACTTTTGTAATCAGAGAGGAAGAGGTAGAGGACATGGAAAAGGAAGAGGAGGCTTTCTTGGTACCTATTTCCATTGCAATGAAGAAGGTCATCATGCCTTTGAATGCCCTCAATGACAACGAAGGATAGATAGGAGAGCTGAGGGTCAAGCTAGGGTTGCTCATGTGGATGAGGATGCACAGTCATCACATTCAAAGGATGCAAAAAGAGGAGCAACCTTGGTAAATGAAAGGGTCCTATTAAGTGGTGAGATTGAACTAGGACAAAGGAGGAGTTTGTTTCATACTAGGTGCAAATGTGAGAAAAAATGTTGTGATGAAATCATTGATGGTGGTAGAACTGACAACTTGGTGTCAGAGGAGATGGTCTCTAAGCTAAAGGTCAAGAGGGAGAAACATCCCCAGCCCTATCAGATTGCTTGGGTGAAAGATGATCATAAGGTCCTAGTAAGTGAACAATGTCTCGTGAAATTCAAAATTGGGAGTTACCATGATGAAGTTTTCTGTGATGTTATTCCAATGGAAGTTTTCCATCTGTTGTTGGGTAGACCATGGCAGTTTGATAGACATGCAGTACATGATGGTCATGCAAACACATACTCTCTAACAAAGGATGGAGTTTGCCACAAACTGAAGCTCATGAAAAAGGAAGGTGAAAAGGTATGTAGTAGTGCTAGGATTTGTCTTGTTGATGGAAGAAAGTTTTTAGATGGAATGAAACATCAACGTATGTGCTATGCTTTGATTCCTAGGAAAGATAAAGAAGGTAGTAGTGAAATACCACTTGAAGTTTCAGATTTTCTAGGTGAGTTTGGAGATATTATCTCTGATAATATTCCAGAATGATTGCCACCAGTAAGGCAAATTAGTCATCAGATAGATCTAATTCTAGGAGCTATTTTTCCTAACAAGGCTGCTCATAGGATGACTCCTAATGAAATAGAGGAGCGAAATAGATAGGTTCAGGAGCTATTGAGGAAGGGCTTGATTCGGGAGAGCCTGAGTCCATGTGTAGTACCTATAGTATTGGCACCAAAGAAGGATGGAGAGTGAAGGATGTCTACAGACTCTCAAGCTATAAATAGGATAACCATCAAATATTGGTTTCCTTTGCCAAGAATGGATGATCTAATGGACTGCTTGATTGGAGCTCAATACTTCAGAAAGATAGATGTCAAGAGTGGTTATCACCAGATAAGGATTTGAGAAGGAGATCAGTGGAAGATGGCCTTCAAGACCAAGGAGGGTCTTTATGAGTGGTTAGTCATGCCCTTTGGATTGATGAACACCCCAAGCACCTTTATGCAGCTTATGAATGAGGTAATTAAGAAGTTCTTGGGAAAATTTCATATTGTCTATTTGGATGATATTTTAATTTTCAGCAAGACTTTGGAAGAACATTTATTACATATTCATAGTGTCCTTGAAAGATTAAGAGAAGAGAAACTATTAATTAATTTGAAGAAGTGTATCTTTACAAAAAGGGAGTTAGCCTATTTGGGGTTTGTTATATCACCTAAAGGTCTCAAAATGAATCTAGAGAAGGTAAAAGCCATCTTGGAATGGCCTACTCCAAGGCCTTCTACTGAGGTAAGATCATTTCATGGCCTAGTTAGTTTTTACAAGAAGTTTATTAAAAAATTTAGTGCATATGTGCACCCCTAACTGACAAAATAAGAGGGGATAGAAAAAGTTCAAATGGATTGCTGTAGCTACGAGAAGTTTTGAATTGCTGAAGAAGAAGGTGATAGAACAACCAGTGTTGGCACTTCCAGATTTTAGAAAGGTATTTTAGGTGGATTGTGATGCTAGTGGCAGTGGTATTGGGGTTGTATTGAGCCAAGAAGGTAAGCCTATTGCATATTTTAGTGAAAAATTGAATGATGCAAAGAAAAAGTATTTTGTTTATGATCAAGAGTTCTATGCAATAGTTCAGGCCTTAAAGAAATGGAGGCATTATTTATTTCCAAAGGAATTTGTTTTGTATACTAGTCACCAGGCATTACAATACCTAAATAGCCAAGGTAAATTAAATCAGAGGCATATGAAGTGGGTAGAGTTCTTGCAGAGCTATACATTTGTGTTGAAACATAGAAGTGGAAAATCTAACAGGGTTGTAGATGCACTAAGCAAGAGACAGTTGTTGTTTACAGTAATGTAGGTTGAAGTAGTTAGGTTTGATGAACTCAAGAATCTGTAACCTAAAGATCCTGATTTTGCTAAAACATGGAAATCTTATAAAGAGCCTATTGCAATAGATAGAACTAGGTGGTTAGACTATCTGATTCAGGATGGTATGTTCTTCAAAGGCAGCCAATTGTGCATTCCAAGGAGTTCCATCAGGGAAAATCTGATTAAAGAGAAACATAGTGGAGGGATGGTAGGACATTTTGGTCAGGATAAGACCATTTCCATTCTTAGAGAACATTATTTTTGGCCTCAAATTTCACAAGATGTGAAGAATTTTGTACAAAGTTGTCAGGTTTGTCAAGTTGCGATGGGATTTAGCCACAATACTGGACTATATAGGCCATTGCCCTTTCCATCAAAGCCATGGGAGGACATAAGTATGGATTTTGTTCTTGGATTGCCGAGGACACCAAGGGGTAATGACTTAGTATTTGTGGTGGTTGATAGGTTCTCCAAAATGGCACATTTCATTCCATGCCACAAAACTCATGATGCTATCCATATTGCAGACTTATTTTTCAAAGAAGTGGTAAGACTACATGGTCTTCCAAGGAGTATAGTTTCTGATAGAGATACTAAATTTGTGGGGTATTTCTGGAGAACATTGTGGAAAAAGTTGAGAATAGACTTGAAATTCAGTTCCACACATCACCCACAGACTGACGACCAAACAAAAGTGGTAAATAGAAGTCTGGGCAATTTTATTGAGATGTTTAGTTGGGGATAAGCCTAAGGGGTGGGATTTGATTCTACCACAAGCTGAGTTTTCTTACAATAACTTTGTAAATAGGAGTATTGGTAGATCAACATTCCACATTGTATATGGAAGTAGCCCAAGGACTGTGCCAGAATTGAGGAAGATAGAGCAAGGGGAAAGGACAAGTGTTGAAGTTGAAGAATTTGCCGAACATATCAAGCATCTACATGAGGAGGTTCAATAACACATTACCAAGATGAATCAAGAGTATAAAGCTAGGACTAATCAAAGGAGAAGACATAAGGAATTCCAAGTAGGGGATCTAGTCATGGTAAACTTATGAAAAGAAAGATTTCAAGCTGGCACTTACAACAAGCTGAAAATGAAGAAATTTGGCCCCTACAAAATTCTGAAGAAACATGACCAGGAAATGCATATGAGGAGGAGTTTCTAGATGGTATTCACATTTCTCCTATTTTCAACATTGCAGACTTAATAGAGTATCATGATGATGGTGTAGATGAGAAACTAATGTTAGAGCCATGTCCAATTCCTGCTTCTAAGAAGGAGGAGATAGAAGACATTCTAGATGATCATGTGGGTAGGAGCACCAGGAATAGGCAGTATGAAGAGTATTTGGTCAAGTGGAAAGGATGGTTGATAGAGGGCTCTACCTAAATTTCAGCAGCTGAGGTTTCCCATTTGAGATTTCCTCTACCATTCATAAAGTGACAGGGTCACTTTTCAATCTACCCTGGTTGTCTGATGCAAGAGTATCCAGAGGTATAAGGGAAATCTTGTGTCACCCAAAAAAAAATGTACTTAGACTTAGTTTTTTTTCATGTGTTTTCATTTCTGGATACCAATTTAGGTAAAATAAAGGTTCTAACTCTGACAGTTCCACTATCAGTGTTCTAGGATATAGTATTTGAACACCTTGGGATACAGGTAAATGTCCAAAAAATAGGATTACATAATTGACCCATCATTCTGGTGAACTAGGAGGTGTAAATTAGCCAGATGAATTTAATTTCAATTTAGAGCATTCCAGAAAAGAATCAGGTCAAAAGGCCCCACGGTTTGAAAGTTATCGCAATTTTTCAATTTTTGGAGACTTAATAAGAATGCTTCAAAGTCAAGTTAGGGGCATTAAATGACCTCAAAAAGGGCTAAAAATGGGGGATGAGTGAAGCTTTCCATAAGGATATAGAGCACTTTGAGAGCTTTCCAAAAATGTAAACAGTTCATCAATCAGAGCTACGGTTCAAAAGTTATGCCTCCCAGAAGTTTGGTTACCATTTTTAGATTCTTCTAGATTTGCACCAACCTCTAATGTGGTTTCTAAAGACATCTACTTGGTTGGTGGATGCCTACTAGCACTCTCTAGAATGTACTCCTAGTCCTTAACCCTTCAAGGTCTATTTAAGGACATTTTTAGCATTGTAAAAGGTAGTTTGGAGTGGAAATTGAGAGGAGGTACCAAAAGGAGAAATTATCTCCAGTTTTGTGCTATTGTAAGCCCTTAGGGCATGTTTTGAAGTCTATTTTCTCTGTACTAAATGTACTAGCTTATTTTCATAGTTAATACAATTTCTCTTTTTCTATTGTGTCCATTCTATGCTTGAGTTGTGTGCCCATCAAGTGGTATTAGAGCTAGTTTTCTTGAGTGTCTAGACAAAGCGTCGACTGTGAGGCAGTTTGCACAAGCACTGTGTGGTTGTCAGTTTGAGTTAAGAAGATGCCTCCATGAAGAGAGTGTGGTGGAAGAGCTAGAGCTATTAATCCTAAGGAGGTTAGAGCCCTCCAAAGGCAGGTACAAGCATTGTAGGAGGAGCTTCGTAGATGAACAAATGTTGCCACAGGTGATGACAGTGAGAATGACAATGAAGAAGAAGAAATTAGACCAGAAGGAGAATTTGATGAGGAAGTTTTGAATCAGGTAGAGGAAAGGCTTTTTAGGGCCATTACTAAATTTGGGAAAAGACCTACAATTTATGTGGGTGTATTTTCAAGAAATCTAAAACCAAATGAGTTGATCGACTGGATCAATGAACTGGAAGAATACTTTGAGTATGAGGATATCAGGGACATAGATAGGGTTAAGTTTTCAAATGCCAAACTGAAAGGCCATGCCAAAATATAGTGGCAAGAGGTTCAATTGGAAAGAAAGAGAAGAGGAAAGGAGAAGATCACAAGGTGGGATCACATGGTGGACAAATTAAAGAAGCAGTTCATTCCTGTGGACTACGAGATTGATTTGTTTAAGAAGATGCATGGGCTAAAGCAAGCAAGAAGATTAGTCCAAGAATATATAGAGGAGTTTTATCAACTTTTGATTAGATCAGGGCATGAAGAAGCAAATAAGGAGAAGGTTGCTTGTTATATCAGTCGGTTGCGACCTAGCATCTAGGAGTAATTAAGTCTAGTAAGAATGACCAACGTTGAAGAGGCATACCAGTTTGCCCTACGAGTTGAAGAGAAGCTGAATAAGAGGTTTGAAGGGAGACAAAGAGGGCATGGTATAGGAGGAAGGGGAAGCGGTAGATCATCTGGAGGTCAAAATGAAACCCAAAAGAAAAATGAAGATGTAGGTACTAGCAGGAACCAGAGGAATGAGGGTTTCAACTGCTCCTGTGATCAAGACATGAGAAATTAGAGAGGAAGAGGTAGAGGACATGGACAAGGAAGAGGAGGCTTCTGTGGTACCTATTTCATTGCAATGAAGAAGGTCATTTTGCTATTGAATACCCTCAATGACAAGGAAGGATAGATAGGAGATCTGAGGGTCAAGCTAGGGTTGCTCATGTGGATTAAGATGCACAGTCATCACATATAGAGGATAAAGAAAGAGGAGAGACCTTGGTAAATGAAAGGGTCCTATTAAGTGGTGAGATTGAACATGGAAAAAGGAGGAGTTTGTTTCGTACTAGGTGCAAATGTGAGGAAAAATGTTGTGATGTGATCATTGATGGTGGTAGCACTGACAACTTGGTGTAAGAGGAGATGGTCTCTAAGTTGAAGCTCAAGAAGGAGAAACATCCCCAGCCCTATCAGATTGCTTGGGTGAAAGATGATCATAAGGTCCTGGTAAGTGAACAATGTCTCATGAAATTCAAAATTGGGAGTCACCATGATGAAGTTCTCTATGATGTTATTCCAATGGATGTTTGTCATCTATTGTTTGGTAGACCATGGTAGTTTGATAGACATGTAGTACATCATGGTCATGCAAACACATACTCTCTAACAAAGGATGGAGTTTGCCACAAACTGAAGCTCATGAAAAAGGAAGGTGAAAAGGTATGTAGCAGTGCTAGGATTTGTCTTATTGATGGAAGAAAGTTTTTAGATGGAATAAAACATCAGCCTATGTGCTATGCTTTTATTCCTAGGAAAGATAAAGAAGGTAGTAGTGAAATACCACTTGAAGTTTCAAATTTAGTATGTGAGTTTGGAGATATTATCTCTGATAATGTTCAAGAAGGATTACCACTAGTAAGGAAAATCAGTCATTAGATAGATCTAATTCTAGTAGCTAGTTTGCCTAACAAGGCTGCTCACAGGATGACTCCTACTAAAACAAAGGAGCTAAATAGATAGGTTTAGGAGCTATTGAGGAAGGGCTTGATTTGGGAGAGCCTGAGTCCATGTGCAGTACCTATAGTATTGGCACTAAAGAAGGATGGAGAGTGGAGGATGTGTACAGACTCTCAAGCTATAAATAGGATAACCATCAAATATCAGTTTCCTTTGCCAAGAATGGATGATCTTAAGGACTGCTTGAGTGGAGCTCAGTACTTCACAAATATAGATCTTGAGAGTGGTTATCACCAGATATGGATTCGAAAAGGAGATGAGTGGAAAATGGCCTTCAAGACCAAGGATGGTCTTTATGAGTGGTTAGTCATGCCCTTTGGATTGACAAATGCCCCAAGCACCTTTATATGGCTTATGAATGAGGTACTTAAGAAGTTCTTGGAAAAATTTGTTATTGTCTATTTGGATGATATTTCAATTTTCAGCAAGACTTTGGAAGAACATATATTGCATATTTGTAGTGTCTTTGAAAGGTTAAGGGAAAAGAAACTATTAATTAATTTGAAGAAGTGTATCTTTGCAAAAATGGAGTTAGTCTTTTTGTGGTTTGTTATATCACCTGAAGGTCTCAAAATGGATTCAGAGAAGGTAAAAGCCATCTTGGAATGGCCTACTCCAAGGTCTGCTACTGAGGTAAGATCATTTCATGGTTTGGTTAGTTTTTACAGGAAGTTTATTAAGAATTTTAGTGGCATATGTGCACCCCTAACTAATACAATAAGAGGGGATAGAAAAGAGTTCAAATGGACTGCAACAGCTGCAAGAAGTTTTGAATTGCTGAAGAAAATGGTGACAGAACAACCTGTTTTGGCACTTCTAGATTTTAGAAAGGTGTTCCAGGTGGATTGTGATGCTAGTGGCAGTGCTATTGGGGATGTATTGAGCCAAGAAGGTAAGCCTATTGCATATTTTAGTAAAAAATTGAATGATGCAAAAAAGAAGTATTCTGTTTATGATCAAGAGTTCTATGCAATAGTTCAGGTATTAAAGATATTGAGGCATTATTTATTTCCAAAGGAATTTGTTTTGTATACTGATTGCCAGGCATTACAATACCTAAATAGCCAAGGTAAATTGAATAAAAGGCATATGAAGTGGGTAGAGTTCTTGCAGAGCTATACATTTGTGTTGAAACATAGACGTGGAAAATCTAATAGGGTTGCAGATGGACTAAGCAAGAGACAGTTGTTGCTTACAGTAATGCAGGTTGAAGTAGTTGGGTTTGATGAACTTAAGAATCTATACCCTGAAGATCCTAATTTTGCTAAAGCATGGAAAGCTTGTAAAGAGCTTTTTTTTGTAGATAGAACTAGGTGGTTAGACTATCTGATTCAGGATGGTATGTTATTCAAGGGCAGCCAATTATGCATTCCAAGGAGTTCCATGAGGGAAAATCTGATTAAAGAGAAACATAGCGGAGGGATGGCAAGACATTTTGGTCGAGATATGACCATTGCTATTCTTAGAGAACATTATTTTTGGCCTCAGATTTCACAAGATGTGAAGAAGTTTGTACAAAGTTGCTAGGTTTGTCAGGTTCTGAAGGGATTTAGCCACAATACTAGACTATATCAGCCATTGCCCATTCCATCAAAGCCATGGGAGGACATAAGTATGGATTTTGTTCTTGGATTGCCGAGGACACCTAGGGGTAATGACTCAGTATTTGTGGTGGTTGATAGGTTCTCCAAAATGGCACATTTTATTCCATGCCGCAAAACTCATGATGTTGTCCATATTGCAGACTTGTTTTTCAGAGAAGTGGTAAGACTACATGGTCTTCCAAGGAGTATAGTTTCTGATAGAGACACTAAATTTTTGGGGTATTTCTAGAGAACATTATGGAAAAAGTTGAGAACAGACTTGAAATTCAGTTCCACACATCACCCATAGACTGATGGCCAAAAAAAAGTGGTAAACAGAAGTCTGGGCAATTTGCTGAGATGTTTAATTGGGGATAAGCCCAAGGGGTGGGATTTGATTCTACCACAAGCTAAGTTTTCTTAGAATAACTCTGTAAATAGGAGTATTGGTAGATCACCATTCCACATTGTATATGGAAGTAGCCCAAGGACTGTACCAGAATTGAGAAAGATAGAGCAAGGGGAAAGGACAAGTGTTGAAGCTAAAGAATTTGCTAAACATATCAACCGTCTACATGAGGAGGTTCAAGCACACATTACCAAGATGAATCAAGAGTATAAAGATAGGGCTTATCAAAGGAGAAGACATAACGAATTCCAAGTAGGGGATCTAGTTATGGTACACTTACGAAAAGAAAGATTTCCAGTCGGTACTTACAACAAGATAAAAATGAAGAAATTTGGCCCCTTCAAAATTGTGAAGAAACATGATTTAGGAAATGCATATGAGGTGGAGTTGCCAGATGGTATTCACATTTCTCCTATTTTCAACATTGCAGACTTAACAGAGTATCATGATGATGGTGCAGATGACGAACTAATGTTAGAGCCATGTCCAATTCCTCCTTTTAAGAAGGAGGAGATACAAGACATTCTAGATCATCGTGTGGGTAGGAGCACCAGAAATAGGCAGTATGAAGAGTATTTGGTCAAGTGGAAAGGATGGTCGATAAATGACTCTACTTGGATTTTAGCAGCCGAGATTTCCCATTTTGGATTTCCTCTACCATTCATAAGGTGACAAGGTCACTTTTCAATCTACCTTGGGTGTTTGATGTAGGAGCATCCAGAGGTATAAGGGCAATCCTGTGTCACCCAAAAAAAAATGTACTTAAAATTAGTTTCTATTTCATGCGATTTCATTTCTAGATACCCATTTGGGTCAAATAAAGGTTCCAACTCTCACAGTTCCACTATCAGTGTTCTAGGATAGAGTATTTGAACACCTTGGGATATGTGTAAATGTCAAAAAAATAGGAGTATCCAATTGAGCCATAATTTTGGTGAACTAGGAGGTATAAATTGGATAGATGAATGTAATTGTAATTTACAGCATTCCAGAAAAGAATCAGGTCAAAAGGCCCCACAGTTTGAAAGTTATCGCAGTTTTTCAATTTTTGGAGACTTTCTAAGAATGCTTCAAAGTCAGGTTAGGGGCATTAAATGACCTAAAAAAGGGTTGAAAAATGGGGGATGAGAAAAGCTATACATAGTGCTATAGAGAACTTTGAGAGCTTTCCAAAAATGTAAACGGTTTGTCAATCAGAGCTACAGTTCAAAAGTTATGCCTCTCAAAAGTTTTGTTACCATTTTTAGATTCTTCTAGATTTGCACCAACTTCTAACATGGCTTCTGGAGCCTTCTACATGGTCAGTGGATGCCTACTAGCACTTTCTAGAATTTAGTCCTAGTCCTTAACCCTTCGAGGTCTATTTAAGGACATTTTTGGCATTGTAAAAGGCAGTTCAGGGTGGAAATTGAGAGAAGGTACCAAAAGGAGAAATTATCTCCAATTATATACAATTTCAATTTTTTTTTTGTGTCCATTTTGTGCTTGGGTTGTGTCCCCATCAAGTGGTATCAGAGCTGGTTTTCCTGAGTGTGTAGACAGAGCGCCGACTGTGAGGCAGTTTGCACCAGGACTATCTGGTTGTGGGTTTGAGTTAAGAAGATGCCTCCATAAAGAGAGCATGGTGGAAGGGCTAGAGCTGTTAATCTTGAGGAGGTTAGAGCCCTCCAAAGGCAGGTACAAGCATTGCAGAGGGAGCTTCGTAGAGGAACAAATGTTACCGCAGGTGATGACAGTGAGGATGACAATGAAGAAGAAGAAATTGGACCAGAAGTAGAATTTGATGGGGAAGTTTTGAATCAGGTAGGGGAAAGGCTTTTTAAGGCCATTACTAAATTTGGGAAAAGACCGACAATTGATGTGGGTGTATTTTATAAAAATTTGAAACCATATGAGTTGATCGACTAGATCAATGAACTGGAAGAATACTTTGAGTATGAGGATATCAGGGACCCAGATAGGGTTAAGTTTACAAAGGCCAAATTGAAAGGGCATGCCAAAATCTAGTGGCAAGAGTTTCAATTGGAAAGAAATAGAAGAGGAAAGGAGAAGATCACAAGGTGGGATCGCATGGAGGACAAATTAAAGAAGCAGTTCATAACTATGGACTACAAGTTTGATTTTTTTAAGAAGATGCATGGGCTAAAGCAAGCAAGAAGATCAGTCTAAGAATATATAGAGGAGTTTTATCAAATTTTCATTAGAGCAGGGCATGCAAAAGAAAATAAGGATAAGGTTACTCATTATATCAGTGTGTTGTGACCTAGTATCCTAGAGGAATTAAGTCTAGTAAGAATGACCAGCATTGAAGAGGCATACCAGTTTTCCATACGAGTTGAAGAGAAGCCAAATAAGAGGTTTGAAGGGAGACAAAGAGGGTGTGGTCAAGTAGGAAGGGGAAGCAGTAGGTCATCTGGAGGTTGAAATGAAAGTCAAAAGAAAAATGAAGATGTGGGTACTAGCAGGAACTAGAGGAATGAGGGTTTCAACTGCTCTCGTGATAAAGACTTTGGAAATTAGAGAGGAAGAGGCAGAGGACATGGAAAAGGAAGAGGAGGCTTCTGTTGTACCTATTTCTATTACAATGAAGAAGGTCATCGTGCCTTTCAATGCCCTCAATGACAAGGAAGGTTAGATAGGAGAGCTGAGGGTCAAGCTAGGGTTGCTCATGTGGATGAGGATGAATAATCATCACATTCAGAGGATGCAGAAAGAGGAGAGACCTTGGTAAATGAAAGGGTCCTATTAAGTGGTGAGATTGAACCAAGAAAAAGGAGGAGTTTGTTTTGTACTAGGTGCAAATGTGAGGAAAAATGTTGTGATGTGATCATTGATGGTGGTAGCACTGAGAACTTGGTGTCAGAGGAGATGGTCTCTAAGATGAAGCTCAAGAGGGAGAAACATCCCCAGCCCTATCAGATTCGTTGTGTGAAAGATGATCATAAGCTCCTGGTAAGTGAACAATGTCTTGTGAAATCCAAAATTGGAAGTTACCATGATTAAGTTCACTATGATGTTATTCCAATAGATGTTTCCCATCTATTGTTGGGTAACCATGGCAGTTTGATAGACATGCAGTACATGATGGTCATGTAAACACATACTCTCTAACAAAGGATGGAGTTCGCCACAAATTGAAGCCAATGAAAAAAGAAGGTGAAAATGTATGTAATAGTGCTAGGATTTGTCTTGTTGATGGAAGAAAGTTTTTAGATGGAATGAAACATTAGCATATGTGCTATGCTTTGATTCTTAGGAAAGATAAAAAAAGGTAGTAGTGAAATACCAGTTGAAGTTTCAGATTTACTAGGTGAGTTTGGAGATATTATCTCTGATAATGTTCCAGAAGGATTGCCACCAGTAAGGAAAATTAGTCATCAGATAGATCTAATTCCAGTAGATAGTTTTCCTAAGAAGGCTGCTCACAGGATAACTCCTACTCAAATACAGGAGCTAAATAGACAGGTTCAGGAGCTATTGAGGAAGGGCTTGATTCAGGAGAGCTTGAGTCCATGTCTAGTACTTGCATTATTGGCACCAAAGAAAGATGGAGAGTGGAGGATGTGTACAGACTCTTGAGCTATAAATAGGATAACCATCAAATATCAGTTTCCTTTTCTAAAAATGGATGATCTTATGGACTGCTTGAGTGGAGTTTAGTACTTCACAAAGATAGATCTCAAGAGTGGTTATCACTAGATATAGATTCGAGAAGGACATGAGTGGAAAATAGCCTTCAAGACTAAGGAGGGTCTTTATGAGTGGTTAGTCATGCCCTTTGGATTGACGAACACCCCAAACACCTTTATGTGGCTTATGAATGAGGTACTTAAGAAGTTCTTGGGAAAATTTGTTATTGTCTATTTGGATGATATTTTAATTTTCAGCAAGACTTTGGAAGAACACTTATTGCATATTCGTAGAGTCCTTGAAAGGTTAAGGGAAGAGAAATTGTTAATTAATTTGAAGAAGTGTATCTTTGCAGAAAGGGAGTTAGTCTATTTGGGGTTTGCTATTTCACCTGAAGGTATTGAAATGGATCCAGAGAAGGTAAAAGCCATCTTGGAATGGCCTAATCTAAGGTCTGCTACTGAGGTAAGATCATTTCATGGTCTAGTTAGTTTTTACAGGAAGTTTATTAAAAAATTTAGTGGCATATGTGCACCCCTAACTGACACAATAAGAGGGGATAGAAAAGAGTTCAAATGGACTGCAACAGCTATGAGAAGTTTTGAATTGCTGAAGAAGAAGGTGACGGAACAACCTGTGTTGGCACTTCAAGAATTTAGAAAGGTATTCCAGGTGGATTGTGATGCTAGTGGTAGCACTATTGGGGCTATATTGAGCCAAGAAGGTAAGCCTATTGCATATTTTAGTAAAAATTGAATGATGCAAAAAAGAAGTATTCTATTTATGATCAAGAGTTCTATGCATAGTTCAGGCCTTAAAGAAATGGAGACATTATTTATTGCCAAAAGAATTTGTTTTGTATACTAATCACCAAGCATTACAATACCTAAATAGCCAAGGTAAATTGAATCAGATTCATATGAAGTGGGTAGAGTTCTTGTAGAGCTATACATTTGTGTTGAAACATAGAAGTGGAAAATCTAACAGGGTTGCAAATGCAATAAGCGGGAGATAGTTGTTGCTTAAAGTAATGCAGGTTGAAGTAGTTGGGTTTGATGAACTCAAGAATCTATACCTTGAAGATCCTAATTTTGATGTAGCATGGAAAGCTTGTAAAGAGCCTATTGTTGTAGATAGAACTAGGTGATTAGACTATATGATTCAAGATGGTATGTTATTAAAGGGCAGCCAATTGTGCATTCCAAGGAGTTCCATGAGCGAAAATTTGATTAAAGAGAAACACAGTGGATGGATGGCAGGACATTTTGGTCAAAATAAGACCATTTCCATTCTTAGAGAACATTATATTGTGCCTCAAATTTCACAAGATGTGAAGAAGTTTGTACAAAGTTGTCAGGTTTGTCAAGTTGCCAAGGGATTTAGCTACAATACTAGACTATATCGGCCATTTTCTGTTCCATCAAAGCCATGGGAGGACATAAGTATGGATTTTGTTCTTGGAATGCCGAGGACACCAAGGGGTAATGACTCAATATTTGTGGTGGTTGATAGGTTCTCAAAAATGGCACATTTTATTTCATGCCAAAAAACTCATGATGTTGTCCATATTGCAGACTTGTTTTTAAAAGAAGTGGTAAGACTACATGGTCTTCCAAGGACTATAGTTTTTGACAAAGACACTAAATTTGTGGGGTATTTTTGGAGAACATTGTGGAAAATGTTGAGAACAGACTTGAAATTCATTTCCACACATCACCCACAGACTGACAGCCAAATAGAAGTGGTAAACAGAAGTCTGGGCAATTTGCTGAGATGTTTACTTGGGGATAAGCCCAAGGGGTGGGATTTGATTCTACCACAATCCGAGTTTGCTTACAATAACTTTGTAAATAGGAGTACTACTAGATCACCATTCCACATTGTATATGGAAGTAGCCCAAGGACTATGCCAGAATTGAGGAAGATAGACCAAGGGGAAAGGACAAGTGCTGAAGCTGAACAATTTGCTGTACATATCAAGCATCTACATGAGGAGGTTCAAGCACACATTACCAAGATGAATAAAGATTATAAACCTAGGGCTTATGAAAAGAGAAGACATAAGGAATTCCTAGAAGGGGATCTAGTTATGGTACACTTACGAAAAGAAAGATTTCTAGCCGGTACTTACAACAAGCTAAAAATTAAGAAATTTGGCCCATGCAAAATTTTGAAGAAACATGAATCGGGAAATGCATATGAGGTGGAGTTGCCAAATGGTATTCACATTTCTCCTATTTTCAACATTGCAAACTTAACAGAGTATCATGATGATGGTGCAGATGAGGAACTAATGTTAGAGCCATGTCCAATTCCTACTTCTAAGAAGGAGGAGATAGAAGACATTCTAGATCATCATGTGAGTACAAGCACCTGAAATAGGCAGTATGAAGAGTATTTGTTCAAGTGGAAGGGACAGCCGATAGAGGACTCAACCTGGATTTCAGCAGCTGAGGTTTCCAATTTGGAATTTCCTCTACCATTGATAAAGTGATAGGGTCACTTTTCAATCTACCCTAGGTGTCTGATGCAGGACCATCCAGAGGTATAAGGGCAATCTTGTGTCACCCAAAAAAAAAATGTACTTAGGCTTAGTTTCTGTTTCATGTGTTTTCATTTCTAGATACCCATTTGGGTCAAATATAGGTTCCAACTCTCATAGTTCCACTATCAGTGTTCTAGGATAGAGTATTTTAACACCTTGGGATACGTGTAAATGTCAAAAAAATTAGGAGTATGTAATTGAGCCATCATTTTGGTGAACTAGGAGGTGTAAATTGGCCAAATGAATGTAATTGAAATTTAGAGCATTCCAAAAAAGAATCAAGTCAAAAGGCCCCACGGTTTGAAAGTTATCGCAGTTTTTCAATTTTTGGAAACCTCCTAAGAATGCTTCAAAGTTAGGTTAGGGGAATTAAATGACCTTGAAAAGGGCTAAAAAGTGGAGGACAAGAAAAGCTATCCATAGGGCTATAGAGCACTTTGAGAGATTTCCAAAAATGTAAACGGTTCGTCAATCGGAGCTAAGGTTCAAAAGTTATCACTCCCGAAAGTTCGGTTACCATTTTTGGATTCTTCTAGATTTGCACTAAATTCTAACGTGGATTTTAGAGCCTTCTACTTAGTTGGTGGATGCTATTGTAAGCCCTTAGGGCATGTTTTGAAGTCTATTTTCTCTGTACTAAATGTTCTAGCTTATTTTTAAAGTTAATACAATTTCCCTTTTCCTGTTGTGTCCATTCTGTGCTTGGGTTGTGTCCCCATTAGGTTGTATCAAAGTTGGTTTTCCTGAGTGTATAGACAGAGTGCTAACTGCGAGGCAGTTTGCACTAGGACTTTGTGGTTGTGGGTTTGAGGAAGTTGGAAGCATGGTGGAAGGGCCAAAGCTATTAATCTTGAGGAGGTTAGAGCCCTCCAAAGGCGGGTATAAGCATTGCAGGAGCAGCTTTGTAGAGGAAAAAATGTTGCCGCAGGTGACAATAGTGAGGATGACAATGAAGAAGAAGAAGTTGGACCAGAAGGGAAATTTGATGGGTAAGCTCTGAATCAGGTAGAGGAAAGGCTTTTTAGGGCCATTACTAAATTTGAGAAAAGACCTACAATTGATGTGGGTGTATTTTCAAGAATCTGAAACTAGATGAGTTGATTGACTGGATCAATGGATTGGAAGAATACTTTGAGAATGAGGATATCAAGGACCCAGATAGGGTTAAGTTTACAAATGCCAAATTGAAAAGCGATGCCAAAATTTGGTGGCAAGAGGTTCAATTGGAAAGAAACAGAAGAGGAAAGGAGAAGATCACAAGGTGGGATAGCATGGTGGAAAAATTAAAGAAGCAGTTCATTCCAATGGACTACAAGCATGATTTGTTTAAGAAGATGCATGGGCTAAAGCAAGCAGGAAGATCAGCCCAAGAATATACAGAGGAGTTTTATTGACTTTTGATTAAAGTAGGGCATGAAGAAGCAAATAAGGAGAAGGTTGTTCGTTATATCAATGGGTTGCGACCTAGCATCAAGGAGGAATTATGTCTGGTAAGAATGACCAACATTGAAGAGGCATACCAGTTTGCCCTACGAGTTGAAGAGAAGCTAAATAAGATGTTTGAAGGGAGACAAAGAGGGCATGGTCAAGGAGGAAGGGGAAGTGATAGGTCATCTGGAGGTCGAAATGAAACCCAAAAGAAAAATGAAGATGTAGGTACTAGCAGGAACCAAAGGAATGAGGGTTTCAATTGCTCGCGTGATCAAGAATTTGGAAATAAGAGAGGAAGAGGTAGAGGACATGGAAAAGGAAGAGGAGGCTTTCATGGTACCTATTTCCATTGCAATTAAGAAGGTCATCCTACCTTTGAATGCCCTCAACAACAAGGAAGGACAGATAGGAGAGCTTAGGGTCAAGCTAGGGTTGCTCATGTGGATGAGGATGCACAGTCATCACATTCAAAGAATGTAAAAAGAGGAGAGACCTTCATAAATGAAAGTGTCCTATTAAGTGGTGAGATTGAACTAGGACAAAGGAGGAGTTTGTTTTGTACTAGGTGCAAATGTGAGGAAAAATGTTGTGATGTGATCATTGATGGCGGTAGCACTGACAACTTGGTGTCAGAGGAGATGGTCTCTAAGTTGAAGCTCAAGAGGGAGAAACATCCCCAACCCTATCGGATTGCTTGGGTGAAAGATGATCATAAGGTCCTGGTAAGTGAACAATGTCTCATGAAATTTAAAATTGCAAGTTACCATGATGAAGTTCTCTATGATGTTATTACAATGGATGTTTTCCATCTATTATTGGGTAGACCATGATAGTTTGATAGACATGCAGTACATGATGGTCATGCAAACATATACTCCCTAACAAAGGATGGAGTTCGCCAAAAATTGAAGCCCATGAATAAGGAAGGTGAAAAGGTATGTAGCAGTGCTAGGATTTCTCTTATTGATGGAAGAAAGTTTTTAGATGGAATGAAACATCAGCGTATGTGCTATGCTTTCATTCCTAATAAAGATAAAGAAGGTAGTAGTGAAATATGACTTGAAGTTTCAGATTTACTAGGTGAGTTTGGAGATATTATATCTGATAATGTTCCAGAAAGATTGCCACTGCTAAGGCAAATCACTCATCACATAGATCTAATTCCAAGAGCTAGTTTTCCTAAAAAGGCTGCTCATACGATGACTCCTACTGAAATAGAGGAGCTAAATAGACAGGCTTAGGAGGTATTGAGGAAGGGCTTGATTCGGGAGAGCCTGAGTCCATGTGCAGTACCTGCAATATTGGCACAAAATAAGGATGGAGAGTGGAGGATGTGTACAGACTCTTGGGCTATAAATAGGATAGCCATCAAATATCAGTTTCCTTTGCAAAGAATGGATGATCTTATGGACTACTTGAGTGGAGCTCATTACTTTACAAAGATAGATCTCAAGAGTGGTTATCTCCAGATATGGATTTGAGAAGGAGATGAGTGGAAAATAGCCTTCAAGACCAAGGAGGGTCTTTATGAGTGGTTAGTCATGCCCTTTGGATTGACGAACACACCAAGCACCTTTTTGCACCTTATGAATGAGGTACTTAAGAAGTTCTTGGGAAAATTTGTTATTGTCTATTTTGATGATATTTTAATTTTCAGCAAGACTTTGGAAGAACATTTATTCCATATTCGTAGTGTCCTTGAAAGGTTAAGGGAAGAGAAACTATTAATTAATTTGAAGAAGTGTATCTTTGCAAAAAGGGAGTTGGTCTATTTGGGGTTTGTTATATCACCTGAAGGTCCCAAAATGGATCCAGAGAAGGTAAAAGCCATCTTGGAATGGCCTACTCCAAGGTTTTCTACTGAGGTAAGATCATTTCATGGTCTGGTGAGTTTTTACAGGAAGTTTATTAAGAATTTTAGTGGCATATGTGCACCCCTAATTGACACAATAAGAGGGGATAGAAAAGAGTTCAAATGGACTGCAATAGCTGAAAGAAGTTTTTAATTGCTAAAGAAGAAGGTGACAGAATAACCTGTGTTGGCAATTCTAGACTTTAGAAAGGTGTTCCAGTTGGATTGGGATGATAGTGGCAGCACTATTGGGGCTATATTGAGCCAAGAAGGTAAGCCTATTGCATATTTTAGTGAAAAATTGAATAATGCAAAGAAGAAGTATTCTGTTTATGATCAAGAGTTCTATGCAATAGTTCAGGCCTTAAAGAAATGGAGGCATTATTTATTGTGAAAGGAATTTATTTTGTACTCAAACCATCAGGCATTACAATACCTAAATAGCCAAGGTAAATTGAATCAGAGGCATATGAAGTGTGAAGAGTTCTTGCTGAGCTATACATTTGTGTTGAAACATAGAAGTGGAAAATCTAACAGGGTTGCAGATGCACTAAGCAAGAGATAGTTGTTGCTTACAGTAATATAGGTTGAAGTAGTTGGGTTTGATGAACTCAAGAATCTATACCCTAATGATCCTAATTTTGCTAAAGCATGGAAAGCTTGTAAAGATCTTGTTGCTATAGATAGAACTAGGTGGTTAGACTATCTGATTTAGGATGGTATGTTATTCAAGGGCAGCCAATTGTGCATTCCAAGGAGTTTCATGAGTGAAAATCTGATTAAAGAGAAAGATATTGGAGGGATGGCAGGACATTTTGGTCAAGATAAGACCATTTCCATTCTTAGAGAACATTATTTTTAACCTCAGATTTCACAAGATGTGAAGAAGTTTGTACAGAGTTGCTAGGTTTGTGAAGTTGCCAAGGGATTTAGCCACAATATTGGACTATATCAGCCATTTCCTATTCCATCAAAGCCATGGGAGGACATAAGTATGGATTTTTTTCTTGGATTGTGAAGGACACCAAGGGTTAATGACTTAGTATTTGTGGTGGTTGATAGGTTCTCGAAAATGGCACATTTCATTCCATGCCACAAAACTCATGATGCTGTCCATATTACAGACTTGTTTTTCAGAGAAGTGGTAAGACTACATGTTCTTCCAAGGAGTACAGTTTCTGACAGAGACACTAAATTTGTGGGGTATTTCTTGAGAACATTGTGAAAAAAGTTGAGAATTGACTTGAAATTCAGTTCCACACATCGCCCATAGATTGACGGCCAAACAGAAGTGGTAAATAGAAGTCTAGGCAATTTGCTGAGATGTTTAGTTGGGGATAAGTCCAAGAGGTGGGATTTGATTCTACCAAAAGCTGAGTTTTCTTACAATAACTATGTAAATGGGAGTACTGGTAGATCACCATTCCATATTGTATATCAAAGTAGCCCAAGGACTATGCCAAAATTGAGGAAGATAGAGCAAAGGGAAAGGACAAGTGCTAAAGCTAAAGAATTTGTTGAACATATCAAGCGTCTACATGAGGAGGTTCAAGCACACATTACCAAGATGAATCAAGAGTATAAAGCTAGGGCTGATCAAAGGAGAAGACATAAGGAATTCCAAGTAGTGGATCTAGTAATGGTACACTTACGAAAAGAAAGATTTCTAGCTGGTACTTACAACAAGCTAAAAATGAAGAAATTTGGCCCAACCAAAATTATGAAGAAACATGACTTAGGAAATGCATATGAGGTGGAGTTTCTAGATGGTATTCCCATTTCTTCTATTTTCAACATTGCAGTCTTAACAGAGTATCATGATGATGGTGCAGATGAAGAACTGATGTTAGAGCCATGTCCAATTCCTACTTCTAAGAAGGTGGAGATAGAAGACATTCTAGATCATCGTGTGGGTAGGAGCACCAGAAATAGGTAGTATGAAGAGTATTTGGTCAAGTGGAAAGGATGGTCGATAGAGGACTCAACCTAGATTTCAGTAGCTAAGGTTTCCCATTTGAGATTTCCTCTACCATTCATAAAGTGATAGGGTTACTTTTCAATCTACCCTGGGTGTCTGATGTAGG
The DNA here is from genome assembly GCA_028749045.1 of Cupressus sempervirens. NCBI lineage: Eukaryota > Viridiplantae > Streptophyta > Pinopsida > Cupressales > Cupressaceae > Cupressus > Cupressus sempervirens. Next base: position 293,065,992 of record CM053791.1, on the reverse strand, counting down.
AGCATCCAGAGGTATAAGGGCAATCCTATGTCACCCAAACAAAATGTAGTTAGACTTAGTTTTTGTTTCATGTGTTTTCATTTTTGGATACCCATTTGGGTCAAATAAAGGTTCTAACTCTCATAGTTCCACTATCAGTGTTCTCAGATAGAGTATATGAACACCTTAGGATATGTGTAAATATTGAAAAAGTAGGAGTATGCAATTGAGCCATCATTTTGGTGAGCTAGGAGGTGTAAATTGGCTAGATTAATGTAATTGCAATTTAGAGCATTTCAGAAAAGAATCAGGTCAAAAGGCCCCACAGTTTGAAAATTATCGCAGTTTTTCAATTTTTTGAGACCTCCTAAGAATGCTTCAAATTTTGGTTAGGGGAATTAAATGACCTTGAAAAGGGCTAAAAAATGGGGGATGAGCAAAGCTATCCATAGGGCTCTATAGCACTTCGAGAGCTTTCTAGAAATGTAAACGGTTCGTCAATCGGAGCTATGGTTCAAAAGTTATGCCTCCCGAAAGTTCGGTTACCATTTTTGGATTCTTCTAGATTTGTACCAACTTCTAACACTGATTCTGGAGCCTTCTACTTGGTCGGTGGATGCCTACTAGCACTTTCTAGAATGTACTCCTAGTCCTTAACCCTCCAGGGTCTATTTAAGGACATTTTTGGCATTGTAAAAGGCAATTCATAGTGAAAATTGAGAATAGGTACCAAAAGGAGAAATCATCTCCAGTTTTGTCCTATTGTAAGCCCTTAGGCCATGTTTTGAAGTCTATTTTTTTTGTACTAAATGTACTAGCTTATTTTCATAGTTAATATAATTTCCCTTTTCCTGTTCTGTCCATTCTGTGCTTGGGTTGTGTCCCCGTCAAGTGGTATCAGAGTTGGTTTTCCTGAGTGTGTAGACAGAGCCCTGACTATGAGGCAATTTGCACCAGGACTATGTCGTTGTGGGTTTGAGTTAAGAAGATGCCTCCACGAAGAGAGCATGGTGGAATGGCTGGAGCTATTAATCTTAAGGAGGTTAGAGCCCTCTAAGGGTAGGTACAAGCATTGCAGGAGGAGCTCTATAGAGTAACAAATGTTGCCGCAGGTGACGACAGTGAGGATGACAATGAAGAAGAAGAAATTGGACTAGAAGGGGAATTTGATGAAAAAGTTTTGAATCAAGTAGAGGAAAGGCTTTTTAGGGCCATTACTAAATTTGGGAAAAGACCTATAATTGATGTCGGTGTATTTTTAGGAAATCTAAAACCAGATAAGTTGATCGATTGGATCAATGAAATGGAAGAATACTTTGACTATGACAATATCAGGGACCCAGATAGGGTTAATTTTGCAAATGCTAAACTGAAAGGCCATGCCAAAATCTTGTTGCAAGAGGTTCAATTGGAAAGAAACAGAACAAGAAAGGAGAAGATCACAAGGTGGGATCACATGGTGGACAAATTAAAGAAGCAGTTCATTCCTGTGGACTACGAGCTTGATTTGTTTAAGAAGATGCATGGGCTAAAGCAAGCCGGAAGATTAGTACAAGAATATAGAAAGGAGTTTTATTGACTTTTGATTAGAGCAGGGCATGCAAAAGCAAATAAGGAGAAGGCTTCTCGTTATATCAGTGGGTTGCAACCTAGCATCCATGAGGACTTAAGTCTGGTAAGAATGACCAGCGTTAAAGAGGCATACCAGTTTTCCCTACAAGTTGAAGAGAAGTTGAATAAGAAGTTTGAAGGGAGACAAAGATGGCATGCTCAAGGAAGAAGGGGAAGCGATAGGTCATCTGGAGGTCGAAATGAAACTCAAAAGAAAAATGAAGATGTGGGTACTAGCAGGAACCAGAGGAATGAGGGTTTCGATCGCTCCCATGATCAAGACTTTGGAAATCAGAGAGGAAGAGGTAGAGGACATGGACAAGGAAGAGGAGGCTTCCATGGTACCTATTTCCATTGCAATAAAGAAGGTCATCATGTCTTTGAATGTCCTCAATGACAAAGAAGGAAAGATAGGAGAGCTGAGGGTCAAGCTAGGGTTGTTCATGTGGATTAGGATGCATAGTCATCACATTCAGAGGATGCAGAAAGAGGAGAGACCTTGGTAAATGAAAGGGTCCTATTAAGTGGTGAGATTGAACTAGGACAAAGGTGGAGTTTGTTTTGTACTAGGTTCAAATGTGAGGAAAAATGTTGTGATGTGATCATTAATGGTGGTAGCACTAACAACTTGGTGTCAGAGGAGATGGTCTCTAAGTTGAAGCTTAAGAGGGAGAAACATCCCCAGCCCTATCAGATTGCTTGGGTGAAAGATGATCATAAGGTCTTGATAAGTGAAAAATGTCTCGTGAAATTCAAAATTGGGAGTTACCATGAAGAAGTTCTCTATGATGTTATTCCAATGGATGTTTACCATCTATTTTTGGGTAGACCATGGCAGTTTGATAGACATGCAGTACATGATGGTCATGCAAAAACATACTCTCTAACAAAGGATGGAGTTTGCCACAAACTAAAGCCAATGAAAATAGAAGGTGAAAAGGTATGTAGTAGTGCTACGATTTGTGTTCTTGATGAAGAAATTTTTTAGATGGAATGAAACATCAGCATATGTACTATGCTTTGATTCCTAAGAAAGATAAAGAAGGTAGTAGTGAAATACCACTTGATGTTTTAGATTTACTAGGTGAGTTTGGAGATATTATCTTTGATAATGTTTCAGAAGGATTGTCACCAATAAGGCAAATCAGTCATCAGATAGATCTAATTCCAGGAGCTAGTTTGCCTAACAAGGCTGCTCATAGGATGACTCCTACTGAAATAGAGGAGATAAATAGACAGGTTCATGAGCTATTGAGGAAGGGATTGATTTGAGAGAGCCTAAGTCCATGTGCAGTACCTGTAGTATTGGCACCAAAGAAGGATGGAGAGTGGAGGATATGTACAGACTCTCGAGCTATAAATAAGATAACCATCAAATATCAATTTCATTTGCCAAGAATGGATTATCTTATGGACTACTTGAGTGGAGCTATGTACTTCACAAAAATAGATCTCAAAAGTGGTTATCACCAAATATGGATTCGAGAAGGAGATGAGTGGAAAATGGCCTTAAGGACCAAGGAGGGTCTTTATGAGTGGTTAGTCATGCCCTTTAGATTGATGAATGCCCCAAGCACCTTTATGCGGCTTATGAATGAGGTACTTAAGAAGTTCTTGTGAAAATTTTTTATTGTCTATTTGGATGATATTTTAATTTTCATTAAGACTTTGGAAGAACATTTATTAGATATTCATAGTGTCCTTGAAAGGTTAAGGAAAGAGAAACAGTTAATTAATTTGAAGAAGTGTATCTTTGCAAAAAGGAAGTTAGTCTATTTGTGGTTTGTTATATCACCTGAAGGTCTCAAAATGGATCCAAAGAAGGTTAAAGCCATCTTGGAATGGCCTACTACAAGGTCTGCTACTCAGGTAACATCATTTCATGGTCTATTTATTTTTTAGAGGAAGTTTATTAAGAATTTTAGTGGCATATGTGCACCCCTAACTAACACAATAAGAGGGGATAGAAAAGAGTTCAAATGGACTGCAACAGCTATGAGAAGATTTGAATTGCTAAAGAAGAAGGTGATAGAACAACCTGTTTTGGCACTTCTAGAATTTAGAAAGGTGTTCAAAGTGGATTGTGATGCTAGTGGTAGTGCTATTGGGGCTGTATTGAGCCAAGAAGGTAAGGCTATTGCATAGTTTAGTGAAAAATTGAATGATGCAAAGAAGAAGTATTCTATTTATGATCAAGAGTTCTATGCAATAGTTCAAGCTTTAAAGAAATGGAGGCATTATTTATTGCCAAAGGAATTTTCTTTGTATACTAATCATGAGGCATTACAATACCTAAATAGCCAAGGTAAATTGAATCAGAGGCATATGAAGTGGGTAGAGTTCTTGCAAAGCTATACATTTGTGTTGAAACATAGAAATTTTGGTCGAGATATCACCATTTCCATTTCTAGAGAACATTATTTTTGGCCTTAGATTTCACAAGATGTGAAGAATTTTGTACAGAGTTGCCAGGTTTTTCAAGTTGCCAAGGGATTTAGCCACAATGCTGGACTATATCAGCTATTACCTATTCCATCAAAGCCATGGGAGGACATAAGTATGGATTTTGTTCTTGTATTGCTGAGGAAACCAAGGGGTAATGAATCAGTATTTGTGGTGGTTAATAGGTTCTCCAAAATGGCACATTTCATTCCATGCCACAAAACTCATGATGCTTTCAATATTGCAGACTTGTTTTTCAGAGAAGTGGTAAGACTACATGGTCTTCCAAGGAGTATAGTTTTTGACAGAGACACTAAATTTGTGGGATATTTCTAGAGAACATTGTGGAAAGAAGTTGAGAACATCATTCAAATTCAATTCCACACATCACCCACAGATTGACAGCCAAACAGAAGTGGTAAACAGAAGTCTGAGAAATTAGGTGAGATGTTTAGTTGGGGATAAGCCCAAGGGGTGGGATTTGATTCTACCATAAGCCAAGTTTTCTTACAATAACTCTGTAAATAGGAGTATTGGTAGATCACCATTCTACATTGTATATGGAAGTAGCCCAAGGACTATGCCAAAATTGAAGAAGATAGAGCAAGGGGAAAGGACAAGTGCTGAAGCTGAAGAATTTACTGAACATATCAAGCATCTACATGAGGAGGTTCAAGAACACATTACCAAGATGAATGAAGAGTATAAAGCTAGGGCTGATCAAAGGAGAAGACATAAGGAATTCCAAGTAGGGGATCTAGTCATGGTACACTTACGAAAAGAATGATTTCCAGCCGGTACTTACAAAAAGCTGAAGATGAAAAAATTTGGCCCCTACAAAATTTTGAAGAAACTTGACTCAGGAAATGCATATGAGGTGGAGTTGCCAGATGGTATTCACATTTCTCATATTTTCAACATTGCAGACTTAACAGAGTATCATGATGATGGTGCAGATGAGGAACTAATGTTAGAGCCCTGTCCAATTCCTACTTCTAAGGAGGAGAGAGAAGACATTCTAGATCATCATGTGGGTAGGAGCACCAGAAATAGGCAGTGTGAAGAGTATTTGGTCAAGTGGAAAGGATGGCCGATAGAGGACTCAACCTTGATTTCAGCAGCTGACGTTTCCCATTTGGAATTTTCGCTACCATTCATAAAGTGACAGGCTCACTTTTCAATCTACTCTAGGTGTCTGATGTAGGAGCATCTAGAGGTATAAGGGCAATCCTGTGTCACTCAAAAAAAAATGTACTTAGACTTAGTTCCTATTTCATGTGTTTTCATTTCTAGATACCCATTTGGGTAAAATAAAGGTTCCAACTCTCATAGTTCCACTATGAGTGTTCTAGGATAGAGTATTTGAATACTTTGGGATAAGTGTAAATGTCAAAAAATAGGAATATTTAATTGAGCCATCATTTTGGTGAAATAGGAGGTGTAAATTTGCTAGATGATTGTAAATACAATTTAGAGCATTCCAGAAAAGAATCAGGTCAAAATGCCCCACAGTTTGAAAGTTATCGTTGTTTTTCAGTTTTTGGAGACCTCCTAAGAATGCTTCAAAGTTAGGTTAGGGGAATTAAATGACCTCAAAAAGGGCTAAAAAATTGTAGACAAGTGAATCTATCCATAAGGCTTTAGAGAACTTTGAGAGCTTTTTGAAAATGTGAACAGTTCGTCAATCGGAGCTATGGTTCAAATGTTATGCCTCCTGAAAGTTTGATTACCATTTTTGGATTCTTCTAAATTTGCACCAACTTCTAATGTGGCTTCTGGAGCCTTCTACTTGGTTGGTGGATGCCTACTAGCACTTTCTAGAATGTACTCCTAGTCCTTAACCCTCTGGGGTCTATCTAAGGACATTTTTGGCATTGTAAAAGGCAGTTCGGAGTGGAAATTGAGAGGAGGTACCAAAAGGAGAAATTATTTCCAGTTTTGTGCTATTGTAAGCCCTCAAGGCATGTTTTGAAGTCTATTTTCTCTATACTAAATGTACTAGCTTATTTTCATAGTTAATACAATTTCCCTTTTCTTGTTGTGCCCATTCTGTGCTTGGGTTGTGTCCCCATCAAGTGGTATTAGAGCTGGTTTTCTTGAGTGTGTAGACGAGCGCCAATTGTGAGGCAGTTTGCACCAGGACTGTATGGTTGTGGGTTTGAGTTAAGAAGATGCCTCCATGAAGAGAGCATGCTGGAAGGGCCAAAGCTGTTAATACTGAGGAGGTTAGATCCCTCCAAAGGCAAGTACAAGCATTGTAGGAGGAGCTCCATAGAGGAACAAATATTGCCGCAGGTGATGACAGTGAGGATGACAATGAAGAAGAAGAAATTGGAATAAAAGGAGAATTTGACAGGGAAGCTCTGAATCAAGAAGAGGAAAGGCTTTTTAGGGCCATTACTAAATTTTCAAAATGACCTACAATTGATGTGGGTGTATTTTCAAGAAATCTAAAACCAGATGAGTTGATCGACTGGATCAATGAACTAGAAGAATACTTTGAGTATGATGATATCAGGGACCCAGATAGGATTAATTTTGCAACAGCCAAATTGACAAACCATGCCAAAATTTGGTGGCAAGAGGTTTAATTGGAAAGAAATAGAAGAGGAAAGGAGAAGATCACAAGGTGGGATTGCATGGTGGACAAATTAAAGAAGCAGTTCACTCCTGTAGACTATGAGCTTGATTTGTTTAAGAAGATGCATGGGCTAAAGCAAGTAGGAAGATCAGTCCAAGAATATATAGAGGAGTTTTATCAACTTTTGATTAGAGTAGGGCATGCAGAAGCAAATAAGGAGAAGGTTGCTCGTTATGTCATTGGGTTGTGACCTAGCATCAAGGAGGAATTAAGTCTCTTAAGAATGACCAGCATTGAAGAGGCATACCACCTTTCCCTAGGAGTTGAAGAGAAGCTGAATAAGAGGTTGTAAGGGAGACAAAGAGGGCATGGTCAAGGAGGAAGTGAAAGTAGTCGGTCATCTAGAGGTCAAAATGAAACCCAAAAGAAAAATGAAGATGTGGGTACTAGCAGGAACCAGAGGAATGAGGGTTTCAACCGCTCACGTAATCAAGACTTTGGAAATTAGAGAGGAAGAGGTAAAGGATGTGGACAAGGAAGAGGAGGCTTCTGTGGTACCTATTTCCATTTTAATGAAGAAGGTCATCATGCCTTTGAATGCCCTCAATGACAAGGAAGGATAGACAGGAGAGCTGAGAGTCAAGCTAGGGTTTCTCATGTGGATGAGGATGCACAGTCATCACATTGAGAGGATGCAGAAAGAGGAGAGACCTTGGCAAATAAAAGGGTCCTATTAAGTAGCAAGATTGAACCAAGACAAAGGAGGAGTTCATTTCATACTAGGTTCAAATGTGAGGAAAAATGTTGTGATGTGATCATTGATGGTGGTAGCACTGACAACTTGGTGTCAGAGGAGATGGTCTCTAAGCTTAAGCTCAAGAGGGAGAAACATCCCCAGCCCTATCGGATTGCTTGGGTGAAAGATGATCATAAGGTCCTGGTATGTGAACAATGTCTTGTGAAATTCAAAATTGGGAGTTACCATGATGAAGTTCTCTATGATGTTATTCCAAGGATGTTTGCCATCTATTGTTGGGTAGACCATGGCAGTTTGATAGACATGCAGTACATGATGGTCATGCAAACACATACTCTCTAACAAAGGATGCAGTTCACCACAAACTGAAGCCCATGAGAAAGGAAGGTGAAAAGGTATGTAGCAGTGCTAGGATTTGTCTTGTTGATGGAAGAAAGTGTTTAGATGAAATGAAACATCAGTGTATGTGTTATGCTTTGATTCGTAGGAAAGATAAAGAAGGTAGTAGTGAAATACCACTTGAAGTTTCAAATTTACTATGTGAGTTTGGAGATATTATCTCTGATAATGTTCCAGAAGGATTGCCACCAGTAAGGCAAATCAGTCATCAGATATATCTAATTCGAAGAGCTAGTTTTCCTAACAAGGCTGCTCACAGGATAACTCCTACTAAAACAAAGGAGCTAAATAGACAGGTTCAGGAGCTTTTGAGGAAGATCTTGATTTGGGAGATCCTAAGTCCATGTGTAGTACCTGTAGTATTGGCAGCAAAGAAGGATAGAGAATGGAGGATGTGTATAGACTCTCGAGCTATAAATAAGATAACCATCAAATATCAATTTCCTTTGCCAAGAATGGATGATCTTAAGGACTACTTGAGTGGAGCTCAATACTTCACAAAGATAGATCTCAAAAGTGGTTATCACCAGATAGGGATTCGAGAAGGACATGAGTGGAAAATGGCCTTCAAGACCAAGGAGGGTCTTTATGAGTGGTTAGTCATGCCCTTTGCATTGATGAACGCCCCAACTTCCTTTGTGTAGCTTATGAATGAGGTACTTAAGAAGTTCTTGGGAAAATTTGTTATTGTCTATTTGGATGATATTTTATTTTTCAGCAAGACTTTGAAAGAAAATTTATTGCATATTCGTAGTGTCCTTGAAAGGTTAAGGGAAGAGAAACTATTAATTAATTTGAAGAAGTGTATCTTTGCAAAAAGGGAGTTAGTCTATTTGGGGTTTGTTATATCACCTGAAGGTCTCAAAATGGATCTAGAGAAGGTAAAAACCATCTTGGAATGGCCTACTCGAAGGTTTGCTACTGAGGTAAGATCATTTCATGGTCTGGTTAGTTTTTATAGGAAGTTTATTAATAATTTTAGTGGCATATGTGCACCCCTAACTGACACAATAAGAGGGGATAGAAAAGAGTTCAAATGGACTGCAGCAGCTGCTAGAAGTTTTGAATTGTTGAAGAAGAAGGTGACATAACAACTTGTGTTGACACTTCAAGATTTTAGAAAGGTGTTCCAAGTGGATTGTGATGCTAGTGGCAGCACTATTGGGGCTGTATTGAGCCAAGAAGGTAAGCCTATTGGATATTTTAGTTAAAAATTGAATGATGCAAAGAATAAGTATTCTGTTTATGATTAAGAGTTATATGCAATAGTTCAGGCCTTAAAGAAATGGAGGCATTATTTATTGCCAAAGGAATTTTTTTTGTATACTAATCAGTAGACATTACAATACCTAAATAGCCAAGGTAAATTGAATCAGAGGCATATGAAGTGGGTAGATTTCTTGCAGAGCTATACATATGTGTTGAAACATAGAAGTGGAAAATCTAACAGGGTTGCAGATGCACTAAGCAGGACACAGTTGTTGCTTATATAGTAATGGAGATTGAAGTAGTTGGGTTGGATGAACTCAATAATCTGTACCCTGAAGGTCTTGATTTTGCTAAAGCATGGAAAGCTTGTAAAGAGCCTGTTGTTGTAGATAGAACTAGGTGGTTAGACTATCTGATTCAGGATGGTATGTTATTCAAGGGCAGCCAATTGTGCATTCCAAGGAGTTGCATGAGGGAAAATCTAATTAAAGAGAAACACAGTGGAGGGATGGCAGGACATTTTGTTCGAGATAAGACCATTGCCATTCTTAGAGAACATTATTTTTGGTCCCAGATTTCACAAGATGTGAAGAATTTGTACAGAGTTGACAGGTTTGTGAGGTTGCCAAGGGATTTAGCCACAATACTAGACTATATCGGCCATTTCCCATTCCATCAAAGCCATGGGAGGACATAAGTATGGATTTTGTTCTTGGATTGCTAAGGACACCAAGGGGTAATGACTCAGTATTTTTGGTGGTTGATATGTTCTCCAAAATGGCACATTTCATTCCATGCCACAAAACTCATGATGCTATCCATATTGCAGACTTGTTTTTCAGAGAAGTGGTAAGACTACATGGTCTTCCAAGGAGTATAGTTTTTGATAGAGACACTAAATTTTTTGGGTATTTATAGAGAACATTGTGGAAAAATTTGAGAACAGACTTGAAATTCAGTTCCACACATTACCCACAAACTGACGGTGAAACAGAATTCTGGGCAATTTGCTTAGATGTTTAGTTGGGGATAAGCTCAAGGGGTGGGATTTGATTCTACCACAAGTCATGTTTTCTTACAATAAATTTGTAAATAGGAGTATTGGTAGATCACCATTCCACATTGTCTATGGAAGTAGCCCAAGGACTGTGCTAGAATTGAGGAAGATAAAATAAGGGGAAAGGACAAGTTTTTAAGCTGAAGAATTTGCTAAACATATCAAGCGTCTACATGAGGAGGTTCAAGTACACATTACCAAGATGAATCAAGAGTATAAGGCTAGGGTTGATCAAAGGAGAAGACATAAGGAATTCCAAGTAGGCAATCTAGTCATGGTACACTTACGAAAAGAAAGATTTCTAGCCGGTACTTACAACAAGCTGAAAATGAAGAAATTTGGCCCCTGCAAAATTTTGAAGAAACATGACTCAGGAAATGCACATGAGGTGGAGTTGCCAGATGGTATTCACATTTCTCCTATTTTCAACATTGCAGACTTAACAAAGTATCATGATGATGGTGCAGATGAGGAATTGATGTTAGAGCCATGTCCAATTCCTTCTTCTAAGAAGGAGGAGATAGAAGACATTCTAGATCATTGTGTGGGTAGGAGCACCAGAAATAGGCAGTATGAAGAGTATTTGGTCAAGTGGAAAGGATGGCTGATAGAGGACTCAACTTGGATTTTACCAGCTGAGGTTTCCAATTTGGGATTTCCTCTACCATTGATAAAGTGGCAGGGTCACTTTTCAATCTACCCTGGGTGTCTGATGTAGGAGCATCCAGAGGTATAAGGGCAATCCTGTGTCGCCCAAAAAAAAATGTACTTAGACTTAGTTTTTGTTTCATGTGTTTTCATTTTTGGATACCCATTTAGGTCAAATAAAGGTTCCAACTCTCACAGTTCCGCTATCAGTGTTCTAGGATAGAGTATTTGAACACCTTGGGATACGTGTAAATGTCAAAAAAATAAGAGTCTATAATTGAGCCATCATTTTGGTGAACTAGGAGGTGTAAATTGGCCAGATGAATGTAATTGGAATTTAGAGTATTCCAGAAAAGAATCAGGTCAAAAGGCCCCACGGTTTGAAAGTTATCACAATTTTTTAGTTTTTTTAGACCTCCTAAGAATGCTTCAAAGTCAAGTTAGGGGCATTAAATGACCTCAAAAAGGGCTGAAAAATAGGGCATGAGAAAATTTGGTTCGTAGGGCTATAGAGCACTTTGAGAGCTTTCCGAAAATGTAAACGATTAATTAATCAGAGCTACGGTTCAAAAGTTATGCCTCCTGAAAGTTTTGTTACCATTTTTGGATTCTTCTAGATTTGCACCAACTTGTAACGCGGCTTCTGGAGCCTTCTACTTGGTCGGTGGATGCCTACTAGCACTTTCTAGAATGTACTCCTAGTCCTTAAGCCTTTGGGGTCTATTTAAGGATATTTTTGGCATTGTAAAAGGCAGTTTGGAGTGGAAATTGAGAGGAGGTACCAAAAGGAGAAATTATCTCTAGTTTTGTACTATTGTAAGCCCTTAGGCCATGTTTTGAAGTCTATTTTCTCTGTACTAAATGTACTAGCTTATTTTCACAGTTAATACAATTTGCCTTTTCCTGTTGTTTCCATTTTGTGCTTTGGTTGTCTCCCCATCAAGTAAGGATGACACCCACAAATCTTCCCTACTACAATTGTAAAGTATGGCCTATTATGGCTACAATTTTTTGATTGCAAGCTATGATCTACCTTTTGAAAGGTCTTCCCTATTAAAGACTTACAAGACCTTTAGGTATCACCTTGATTAAAGGATTTTAACTCAAAACTATTTAAGCACTCTATTAGGAGATTTACAAAGTCTTGTTAAGACTACTCTATTAAGATATTTACCATGTATCACCTATTAGAATGATTCAACACCTGATCCTTTGGTTAGCACTTTGCTACTTGATGTCATATTTCCTCTTTACTATTCATGTCTTGATCCTCTTGATCAAATCTATCTTCTTTATCCTTTCACTATATGTCTATATTTTTCTCAAACTAATTCTTTATTGTAGCTCCATAACTTAGCCATCATTTCCAACTTGAAATGCTCTTTTTGCATCCTCCTTCGCATGCATAATGTTCTTTAGGGTTTACCTCTTTTTGTAGGCATTATTATAGATGGGCTAGGTCAAAATCAATGACTATGGTTGATCCTTATTATCATCAAACTCTTCCCTTTATCTAGTTGGTTGCATGTATTAGCATAGGGATTCATACTATGACTAGATCTTTATATATCGACCAAAAATAGTTTACATAGAAGTTTGTCCCATAAAAAACATCTATGTCAAAGAACTGTAACTCAACATTAATAGACGTTGATGCTCAGCCTTCACTACACTTTACATACTAATCCTTGACTTCACAATGGCTTAGTACTCACTCTTGCTCGACACTTGAATCACTCAACACACTCTATTTGCTTGGCTCCTTCTGTTTACTCAACACCTAAGTAACTCAGCATGCACTGACCACTTGATATATACTAGTGCCTGGCATGAACTATCATATTACTCAACATGTATTTATGGAGGCTTATGCTTGGCATACATTATAAGCATAATTGTGCAAACCCTAGGGTTCACGTGAACATCTAAAATTATTGTTTTTACCTTATGATTGATAGATTTTTTAATAAACATGTTCATATGAATGTTTTTTCTCACAAACATAGAGTATATGAATAGAGTGTTCATAGGAACATGTTTTAAAAAATAAACTATGTTCTTTTTCATAAGAAATTTTTAAAAAAAGAACTTTTGACCCTTAATACTGGGATCAAATGACCTAATACTATAAATATAAAATTGTCAAATTGTTTTGCTGCAACCTTTCCAATGACAATAACTTCAATAGACATTATATTCATTATGACTTTCAAATATGAATCTTCTCCATTTTTATCACAAATGTTATATGGGACAAGCCAGATTGGGTCAAATTTACCATGCTTTCCTTTATCTTCCAATCTAGCATTCCACCTCAGTACCATGTCACCTATTTCAAATTTCCTATCACTGGCTCTTTTGTCATACAAATGCTTCATTTGTGATTGTAACTTGGCATTTTGAATAGAAGACTCTCTCCTTGCTTCTTCTAATTGCAAAATATCATCCATTCTAAGTTGCATCTCACCAATGATGTCATCTTCATATAGTTGAAAAAATTTATACATCTCCTTTAAGTTATTTTGTGGAAGTCTAGCCTGTATACCATAAACCAAATCAAATGGGGTACATCCAATGGCCTTTTTCATAGTAACCTTGTCAGCCCATAGAGCTAATGGCAACTTTGAGTCCCAAGCCTTCTTGTTTTCTCCTAAGATCCTCTTGATGATTTTTAATATACTCGTATTACTTGATTCTGCCTAGCCATTCCCTTGAGGATGATAAGGTGAGGATGTATACTCTATAATGCCATATTTCTTGTAGAATTCTTTATACTCATCAGATATGAAACACATGGCATTATCAATTATTATCTTTCATGGGCAACCAAATCTAGTTATAATATTATTTAAGATGAAATTAATCACCACTTTGCTTGTAGCATTGTTGGTAGGGATTGTTTCAACCCATTTAGTGAAGTAATCAGTAGCCACTAAGATCCAAGGATGTCCACCACTAGATTTTTTTGAGATCTCACCTATGAAATCAATTCTCAACTATTGAAATGGTGCTTGTACTTCTACAGGTCTTAATGGTAAATCACCAAAAAATTTCAACTTTCCACTGAATCTTTGACAAGTATCACATGTCTTAACAAATTAATTAGCATCTTTGAAAAGTGTTGGCCACCAAAAATTAGATCTAAGGACTTTGTGGGCTATGGTTTTAGCCATGTAATGACCTCCACACACACCTTCATGCATGTCTTTCAAAATCCTTGCAGACTCAATTTCATCTACACATTTCAAAAGTACCCCTTCCATACTTCTCCACCATAATTGACCCTACACTATACACAACCAAAAATTTGTCAACAATATCAGCAAAAGCTACATCCATGTTCTTTTGAAAAGTAGCCCCAACATTGGGAAGCCCAAATGGCATCCTAACATAAACATAAGTACCCCATGGAGTAGTGAAAGTAGTCTTAAAGTGTTCTAATTCTTTAACAACTACTTGATTATAACCTGAAAACTCATCCATCATTGACATAAGCCCTGAGCGAGTGACCCTTTGCAACATGGCTTCCATATTTGGCAATCCATAATTATCTTTTAAGGAAGATATATTGAGATTCCTGAAATCAACACATAACCCTATATCTCCATTTTTCTTTCTTACTAGTACTAGATTGGATACCCAAGAAGAATGCCTAATAGGATTTATAATCCCATCATCTCTTAACTTGATTAGTTCTTCTTGCATTTTGGGAGCCAAGGTTGGAATTATCAGCCTTTTTTTTTTGTCTGAAAGGCTTAACATATTGTTTCAAAGGGATTTCATGTTGAAAGAGATCTTCCCTATAGGCCTTTAGATCATCATATGACCATGCAAACACATGTCTATACTTCCTTAGTAGGTTTATTAGATCTTTTCTAATTTTAGGAGGAAATTTCTTACCAATATATACTTTTTTAGGTGTTTCCTGAGTTCCCAAGTTCACCTCCTCTAAATCCTTGGCATTATATCCACTAGTGTCCATTTGTGACCTATTTTGGTTGTCAAAAATAGTTTCTAAAACAACTAAACCCTTTGGAATTTTGTTTGTCTTCAATTGTACAACTTCCTACCCAAAAATAGTATCCTTTCCATCTATATTTTCTACATAAGTTGCACAATCAATTTCTTGTCCTAACAACATATACTCACAATTCAAAAATCTCAAAATATCCTTATCATCTTGAAACACTCGCCAATATCACAAATTATTAGGGATAGAAGGTCAAGTTTGAAGCTCAATTTTAGACACACCAACAAATGTGATATCATCCAGTTTTATTGCTATATTTTCTAGTAAATCTACCATTTTATTATTTGTCCTATCTTTCCAAATAATCTCAAATGCATCAAAACATTCAATCATGTCCCACACTGCATTTCTATACTATTTCAATCTTTTATTCTTTAACACATAAGAATTTCTTACTTAGGATACCACCAATTTAGAATCTCCTACAACATGTAAACACTTTATCCCATACTTATGAGCTAATATATGACCTAACATGTAATGCCCCACCCGGAGATCCTTGGAAACAAGGATGAAATACAAGCCAAGAAATTTTTTTTTTTACAAGTATGAATGCACATGACAACATCATACAAGGATCACAAAGATCACAACGAAAGACTTAACCACAATCCCGACAACCAACGAATATCCAAACACCACTACTAGAAAGACACACCCAAACAAAGCCAACAACTTCAACGCACATGATGAGGGCACAAGAAACAACCACTCATCAACAAAACACCAAGCTGGGGTAAAATACAAAAACCTAAAATTTGGCTAAGCCTAAAATCTTGAAGCCCTAAAAAACTGGGTAAGTATGGATTTCTGAAGCCCTAAAATTTCCTAGAATCCATAACTTATCTTCGAGAGGTCTGAAACCTATCTCAAAAGATTCGTCGCATATATTAAAATATATCTTAAGTATAAGTTGACGTATATTTAATTTCTTATTTCTTATATTTAATTTCTTAAGAAATAAGAAATTAAATATATGTCAACTTATAATTAAATGATATATTGTAAACCCCAAGAGACTAAAATAGAAACACAAAAACTGCATTCAAAAGAAACCAACAGAATGCAAAAAGCAATAGCATAGGGTCGAAGAATGCCCAAAAGGGTATCCAAATCAACTCTCAAAAGCTTCGGATCATGAAACAAAGTGTCCACTGATGGCATGCGCAGGTTTTTCACAAAAATTGTGTGACACTTTCTACTAAAGGAGGGCGACACTTCTCCTTAAGGCGTGTTACACTCTTCTAGTGTCGTACAACATTTCTTAAGAAGGCATGTGACACTTTTCAGCATTGTACAACATTTTTCAAGAAGGCATGTGACACTCTTCTAGTGTCGTACAACATTTCTCAAGAAGGCATGCGATACTTTATAGTGTCATATGACAGTTTGCATGGGCATGCGATACTTTTTAAAGTGTCACACCATGCTGAACAAATGTCGCCCATCGAAAACAAAGACACTTCTAGAACTCAGAAAGGTGAAGAATAGACCAAAGAACCTCCACACTAGGGAGTACCAAATCCACATAGATCGAGGAGTGAACACTCAAGTGCAAGAACAACATAGAATGAAGAAAATCTATCCATCTAAACTACAGTAGTAAAGAACACACTGGACTAAACATCGCAATGAACTAAAGAAACAAACTAAGTATGTGGTTCCTCCTAACCATCAATAGCATCATAAGAGCATCATGGGTCCTAGCCATCCCCTGCGCGTAACATCCCAAGCCACCAACCAAATCGTTGGTACTGTCATAATAGGGATGTCACTACTAAAACATGCAACAATATAAGCATAAGGAAATCTAACATGCTAGTAGAAAAGCAAAGATAATCCTATAGTAGATAACATCACCTATCACATGCTAAATAGCAATAAGCAATAGATATACTACTAAATCAAATAACATCATCTAATCATATGCTAAAAATCATGCTAAGGGAATGCGTCAAGTAAACTAACATCATTTAAACATGATATACAAGCATCTCAATGAAAAGCATAAATCACAAGAAAGCATACTCCGAAACCTGAAGTACCAAGTGAGACATCTAGCAATGGTCGCACTAGGACAAAAGACTGTCTCTGTACATCAGTCCCTAGTAGTGGTGAAGGTAGCTATGCCTCCCAACCACGTGGCACCCATAGGTCCACACCCGCCGTGCTGATGGAGATAATAATCCAACCAAAAACAAATAAAAGAACATTCATGGCTAACATTCATGCCAGACAGTATGATGGCTGCAACCAAGAACCTAAGACAATGCAAGGAGTATAGGTCCTACTCAGACACTCAAAAGGCTACTAATAAGGGGCTGACATCATGGAGAGTTGCTTGGCATCAAATAGCCAAAGCTTGGATCATGTGTCCTCAAACTTAAATGGGTGCTCACACATTGTGTCCTCGAACTTAATCGGGTGCTCAAACAATTTACTTATCTTAAGTTTTACTAAAAATCACACATTTTATTTAGTTATCACTTGCTTAAAACATCTTATCCTCTGTCAACCTCCGGTGCCATGAATGCCAAGCTACGAGATAGAAGCCCCCTCCAAATGCTACCCTACCCTACCCATGCTCATCCTACGATAAGTGCCCGTGGGCATGCATACTCCCATCCCAAGCCCAATGATAATAACTTTCAGCAAATCCATGGAAGATCGGGTCTTGCAAGTCACCCAACAAATGTACGCGCACATACTTGTGTGTGGCACACCACCATCACGAAGATCATAACACAAGGATAGGAATGAGAACACAAGGAAAAGAAAACACCCAACCGAAAGCAACTCAAGAGGATGGATTCTACACAAATCCCAAAGCCAATAAAACCATACATCATAAAATCACTCAACTGGCCTCAATCAGAGAGTATGGATTCTACAAAAATCCCAATGATGCAACAAGACCAAATATCATGAACTCACTCAACTGGCCTCAATCCGAGAGTATGGATTCTACACGAATCTAAGCATTCACAAAACAAAAGCAAGGTCCAATAGAAACCATAACAACAGGTAACAAATCACTCAACTGAACACAAAGTCGAGAGTACAGGTGCAACATGCATTCCAATGTAACATAAGAGTGCATAAGTGGTCTGACTGATATCCAAATGGATCATCCAAGTCCACGACCCACATTGTGCCAAGAAAACTCGAGAAAATAGGGTGACACACAAAATGAGGTAAAAACTCCAAATTTTAGCAAAATTCAAAAATTAAAACCCATTTGGCCTTTGGTTTTTAAAACCCCAAAAATCCAAAAATAAATGAAATCAGACACCGTATGCAAAAATGGCCAGCATAATAGCGTAAAATCCCAAACCCTCATTCCAAAATAAAGGAAATGTTCATACCTGCCCAACCGAGTAGAACTAACATACAGAAATGGAGGGGAACACTAGTTCTCAGCCTCCAAACAAATGACTACCAAAAACAAAAGCAAAAATGGAGCCAAAACAATAAAACGGAAAAGCCCTACCTCACAGCTAAAAGGGAAAAATGAAAAAATTGAACCAAAAAATAAAATGCCCACAGAAGTGGCTGAAAATCATAGCAATCCAAGGTTTCCCTGAGCTGGATCCAATGAGCCCAACCTCGCGACAATCCCATGCCCGTAGCTCCCACAACAAACAAAACAGTAAATCCTCATGAAGAGGATTTTGGGTTTTACTCTCCAACTTTCCAATTTGAAAGTGAGAAGTGAGGAATTAAATTCCTCTTTGGATACTTATTCACTTTTCAAGTGAATAATCGATTAGGGCAAATAACTAGCCAATCTAGTTAAACCCCGAATCGACCCAAACAAAAATAGGTTATTCCTATAAATAGGAATTAATCTATGGCAAAGCTGCCAGAAATTAAAATAAATCAATAAATATGCCCGAAAACCTAAAAACACAGAAATCACCTTAACAACTTTCATGAAAATGCGAACCTCTAAATGCATAGACACGCTACTGGTCTAATCACATAATGTAAATGAGTTCCAGTTTAATAATCACCAAAAGGTTTAAATTAAACATTTAATTAAGGATACGTCGACCATATAAGGATGACATTGGTAAAATATGAATGACTAAATCACTAACTCCATGTGCCACTGCTAGGGATACAAATCCTACACATTAAACAACACGATCAAGTGCAATTGCATATAATAACATAGCCGAAGCAATAATGCGTTAAATCACCTAATTTAACCATTTATTTAATTATATTAAAATAATCTATTTACATCAATCACGTTCACATAAAGCATAACAACGCAAGAATGAAGTAAATAACCATAGCATTGAATCCATCACATAACATAATCAGAGGTATGTCCAAAAAACCAAATAACCAGATATCATCATAAAAACACACTGTCATCTCAAAATGGCTTCATCATGCAATATGATTTACTAAATAGAATAGTAGTCTAAAATCTATGATACTAAAATCAAGGATAGCATCTAACCCTCAGGTCGTCTCAAATGTAAAACATCACATAAGAATAGATACCTCTCAGATCAAAATGTAACAAGGTAAATGTCCATAGAAAACAACCAAATAATCCAACTCAAATTAATTAAGCATTAAATAATGATTGTTTACTCTGCATTAAAAAGGCATTTAAAACATATAAAAAACCATAGTCATAAACATGACTAACCACTGCTACAGGAACCTAGTCCAGTGTAGCATGGTAAAAATAACATAGTGCAATCTCTGCACACATCTCAAGGTAATCAGGAAACAACCTCATGATACCACATCGATCTTGGTAATCACTGGGACAAACCTTAGTGAACCAAGAATCACATCATAATCTCAAAGATCAGTCAAAAATGTAATCAAAGAAACTGATACAAAAACATAAATCCAAACACCTCAATGGTGTAGACCACTCAGGGTCACAATCATGATCCCATCACAACAAAAGATCAGCAAGGTTGCATCCATCAGGATGACTAACAAAAGTCAAATGGGAGAGGCACTACATAACAATAGAGCCTTGTATTCTACTATATTGTTAGTACAAGGGAAACTTAAAGTAAAGAAGAATTTGTATGTTACCCCTGTTGGAGATATCAAAAAAATGCCTATGCTAGACCCCTCTTTGCAACATGCACCATCAAAAAACATAGTCCGTAAATCACCCTTGTTTGTTTTTGTGTCAACTTCCATTTCCATCTGAGAATTATGCTTAGATTTTTTCAAAGTTAAGACCTCAGCTCTGAATGCATTAATATCTGTATCCACAAAATTTGTCATGTTGTCTTCTACATATTCCTCTATCATGTATATACTTTTAGGCTGCCTATTGACTTTTATCAAATTCCCCTCAATATTAAAAGTAGCAAATGACAAATCAAACTATAGACTCCCACCCATAGCAGCACTCCATCTTCTTGATAATAACATGTCATACTGAGGTGGAATGTCAACAAGCAATACACTCATAGTAAGTTCTTTGTCAGGGTAGGCTGTTAATCTATATGGCAAAGAGTTTATAGTGCCTATGACTGTCACTTCCCTTTTATCCATAGCACAACATCTTCCTTGAGTGGTATCCACTTTTAAGCCTAATTCCTTAATTATTTCAAAAGGCATCACAGTGTTGGAAGCACCAGAATCAATCATGCAATTTTTTAATGTTTTACCTTTTACTAAAATGCTCAAGAAAAATGGTTCAACATTTCCCAAACACTGATTTATAGAATTATCCAAAAACATTTGAGGAATTTGAGAGACAACTACTTTAGCTTCATTGTCCCTTACCTTTTATTTACTTCTTTCTTTGGGTCTATGATTTTCATTACAATCCTGACTTACCTTTACATCAGTGTTTCCCAACCATGCCATGGCTTTATTTTGATGCTCATGGATTCTTAGCAATTCAAACAAAGGAACCTTAATACAAATCTGAGACAAAATAGCAAGCATATCTATGGAAGAACCAAGAGGATCATCATTAGTCACATTCCTTTTCTCATCTTGTTTAACCAAAATGTTCAGAGCATTTTGATGATTCTTATCATGTTTTTTGATGATCTTTGATACCTTCTCATCTATTTTTCTTGGGGCATTACTTGAAAACTCCATATCTTTAGGATTTCCTCCTTTCTTTTTTTCCCACCTTCTATTAGTAATTTTAACCTTCATAGAAGGAGCTTCTTTAGGTTTCACAATTTCCCCCTTCTTAGGATCAACCCCTTTTATGAAGATACTAGCTACTTTATTACTTTCATCTCTCTAAGTCATGTTTCTAGTTTGAACTTGAGCTATAATATTAGAAGTAATTTGATCAATTTCTTCCCTAGAAGGTTTCCTTAGTGTTACTTCTTCCTTTGCATTTACCATGTTACACACATTGTCCTCCACATCACTTTCATAAAAAAATACTTGCTATTTTGAAACTATCTTTGGTCATACACATCTCTGTCATAATCTTCACAGTCAAAATAATGTGATTCAAACATGTTACATCCTACATCATCATTAGTTTTCTCCTGTTCCTAACATTTTTCCACTACATTCTAATTTCCTAGGAATGACAATGCTACTGCACAAGATTTAGGGGAATGGGATAATTGACATGAAAAACACCATGTAGGTTCAGCAACAAACTCAAGATCATCTACCAAATTTACAGAATTTTTTGACAAAGGATCAGGGGTCACCTTGTTGTTGTTATTCTTGGGAGGAGGGACACTAGGCTGACCATCCTTCCAAGTAGTGTTGTAAGGGAAATTTTGCAGCCTATTTTTTCTATTGAAATTTGATTGATAGGGAGTCCTATTATCAGTGGGGTTCCTATCATTCTTCATCTCAGGAAGGTTCAGATCTTTTATAGCATTTAGAATCTGACTCATTTCACTAGGTTCTTGCTTTTTTCCTCTTATAGCTTTATTTTCTTCCTTTATATTTCCCTTATTCCCAAATAACCTAAGATCATCTCTTTTGCTTTCTAATCTCCCTAAAATCCTCAAATTATTTTCTATATTAATGGCAATCCTGAAACCATCTCTTAAAGTCCTAGGCTCTTTATCCCTAAGTTGGTATGCCATTTTACCATCAAAAGCATTCAGATAAGTGATCAAACATACCTTGTCATCAATTTGCATGGCTTGAATTTGCTTGAACATCCTTTCCTAAAATCTAGTGTTAAATTCAGTAACAGATTCATTACGCAACCTCTTAATATTATTGAATTCACTCAAGATATAGCTTTGATTTTTCTTGTCACCATATTGCTCTTTGAAATAATACTCAATATCTTTCCAATCAACAATAGATAATTCATGAAGTTTTTTGAACCATTCTCTAGCATCTTCAGTTAATGACTAAACAAATAACTTCATAATGACATCTTTAGCTTCAACCTCATTATCACTCATCATATCAAGAAAAATCCTCAAATGGTCTTCACAAGATATAGAATTATTTCCATCAAATTTAGGCAATCTTTTCCTCATTTCTTGTGTGATAGGATTTGGAAAACCAAGGATTCCATCAAAACGTATTTGCCTATAACCTTCTAATTGAATAGGTCTTCTTTGTAAATCAATCTTGGGGTGATTAGTACTATCTCTCTTAGTATTATTCATACTATTACTAGTGCTAGCATCACTAAAAAATTTGTTAAGATCTACTTTTAGTGAAGATAAAAACAAGAAAGAAACAAGTACCTTAGTAGTTTTTTGATTTGCATCATTAGATCCATCATCATCTTTAGGCATAGTGGGAGACTAGTTCTTGGTATTTTCTAGGAATTTGATCTTATTGTTCATCTCAACTATAGCAGCCTCACTTTCTGCAATCTCCAATCTCTTGGCTAAAGCATCCCTTTCTTTTCTTCTCTTTTCCAATTCAATATCAGAAAGTGACATGGAATCATGGATTTGAACTATCTTTATTGGATCATTGATCTTAATACCAATCTCATTTTTTTTTTCCTTTGTCCTTAGCCCCTACAATAGGTTCCACATTTTTTACTCTATTGTTATCAACTCCTAGAGTAGTATAACTCCTAATTTGCTATATTACAGGTCCCTCTAGATTTATTTTCTGAGTCTCCAGCAAATTTTTCTCGTACCTCTTAAGCTGTTCAACTTGTCCCACAATCTCAGGCTACCAGGCACTAGCTGTTATCTCATTTTTCTTCTTCAGAGCAGTGATTCACCTAAGTAATTCTTGCTTTTCTTCATAAGCCTTTGTGATCTTTTCTTCCCTTTCCTTTTGAAATCTCCTATTTATAGATACCTACTCAGCAAGCTATGCTTTTAGAATTTCATTCTCATCAAGCTCAGGGATAGTGAATTCAGACCTAGATCTTTCTCATCATTAAAACTTTCAAGTTCTAAGTGTCTAGGTCTGACCTCTTCAGGGGAATAATCTGACATGAAAGGGTTTGTACTACACTAAAAAATATTGCTACTAGTCCTATCTTCAAGATCGAATACATGCGATTAAACAACCTTTTTGTGACATATCATTTTAGGGGTATTATAGAAATCTTCATCAGACAAAGCTAGATGAGATCTCAAACCTTTAGAGGAAGGCATTTTTTCAATAGCAAAATGGTGAATGTTATCTATCCCTACTAGTTGCTCCTATTAATAGCTTCCTTTTTGCATATGATTTCCCTTCATAGCCCAATTCTGTCTTCCTCTAGGAGGGAGATCAATTTGTAATTTGATTCCTAGATTTTTCCTTACATTTTCTCATGTATTTCTTTTATTCTCCATAATTTGGGACAAAAATTTTCAAAAAATTTACACTGGTTAACCACTTGAATCGCCACCCACCCTATCCGAATGGGAATAAATTTGTTGAGTGGATAATCACAATTACTTAATAGTTTCAAGAAAAATGTAAACAACTTTCAAACCCATGGGAATCTTCTCATGAAATATCTTCAACTCTACCCAAGGGGACAAAAATCTCTAATAATTCACTATTTATGGAAACACTAAGTGTAATTCCCTAGTAGAGTCATCATTTTTTTGGTGTTTGAAACTACTAAGCAACAAAATGCTCAATATCACAGTGACATTTCTCACACAATCTAAGGATTAGCCAATTCCTAGTAGCAATTACATGAATAAACCACTTTGATCCAACTTCAACAAAACCAAGAATGGTTTTCTACTCTTTAGGCTCTGCTAAACCAAGGCGGGTATACCTAGGAATAATTCTATTGCAAACTGTGGTATGAAATTATCTTAGTTTCATTTTGATTCTCATCTTTTACCCTCAGGCACATACACAGTTTATCAATTTTCTCTAAAAGCTTCTCAAATCTATATGCATCCCCTATAAGCAGATCTCATTATAAATCTCCTATAGTTTACAAGTATTCCTAGAAATAGTGGCTATCTAAGACTCAGAAAACTATATGCAAATGAGTGATAACCAACATTTGTAACTTTAAAAAAAATGGAATGAAATAATTTTGATTTTAAAATTTATTTGATATGTAGCAGCAGAATTCACCCTGGCCCACACCTGACTCATGTGACAAGTGCCATATCCACTGGGCAGAAAAATGACTATTGGTGGGAGATCCAATTCAAATATCTTGTAAATGAATTAATCAATTGTAATCACCCATTTCTATTCTTATGAAGTATCCCTCTTATAAACTTACAAACCCTACTAGTTTACTGTAGCATTTCCATAATTCCTTGAATTAAAAGCAACAATGAGATCAACATACAACCAATTCAGAGTGCATTCAGTCAATTTAAACCTTATTTAAATGACTTCAAGGCCAATAAAATCATAAAATGGAGACATAAATTGGTGACACAAATATAGTGTAAATACCCCTTTGTATTATCCTTTTAGATGACTACTACAATGACCAATAGAATTCAAAGAAAAGCCCAGAACATCTTGATGATTCTGTCATTTGATTATCACTAGAAAGTACAAGAAGAAGTAAAATCAAAACAACTACATACTATTGGGCTGACTGAATGTACTTTTCTTGAAAGAAAAATTTTTTTCTACAAGTTTCAGATCATCACATTGTCTTGAAAACTCATTTATATAGACATGAGTTGCAACAAGCAAAGGGAAATTGTGATTGACAAGTGTCCTTCCAAACAAAACAACTTTTACTCTAAAATATTTGGACACTTTTACTCAAAAAGAATAAAAAAGGAAGTTATAGATGACAGTCGGAGCATAAAACTTTAAATTTTTCCTTTTCTCTAACTGCTCCCTACTAGAAAAGCCTTTATCTTTGCAATTTCTTCCCAAACAATGACTTCTCTTTTAGTGGGCCACTTGCATGTCTTGGCTATTGCTAATTCATTAACAGACTTTTGCCATGTGGCATCAATAATCACTCTTCCTTCTATTGTAAACCTATTCAATTTGGTTTCAATTTTGAATAAGGGATCAACCAACTCATTGAAAAGACATTCATCAATACCATCAAAATAGGTACCACTTGTGGCAAGTCCACAATATGATCAAAGGAATTAGACCACTCATTAAGATCCTTCACTTTTCCATCAGAATCAATAACAGGAAGAATTAAAGAATAAAAACCATTTGTCAAAATCTTCATTTTACTCTATATAGTTGATAGCTTGCCTGTGAAGAATTGCAATAATTCTTTTACTTTGTCCATACCTTCTTTCAGAACAATCACTTTATCTAGAAAATATGGCTTTTTTTCTAACGAGGGTATCAATCTATTAAAAAATTGCATATAAGGTCCCCACTGCTAGAAGATCAAATCAAGCCATTCTATTGCATCCTTGCATACCTATTCAGTAGATTGTAAATTGATGAAAGCATATAGGCATCTTGAGATATTCTTTTCAAAACACTTACCCTATGGCTCAATACATTCATCATAACACATTTCCTGGTTTCATTATCAGGTGGAGGAGTCTCTGTTTCCACATTCATTATAGGCACTAGTATTGTTAGTCCTATAGGTACTTCATCAGTCTGTATCTCTACTTCTATATTTTTTTTCTTCTTCCATCTGCCTTGGTACCTTTTCTGCCTTTGATGCAGCTTTGAGTTGTTCTTTGAGAGATGACACTTCTGTCTCCAAACTCTAAATTTTTTCCTCTAACTCTTCTATCCTTTTCTTCTATAGATGTTTTATTTTAAGCTCCTCCTCATACAACTTCCAGATATCTATACATTCATTGTACATAGTAGCTAGCATGTCTTCAATTTTCTTAGCTTTTGCCTCAGTCATGAGTGCAAAATGTTTGACCAGGCTAGAAATTTCTCTTCAAGAAGTATTATCTAATGTCCAAACAATCATATTCCCTTGGGCAGTTTCTTGTATATCCATCATTTTTGGCTTCTTTGTATCAGGGGAAATACTTCAAACTACTAGGGTTTTTGTATCTACATTAAAACATGATGCCCTTTTCAATCCCTCACTACCACTAGCCTCATAGCTAATAGCTTTTTCTTGTCTTCTCATCTGATCAAGGACAAAAGCTCTCTCAATATCCCAGTTAGGTATCAAAATCATACCAATCCTATGTACTAACTCCCTAGCCTCAGCAGGGGTCATTGTTTCAGTTTCAAGATCATATGCAAGTAGTTTGTCCACCAGTTCTTTATTCTTCTCACGGTCTTCTCCTAGCATAAGGCTCGAAGTGAGCTCATTTTGTTTTATTTTATACAAGAAAATTTTAAACTCTAATGATTTAATAATATATCATCTTCCATGAATTCTTTTAATTGGATGAGCCTATCATCCAGTCTTGAAGCTGCAATTTGTAAATTAGTAAAAGCCTTTCCAGCTTTAGTAGCTCTTTGATGTAGATAATTTTTCCTAATTTTAGCAAAATATTCATCATTTCTTAGGATTACTTGTAAAGCTCTACTCACTACCTTCTCTGGGATATGCATTGTTTTTTGTCTTTTATTTCCCTTAGGGACCCATGCTGAGGTTGCTGGTTGTTCTTCTTCTAACTCAACCTCCAGCTACACATCTGGTTTAGGTGACTCCCTATTTATAGTGGCATCTTCCCCTTCTAGTTCATGTGGCATTTGGGACATAATGTAGTCAAAATTCTCCACCATTTTCTTTAAATTTTAAGGGTAGGGCATTTTTGTGTAAAACCCTTAAAATTAGGATTTGTTCTCCTCAAAGACTCTTCCACCTTCCTAATTTCACCATATTTTCCTAGTAGCTCATTAGCCTCCGCTGTTGCTACTATATTTGCAATCAAATCATCAATAGGAGTAGGTTTTCTTAGAGGTAGGACATATCCCCTAATGGACTTGACCTCATTGGTAATATAATTTTTAGGGTCATACATCCTATATGGCCCAATAGAAAATTTATATCGGCTCAAATACTCACTCAATTCCTCATATGCATTTTTCCCAATTTCAAAATCCCCTATTTTAAAAGTTCTACAAATGAATGTAGGCTTATATAAGGTAGGAGGGATCATTTCCTTGTTCATCAATAGAAATTGCCAAAATAATTCAATAATTGCCAATTTGGGAGGTACACATTTGGGTAAAATGTGAGGAGGCTATGGACATGCATATACACTAATCAATGTGCATTCCTTAAACAAAAAGATGTCCCCCCAATCATGATCTATCCTATTTTCCTCATCTAGGAAAGAAGGTCTAAGCAAAGGTTTCAAAACATTTGGTGCTCTGAAAAATGTATGGTCTACCATCCTCATAATAATAGAACTAAACAAATTAAAGAACACAAGGGAATTTGAATAATAGAAATCTTTGTGCCAAATATGAGTCCAAAGTTTCACAGGTAACTCACCAAATTCATCAAAAGTTTGATCAATGAAGTCCTCGCTGATGTATCCAATGTTGTTATATAGGATAAGGTGCATTAGTAGTAAATAATGGTGGAACTTGAAGTCTTTCATCACTCCCTTCTTTGCATTACAAATCTGCATGTGCATATTGTCAATGATGAAGGCTACATAATCATACTCCTTATGGTGGAAAGGGTCCTGCATATCACATGCCATCAAAAAAAGGGAACCATACACACAATCCTCTGCACCATCACTTCCCATCACTTTTTAGCAACCCATACATTGTGTTTTTGAAATAATTCTTAAACCTACTTAAAGGTAGAAAATCCCTCACCTTTTTTGGAAGTAACCCTGCCTTTTTTACCCTATAAGGAATATGTGGCAGCATAACATTGTTCACAAAGTAGGTTTTATTCCTGTCAAACTTTCCCTGCAAATCTGTAATGTCAATAGGTACATCCATTTGTCCCATTAATCCAAAAGCCTCAACAAAAGAAGTTTTGTCCAATGTGCATAATTTACTCCCATTATGCCTATGGAATGTCTTGGTCATTGGATTGTAGGAATTCATTAGGGCCTTCAAAAAATCAACATCAATGAACACTTTTGGAAATATCAAATTTTCCATATTTATGTTCCATGGGTTACACACTAGCACCTTTTCTATTCTATTTTTATAGAAGTACATAAAAAGATCATAACCAGTCACTCTAGGGCATTCAGCATCTCAAACAAAAACATATGGGTCTCAAAAAATATGATCATTTGCTGAAATTGCATTTGATGATCCTAGGAGAACTTTTAGCCAATCCTCAGCATGCTTATTTGGTTTCCTCACCCTTGACTTCTTCTCAGTCTTAGTAGCAAATTTATTCCTTTTTCCCTCAGGTGTGACCTCTACAACATTTTCACCCTCATCTTCAACTTTGACTTCTTCTTCATGCATTTCTTCAACTTCCTGGTCTACCATCTTCTCCATAAGTATGCTCTTGACTCTTTACACAAGATACACAAAACTCTGCAACTAGTAGATTTTAGAATGGAACAAAAAATGAATTCTTCAAAGTGGTAAATATTCTATTATTTAATTAAACCTTTGATGTTTTACTCATGCAACTACTAGCTTTTTCAATAAATTTAGCATGCATGAGCTTCAAAACCATTCATGCAAGTTTTCATCAAGGTATATCAGCTGTGAAATTTGATTCTGATGTACTTTTCAAAGCTCTATTTTACTTAGGTATGGTGATTTTTTCTCCTTTCTTACCTAGCATGACACATCAGCTGCTTTCTTTCAAATTATGTTCTTCCGCTCTTACACTAAGTCAATCCTTCAATTTTCATAACATCAGAGATACCCTCGATGAATTTCTATGTTCACTCATAGATGCTTTTGCATACCCTAATCATAAGAACATAATGATGTCTTGGCATTGTATTGAAAATCCCTTTTACATTCTTACGATTCCCTTCACCCTGTATGAACTCAAACCTTTTCACTTGACACTTCTGTTCTTATGATTTATACTTTTGTCATATAAGCATAAAACCTTTGTCATAGCCTTCTTCACCCTTTATGCCTATATGCAATTCATTACTTGGAATATCGCAAGACTTATCTCACCCATTCTTTGGTCTTACACTCAAAGTCTACCCGTGGTATCATAATACCCTTTACCTTTTCTTCATTCCTCCTTTATGTTTACACTCTCATGATCAAAGTGTAACAATGGAAACAAAGTTTCAACACCCTTTCACTCATATGCTTACCTTGAAACCGTCAGAACGTAAAGCAAAATTCTTGCTTTAGCCCAGTAACAATCCAAATTCAACCTTAACATATTTAGAGAAATCATAATCATTGATTTAAAACACATGCATATAGAAAAACTTAAGTCATGCACCACATTGGTTGGGCCCATCTATTAAACATGATGTGTCATTATTGGATTTTCTTGCATTAGGGCCCATTTGACAGCTCAACAGGTCCCACCTAACACATTCACATTATAATATAGCTTTTATGATTGTCTACAAACCTTGCAAAGTGAAGGCACGTAAACATTATTGATCAACACTTTCGGTCTTATGAGTCCCTTTCATACGTAAGACCATAAAGGACATTATTCCTTCTCATTGTGCAAAGCATTATGCTCTTATGCTATCTCCTAGATCATAAGTGCATAGATCAAGACCAAACACATTTCTACTTACTTGCTCAAAGGCTCACCCATAACCACGTAAAACAATATAATATCTCCCCTTAAAACCTTTACGCTTACTTGCAAATCACCTTAAGTGTATGTTCGAGAATGCCTTTTCAAACTCTTTGCACTCACCCACTCAACCCTACACCATGAGATCATAAAAGGGGGATATGTGAGTGCTTTTCCAAACCTTTTGAAAAATTAACAAGAAATTCAAGGTCCTTTTTATCCAGGGTATTTTGGTAATTGCTCTGATAGAAAACCTTGAGAATTTAGCAAGAATTTAAACAACACAAAGCAATAATAGGGCATAATGAAAAATAAAAATCATAAAGTTCACAACCCTAATTTGCAAGAAACAAGGGCCTAATTGATTTTTCACCAAAATTTTACAAAATTTCTGCATTGTGAAAAATCAGACCAACAGGTGATACCTTCGTATAATCATTAACCAAGTTTCCTAATCTCAAGACTGCATTTGATATTTTTATCAAATGAAATGCAAAATATTGGTATTTGGATTTGTTAGTTGCAAAATTAAAAGAAATGTGCATGTTCATTATCTTATAACTTTTGATCAGAGTATTGTCATGAGACAAAAATATTCAAATTGGAAGTGTATTGAAAAATGACCATGCATGTCAAATTTTATGCACCCAAAAACAAATTTGGTTAGTTTTTATTACCAGTCAATATAGCCTTCTTATCTAACTTTGTGAGTTGGATAGCACAATTAAATTGTTGATTTGAGTGATTAAGAGTGATAAAATGGTGATTAATCTAGATTGTGAAGGTTTCTAAGTACTTTTTGCAGATGTCAAACATTTGAAAGTGAATTTTTTTAGTCTAGTCCACCTTGGTCTCAACTTGTAATTTGTTGGCTCTCATGTTCAAAGTTGATGATGGTGCCATATTGCTTTGAGTCATTGTGACATAAATTTTGAATTGACATCTTGTGTTAAGACATCACTTCATTTCATAAGTAAAGTCTCAATTTCCATATAAGAAACTGCTCATAGTTACTAAAGTGAAATGAATTATAAATGCCTAAATAAAGCTTGGAGCTCTAAGTTTATAAATGTGTATGAATGGTTTTGATTTTGACAAGCACCACCTCAAATGCTAAAAATTAGAGGGAGCTAAATATACCAAATGAGAGGATGATGTATTGGGACAATATCATTGAACACCATATTTGTTAAGGAGCAGGGATAAACTTGAAATATTTATCAAAATGGGTGAT
The DNA here is from genome assembly GCA_028749045.1 of Cupressus sempervirens. Classification (NCBI taxonomy): domain Eukaryota; kingdom Viridiplantae; phylum Streptophyta; class Pinopsida; order Cupressales; family Cupressaceae; genus Cupressus; species Cupressus sempervirens. The sequence goes on along the minus strand of CM053791.1, from coordinate 293,035,047 downwards.
TTGTATAACTTTCACACTAAAGTCACTATTTTAGCACCAAAACGGGGGATATCAAGTGAAGTTGCAAGAGGGGATTGTTTATGCACACTTACATGGCGATTAAATATTTTGATAAAGAATGTTCCAAGCTCCAATGCATGGGATGTAATTCAAATGTAGAAGACTAAAATGGGCAGCTATTGATATTTATGATTACAAGTTCCCATGTATGGAAAGAGTGTGGGTCATCATTCAAACTATGATCCAACTATATAGAGTGGGTGTTGTTTTGAACTCGGGCACAAGGGAGGATATATTTCAAAATGGTCTACCAATGTTTTTAAATAAATGTGGAGGGAATATTTGAGGGGGATTGCATAAATTACTATCCCATATTTCTAATTTTATGGGTTCATAGAGTATTTTTATGTGAAAGCATAAACATAAGTAACCAGTATCCACTCACATGTGGGGCTCATGGAGTCATTTTGGTGGACTAGTAGGTAAGTTTTGACTAATGTGAACAATGAGTAGACAGTTCAACATGAATAGAAGTCTTCCATGTGGCATGAAAATTGAGGAGGATGGCTAAAGTAGTTTGATAGGTGTCTTCAATCAGAAACTTCCATGTGGCACCTAGTCAGAAGTCAAAAGAGGTTTGACCATGAATTTAAAGAGAAGCCTAGATTGAAAATATGAAAGGTGATTAAACAATATAGACAAGTGAAGAAAAGAAGAATATCAATTTCCATTTCACATGAAAATTGAGACATGGCAGATGGCGACACGTGCTATCTTGTATTTTGAGAATAACTCTATAATATAATAGCAAAAAAAATGCAAATTTGTGACATAGGACACATGGTAGAGGAGGCCCAATGCACTCAGTGTGATGTGGTAGACATGTAGATGAGGTGGAACAATTAGAGATCAACATTTGCAAGATGAGGTCAACTAGTGATGATGCAAGTGGGTGACACATTGTGACATATTGTGTTCTCACCAAGGGAATGAACCAATCAAAATTTGAATGATTAAACTTAAAGGTGATCACTTGGTTTTCCAATAGTCAAAATACACCTACTTATATTTTATTTTTTGGGTTTGTGATTGATATTTTCAAAGTAGGTGCTATTCTATTTTTATGAACCATATAGTATGTGATAAAAAAATTATGAAGTGTCTAATAAATTGTAAGTATGGGATGCATGACATGGTAGTAGTAAAGTGGTTAAAATAAAGGGTCTGTGATTTTTACTAGTGTGATATTTTAACAATAAAAAGAAATTTCATGGAAATTTTATTTTTGTACAAGAGGAGATATTTCTTGATATAGAGGATTTTTATGGCTTCTTGTTGTCAATTACGAGTAGTTATTGAGTTACTGGCAAAACCATAAAATGGGTTCATCCTAAATTTGAAGAGGAGTCTTTGAGGAACATTTTTTTCCCATTGGAGTATTTTGGTGGAGTTTTTGGGAGGGATTTGATCTAATGAGGATGCAAGAAGAGAAAAACTACAACATATATAATAAACTCAACAACAACCTTCTACCCTTGCTAATAATTACACATAGAAGCTATACATAAACCACATGAATCCATAGAGAACATGGGGCCAAATGCAACATATTTTGTTGGCAATATGGCTAGGTAGATGTGGTAGTGTTTTCATTTATGGAAACATATATATTTTGGTATTTCATTATGTAATTAGTGATAGAAAATTGTTGAAGTACTAGATAGTTTGTAGCAGCACAAAGATACTTTTTGTATGTACAGATGACAAAGTTTGAGTAAGCTCTTGCACAATTGAGGAATGATCGATGATAGTGTCATGATGATGTATGTCAATGCATAGGTCTGTATGAACAATACAATATTATTTATAGAGGAACTACTAGTGCAAATACTTAACAAAGCAGAACATAGCATGTCAATAAATTGAATTGTATGACTTAAGGAATTATTTTGGTAATAAAAAAATTACTTAATCATGATCATGACTTGACATTCTAGATGTTAACCCTAAAATGATTTTATAATTAGCCAAATGTGTAGAAGTTGTAAGGCTGACTAATCAAGAGATTTGTTAGATTGCAAGGTATAAGTAAAGATCATATCTTTTATAGCTAAAGGGCGATTTATAAGTCATGCAAACTATTGTAAAGGAATTTTATATGATACATGATCTTTATATGATGCAAGATTTGGTGTGTGATTAGAGGATTCACAAAGTATAGCAGTGAGACAATATTGTATGTATATCAATTCTTAAGAAAAAACTTAATTATATATTACATGTTAGGGTAGTGGGCTCTTCTTGCATACATTGTATTTGTTGAAGCAACTCCTAATAGGGTTGAGGCTTCTAACAAGGCCTAGTCCTCTAACAAGGACTCTAGACATTATATGCATTTAATAGACTCCTAACATGGTCAATATCCTTAATATGATTCTTTTGTTTAGTGGATCATCTTGTGGGTATCATCCCCATGGGGGTTTTTCTTTGGACAGGGTTTCCCTGTTAACAAATAATGGTGTTATGATTTCTCTATGTGTATGGTTTTATTTACTATTCATCATTGTTGGTTTACTTTCTTATGCAAGTTATAAAGTAATTAACAGTATCTAGTTGTGGGCAAAATTTTTTAGAATACTAATTCACCCCCCTAATATTATCTATTTCTAAAATTTGGTATCAGAGCATAGTTACTTAAAAGAGGCTTAACAACTTGAGTAAGATCCCTATGGATATGCAAAAATTGAAGAGAAATAATGAAGAAGCTCTTGAGAAAATTGATCTTCTTACTAAAGAAAGAGATAACATGGAAGATAGGTATGAGGATGCAAAAGTTTACATTGCCAAACTAAAAGGTAATATTGTTGATCTTAGATCTAGAAAGGAATTGAAAGAGCAAACTTGTGACAATGATGAAGTAGGAACCCTCAAGATAAAAAATGAGATCCTGAAATATGAGTTGAAAATTATTGAACTTAAGTTGAGTTTTAAGAAAGATGATAGAAAAACTAAACCTAATCTAAAATCTAAAAATGCAGATCTATAATCCCAATTGAGTCAAGTAACATCTGAACTAGATTCTATTAAGTAGAACGTGAAGAATTAGAAAAATACAACACTATTATGAAAGGAGAATTGAGACAAGCTAAATAATAGTTATAGAAGCTTTATTCTAGTAGTGATACAATTGATGAACATTTATTTTACCAAAGATCTTCTTATGATAAGACAAGCCTTGGATATCTTATTGGGCAAAAGTCAGCCAAGAAAATTGAAGTTAGGAAAGAACCTAATCCATTTGTTGAGTCCCCTAAAGAAATTGATCTAAGTAAGATTGAATAAAGTGCACCTACTAAAGTACATAAAGAAGTTGAACAAGTTTATCTATCTAAGAAACATGATGAACCTAAGACAACAGAGCAAGTTGATGCACCTAAAGAAGATAGATATTAATTCAGAGGTAGATGTTTCATATTCAATGAAGTTGGTCATATGAAGAGTTATTGCACAAGTAAGTCTTTTAAACCCATTACTCATTTCTATTATTATAATTATCATGGTTATGAAGAAAGTAGTAGATTGTAAGAAACCTAAGTTTGATAGTAATAATGTAAATAGTAGAATGTTTAGGGATACTAACCCTACAGGAAATGAGAGAAGGAGATCACCAAGTAGATCTAATAATGGAGAGAAATCTAATGGTGAAAGGAAACAAGTTTTATGTTACAAATGTAACAATCCCAGACATATTGAAAGGAATTGCAAAGCACTTGATAGTTAGAATGGAACCAATTAGAGAAGCAACACACTTGTATGTTAGTAATAAAATAAAGTTGGACACACAAAAAGATTTTGTAGAATGGACAAAAGGAACTTCAAGAGGAATCTAAATTACAAAAGGAACAATAAAAAAAATCATAGAAGAAATGATAGTAGCAATGATAATAGTCAAAAGGAAGCACTTAAAGAGAATTTTGATGAATTCAGGGAAGCATTTGTGAAAGCTAATAATCCATAAAGTTCTTATACATTTTTAGAAGAGCACTATTTCGATTCACCTGATGTCTAAGATTAAATTCAATAGTTGTTTGTGACTCATCCTATTTGAACTAAGTATTTCCAATCGAATTAGAATGGTAGTTGATTAGAAATGATGGTAGAAAGTGAATTAGAAGTTGCACAGTGAGAAGAAGGAAGATGACATAATGAGGAAGCTATGGTAAAGTTCACAAGTATTTGTATGATCATAGAGAGTCGTAATGAAGAAATCAAGTTTACTGGTAATCACTGATAGTTATTGAAGATAAAGTAGATATACATTTATTGTGAAGTTAAATTTGAAATGATTTAAGGAATGTGAACAAGTACCATTTGTTCATGTAAAGAGTTTGCAGCAATTTTGAGCACTTTCATAGTGAATTTAAGAGCGAAGTAAAGAATTTTTAGTGGGAAGATATAGAAGCTCTATTATGCAATAACTAAGGTATTTTATGAAGCTTTAGTTTAAATTTTAGTATAACCAATTATGGAAAACCAGTCAACATGTGATGTTAGTGAGAGACCTAGGTATAAGTTCAAGAAGCACATATTTGTGTCCCTCATTGATGATTCTTTGGGAGCACTTTCTCAAATCTTACCTAATGTACTTCATGAAGAAGATGTGAGAAACTACATTCAATTTAAACTTGAGAGTATTGGTGATGAAGATATTCAAAAGGATTTAGGAGTTATGTGCAATGGGAACCTAACCCTAAAAACTGAGTACCCATACCTGAATGAACTAAACCTGATTAAGTATATTTTTTATACAAAATTTGATAATCATGAGTGGAGTAGGATTATCTTGAGCAAAGTTCATGAATAAATGTTTTGGGTAGGTGACATACCTATTTAAATTTATAATTAATTAATTCATAAGGTCATAGGTTTAAGAAAATAAGGTTGTAATCACGTGAGTGATAGGATTGTCAAGAAGACGATTGAATCAAACTTAACATTAAAGTTTGATTGAAGAAACATGTGAGTTGATCTAATTGAGGATATCAAAGTTAGAGCACTAACCAAGTCATTAGAATTAAACATGTATATTATATCATTTCTAATGAATTTTTAATTTGGATTTGTCCATTAAACTTCTAACAAGAATGTAGATTGAGTGACCATTCAACTTCCACAAGATCTATAAAGAGGCTCAAGTGAAATTTAAGAATATAATGATATGGATATACATATTTTTTATGGAGATTGAAAATTTGTATTAGATCTTATATATAGAGTTCATGGGTAGACATCTTAACCACTAGATTTCCCAACTCCTATAGAGTTCATGGGCATACATCTCATTTATAGGATAGACCAACTTTTATGAGCTTAGACACACAACTCCTCCATAGGTTTGTCCAAATTTGATTGATTTGTAGGCACACATCTCACTTATGAGATTGTCCACAACTGTATGAAATTCTATTTAAGATTATAAGTAGATTGGATTCTTGATATTGTTTATTATGTGTTTACAATACCATTATTTCTTCTTTTGGTATTGTTCTTTGGATTGACAAAACAATTTAGATCAGTGCTATCAAAGCTAGGTTCAATCATCTCAAAAGATTTTTATCACTTGAGGTTCATGGTATTTCATGTTCTTCATCAACACATACACTAGAATTTATTTAATAAAAAAGCATTGCTTAGCTTAAGATCTAACATGATTTTGAATTTTTTGATAAATGCAGGGTATTCAAACTATGCAGAATCATTTCAATGGTTATGTAATGTATTGATCATGGTATGAGTTCAAGAGTTGAAATGGTGTTTTTTCCAAGAATCGTTATTATTGGTTTGGCTTAGATTTGAGAGGGAGGAACTTGATTTCAATGATTTCAATTGTCATAAGTTGGTATTATGTCTATTCATATTCTATATGGATATCCTCTCAACATTGTGCCAACATGACAAAAGGAGAGAGCTCATTTTTTATATGAAACCCAAAATAGCAAGGATGGCTCGAGTTTGTAAAACAAATGTGAAGGTGGCAACATAGTTGGACATTTTTAGACCTATGGATATGCAGCAAGCCATTCACAACAAAGAGGAATAGTGGAGCCCAAAAGATAGGAAGAAGATCTTGTGTGTTTGAAGAGAGGAACCCGTAGATAAAAAGCTTGATAGAATAGTAAGGAAGTGAGGTAGTTGTTATGGAGAGGTGGCCTCGATAAGGATAAAAAGGCTTCAAATTCAAATAGAGAGAGAAGCTATAAGGGTAACAGAAGAGTACAGGTTTAAGAAGTGAATGGGAGTGGCATATTAGAATGGTGAAAGGTGGTGGATTCTATTGAGTGCAAATATATAAATTGAGACCCATAAAGGAGAATGAGACATCAGAGTCACTGAAAATAGTGTATTCCATTATAAAAGAGAATGTTGATGCAACCACATAATTTATGGACAAGGTTTCTATAATAAACCTTCAATTCAATGTTGCTTTTCAATGAGTCTCAAAGACTAGTTATGGTACCCACTCCCTAGAAGGGTGTGGGGAAAACCCAAAACAAGACTTGCAAGAGTGCTGGAGCAACACCACTTGCCAAAAATTCTACCTCGGTAGATGAAGCCAAGGTTGAGTCACAAGTTGTTAGTGGTATTAACTGGCTGAAAGGCCACAAAAACTCAATCATAGGCATCAAATATAATTGTAAAGATGAATATTTGGCTTCCATAAATTATAATGGAAGTTTGATTCTTCATAATCTTATTTCTACAACAAGAGCTACATAACTTAAAGATCCACATGCATAGGTCCTAAGGGCACTTGATTATTCTCAAACAAGTAGGCATGTTCTTGTGACATCAGGAGATGAATGGTCATTACATCTCTGGGATACAATTGCTCAAATTCCAATGGTTTCATGGACCAAAAAACATTCGGTAACTAGCACAGGTGCCTTTTTTCCCCCCAATTTGACTAAAATGGTGAATATAATGTAATTTTTTTGGGATGGTAGAATCATTATTGAGTATATATCCTATAGAAGGTTATAAGACAGTGGGGCCCATTGCCTCATAAGAGAGGAGGAATGATCAAAATTGAACATGCATATTATATTAAATCATATGATATTATTTTGAATGATTTTTCAATTTGGATTTGTCCTTTCATTTTCTAATAAGAATGTATAAAGAGTGACCTTTCAATTTCCATGAAGATCTATAAAGAGGCTCAAGTAGAATTTAAGGACCAAATGATATGGACATACATCTTGTTTTTTGAGATTGCCAATTTGTATCAGATCTTATATATAGAGTTTATGGGAAAACATCTCAACCACGGGATTGTCCAAATCCTATAAAGTTCATGGGCATATATCTCATTCATAGGATAGCCCAACTTTTATGACCTCTAACACACAACTCCTCCATAGGTTTGTCCAAATTTGATTGATTTGCAGGCATACATCTCACTTATGAGATTGTCCATAATTGTATGAAATTCTATTTAATATTATGAGTAAATTTAATTCTTGATATTGTTTATTACGTGTTTGCAATACAATTATCTTTCTTTTGGTATTGCCTTCTGAATTGAAAAAAATGATTTAGATCAGCAAGATAGTAGGATATAAGATAAATCAAATTTCAAGGGTAAATTATGTGCTAGTAGAGTTTCTAAATGCAACATATGTGATGGAAGTTGAAAATTTGAAGGTAAATATGTGCAAAATATTTATAGTACAATTGATGGATAACATTGCCAAGTTGAAGAAATCTAAGATTGCAAATTTAGATTTGAATCTTTGTTGACACATCTATTTTTCTATGCAACCAAGCAATTTCTAGGAATGATAAACAAGGATAGCAATGAATGTACTATGAATATTGTCATCTAGTATTATAGGGCTAGACTTGAAGATGTTAGAGACATAGACATTGACAGGATGATGATGAATTTTCAAGTGGAAATGAAGAAAAGATACATGATCCCTCTTTTTATGGTAGAGAAGTACAAAGATGAAATATGCTTTATGGTAGAAACTAATACAACCTACATGGAGGTAGTAGAACCAAGAATAAAATTTATTGAACCTATGGGCTATGAATTGAGTGAAGAACTCACAGAATGGTATGTAAAGATTATACTACAATCAAAGAAAGATTCATAATGTCTTAGATGGGGAACATATGATGAAAAGATGAAGGAAGCTCATTCTGAAATTCATAGAAAATAAATCAAGAAAAATGTGGAGAAAAGGATGGAATCTATTTTAAAGGAATCAAGCATGACAAGATAAGAGTTTTATCATATCAAACATATAGCCTTAGAAGTGAAGGCCAATAGACATACATAGGTATTGGAAGCTACTCCTATTTCCATTGCAATATCATTTGTGAAAGCGATAGTAGTAGGATCTACTACAAAGATACCTACTACACCTTATGTAGTAGTTGCACAAGCTCAACCAATCAAGGGACAAGAGAAGAGGAAAACTGATGAAGATGTGGTTACAACATCCATGTAGAGGAAGTTTGAAAGATTAGTGAAGGTTAAGAAAGAGCCTACACCATCTCCTAAGAAGTGGACAAAGAAAACCACTAGTGGACCAAGAAAGAGAAGAAAGACACTAGATATTAGTGATTTTGAAGATTTTGATGAAGAGATTGGAGAAAATATAGTGGAACATGTACTTGGAGAAGGAAGAACTTCAACTAGTAAGAAATCTTGAAAAACCAAGGTTGAGAATCTGAACATGTAGATTATTAGTAATGACAATTTTGTTCAATTGAATAAGTATTATAGATTCTATAGTAACATGGATATAGGACAATTAGAAAATGCTATAGGAGGAGCATGATTTTGAGAAACAAGAGGATTGACAGTATTCAAAATAAGACACTAGAAGATTTTTATAATAGGCAAATAAGCAAAAAGAAAAGAATAGGAGAAGAAGATACAAAACTTAAAGAAAATATGATTAAGAAATTGTGCAAAGTCAGCACTAATGAGAATACGAAAATAGTTTTGAAATGTATTAAACATTTTTTGTAGAATAAAAGAAGAGAAATTCTTCTTATGGATGGTAACTATGAAGAGGTAAAAAAGGAAATAGAAGAATCCATAGCTAAGTATATGACTTCCATGCCTAAGGCCACTAAGGAAAGTGTGCAGTCAAAGACAACAAGTCCAGTACATGTTTAGCCTAGTAAACCTACTGATGATGAAGAATAGGTTGAGGAAACTCAGCAAGAAAACTCACCTCCTTACATAGTTATTGGCACTGAATCCATGCAAGTGGATAGTAATCAAATAAATGTCGATACTAAAGAAAATATTTTTTTAGGATATGGGATCAATATTGTTGGCAACATTACTACCTATTGTAGCTCTGATGAAGAGGAGGATGAGTAAGAAAACAAAAGAAAATTAGAAGAGGAAGAAAAGAAGAGAGTAGAACAAGAAAAAGAAACAATAAGGATTCAAGATTAGAAGAGGAAAATAGAAGAAGAAAGGGAAAGTAAGGAAGAAGAAAAGAAAAAGGGGGATCTTAAAAGGAAATAGAAAGAAATGAAGAAAATTGAAGATGAGAAAAGAAGAGAAAAAGAGAGAAAGAAAGATGACAAAAAAAGATTGTGAGAAGAATAAAAGAAGAAGAAAGTGAAATAGGAAGAGAAGAAACATACTAAATTAAAGGTAGTTTCACACTTGTAGTAAATTGATGGAGAAGAACAAGTCAATGAAGATTTTGGAGAGAATACTAGCAAGATTTCTAGAAAGGATATAGAAGACAATGTAGTCCACTATTATAGAACCTAATTTACAAAAGAAGGCAATAGAAATAATAAAATCATTTGATGCAGAGTTCACCATCACATTTGATATTGCTTCAGTACAAGCACAGACCAAGCATTATGCATCACTATTTGACATAGTGAAACATTATCATACAATTACTTGATAAAATTTGATGTACAAATCAAAGGCCAAATGAGTGAGCTTCAAATACTCACTATCAAATTAAAACAATGAGAAGTAAGTATTGAAGATATTTGAGAAAATATGGAGAAAATTTAGAATACTATCAGAGGCACTAAATCTGATAAGGGGAAGGTAATTAGGATATTCTCTATCCTTAGAGAATATTTATCACCAAAAGTTAGCATTTTGTAGAGGAAATTGGAGGAGTATCTAATAGCTAAGTCATCCTATGACAAATTTGCCTATGCTAACCTGAGCATAGTTGAAGTGGTATCTTATGCACTTTGCACACTCATTAGTATTTTAGATACTATTAAAGAGATCTAGAAGAAGGATCTTGAAAAGCCAAACCTTGGTTTTGTAGATTGTATATCCAAGATTTCAAGTTGATCAATGAATGATAACATACTTTTGTCTTATTATTTTGTCCCCTTTTTCATTGGTGTCAAATGGGGAGAAGATTGTAAAGGAAATTTATATAGAAGATATACATAGATTTAAGGGGGAGCTTAGATATGTATGTGGAAAATATTGTAAAGGAGTGATAAGGAATATAATGATCCATCAAAACATGAATAAAATTTTGAGGTTTTGAAGGCCAAAGTTTGATTAGTTATTTTTGTATGACATCATTTTAGGACATATCTAATTTTCCCAAATGCTACCATCAATTGAAAAGGGGAGAGATTATTGGAAATATGGCTAGGTAACTATCATAGTGTTGTCATTTATGGAAACATAGATTTTGGTATTTTATCATGTAATCAGTGATAGAAAATTGTCCAAGTATTGGACACTTCACAACAACACAGAGATAGGTTTTGTGTGTATGAATGATAGAGTTCAAGTTATCTCTTGTGTAGTTGAGGAATGATTGATGATAGTTCCATGATAACATATGTGAATGTGTAGGCATGTGTGGATACTATGCCATTAGTTATAGAGGAACTACAAGTATAGGTAATTAATAGAGTAGAACATAGTGCACTAATAAATTGAATTTTATGACTTAAGGAATTATTTTGGTAACAAAATAATTAGTTAATCATGATCAATTGCCATCCTAGATGTTAACCCACAATAATTTTATAATTAACCAAGTGTGTGGAAGTTGTAAGGCTGACTAATCAAGAGTTTTGTTAGACTGCAAGGTATAAGTAAAGATCATATCTTGCACAACCATAGGGTAATTTATAAGTGATGCAAAATATTGTGATAGAATTTTATATGATATGCGACCTTTGTATGATGTGAGAGATTGTGTATGATTAGAGGATTCACAAAGTACAATAGTGAGACAACATAGTGTATATATATATTCTTGTGAAGAAACTTATTTGTACATTGCATGTTAGGGAAGTGAGATCTTCTTGCATACATTTTATTTGTTCCACCAACTCCTAATAGGGTTGAGGAAAATCCTAATAAGATTGAGGCTTCTAATAGGGCCTAGTCCTCTAAGAAGGACTTGAAACACTATATATATTTGATAGACTCCAGATAGGTTCAATATCCTTAATAAATTTTTTTTTTTTAGTGGATCATGTTGTGGGTATCATCCCCACCATGGCTTTCTCTTCACTAGGGTTTCCCTAGTTAACAAATAATGGTGTTATGAATTCTTTATGTATGCTTCTCTTTATTATTCAAAATTATTGGTTTGCTTTCTTATCCACATTATAAAGTAATCAACAATATCTAGTAATGGGCAAAAGTTTCTAAAATATTGATTCACACTCCCCCCCCTCCCCCCTCTCTTAGTATTATCTATTTATAACATATTTTAGGTGTGAATATTTAACTTTGCATAAATAAAAATCCACAACAGGTCTGACTGTGATTCCTTTTAGGTTACGACCTTTAAGAAAACAAGAAGTATCCAAAATCATATCCTTAGCTCTCATCTCCTATCTTCTAACCCACCTGATGTTTGTACCAATTTTTCCTCCCCCTTTCCTAGATCTAACCAAGCTTCTTATATAAGTCATCTAGTCAAGAATTTAATTACATTATAGGTCTAACCTTGGAAGAGTAAACTAAAACTACAACAAATATTAACAAGGAATGATGTGCCCTAAGAGGAGAGTTCACATGTATGTTAGGAGCTTACTCCTAACTATGCAATAGGCTACTCAAGAGTTACACTACTACATTTGGGCCCGAATTGCAATAGAAAGTCATCACAATTGCGATGACCACCCATCTCCAAAGTGACAGAATCATGAATTTGCTCCTCTTGGATGGGCATAAAAATTTTTCTATTGCAAATTGTGATGGATAAAAATATTGTAACTTAGAAGAAGGAAGGGGAAGGAGTTCATTTTGACATCATCAAAATTGGGACGTCCATGTAACAACTATGATTTACAAGTGACGTTGATCCGTCAGTACCATCCATTGTAATTGCAACAGTTTTGTGATAGTTGTACTATGCAAGTAATGACTATCCACTAGAACATGTTGTTGCAATTACAATGGATAGCCCAATTTTTTAAAAATAAAATAAAAAAATTCTCTCATTTCATATATGAGTTTGGAGGAGGAAAAGCTTGTGCCTGAGTCAGTTTTCAAGAAGAGGAAAAAAAATGAGGAATGGGAGAAGGACAAGAAGCCATAGTTGGAAGTAGCAAAAGTTAAAAATGCTATAAAATGAAAATTGATATTTAAGAAGGCTGGGGAATATTCAAAGGAGTATATGAAGACAGTAATAAATTTCTTGATTTGTGAGTGATGTGTCACCATTCTATCTAGTGTTAAGTGTGTACCTTAGTTTCATTTTGACAAGGTTTATATCAATTTATGAGTCACCAAGGAGTATGTAGATCCTTTAATAAATTGTTGGGGTTTTTATTAATGTATCATCTTGCCATCTTAGGTTGAGGAATGTACCTTAGTAAGTTTCTTGTGTACTTTGTGACAAAAATTAGGAATGGAAAGTTATTAGATAGAAGAGAGAAGAAAAATTGAAATGAGGCTTTTGTGTTGAGCCAGAAGCTAAGCTATTGTTCATTATTCATATCTGTGGGTAAGTAGCTAGTCTATAGTATTTATATACCTTGTACTTTCTATTGGAAATATAAGCTAGGCTAGGTTATTAAGAGGGGAGGGGTGAATTAGGAACCAAAATAACTTCAAATCACTTCACCAATTAATCCTTCATATATTATTGTGATCTAATTGCATGCATAAAAGAATGAAAGAAATAAAACATTCATAAAACTTTGACACAAGATATGGTGACCAGAAACCTTCCAAATAGAAAGTAAACTGGGGTGGGGATGATATCCACAAGCTTTAGTACTACAGTACAAAGTTGGTCTATTAAGGCTTATAATTGACCACTTCTAGTGATCTACCCTATTAGGAGTAATAAGGAATGTGAAGTACACTTTGTTAAAGGATTTACAAACATACATTGAAGTATGCACTCTATTAGGACATTTAGCAAAAGACTATTAAGTCCACAGGTTAAAGGATTTGACTGATGCACCCGTTAGAATGAATTAGTGGCTAATCTTTGATCTAAAAAATTTTGATTTGTTGAATGAGATTCATTGAATTACAATAATCACTTGACTATGACAGATAAGTCTCTATTGTACCATATATTACATTTAGCCTTCTTCAATTTAAACTCATCTTCTTTTACTTCTTCACATAATCATTGATTCATCTTTGGACATGATACAATACAATACATATATATCAATCCAATTAATTACTTACTCAAGTTGGCTAAAATACAAAGTTCATCATAATTCACAAAGTCGGCCCATTTCTATAACTCAAGTTTTGAAGTCAAACTTGGTGATGTTATAACACTTGGCAACACTTTCAACACTCAACATACTCTGGCACTAGGTTGACATTGAAGCTCAGTCCATACTGACCACTTTGAGTAGAAGGAACTTAGTCAACATTGTATGACTTAATGAACACTGAGAAACTTGGAAGATATTGAATCACTCAGTTGACAATGCATGACTCGGTCAACATTGGATTCTCTTCATTAATGTCACGAGCTTGGTAGACACTATAGAACTTGGTTAACACTAAAAAGATTAGTTAACACTAAGATCTTCATCACTTCTACTAGATAACTCAGTAGACTCTACTATGCTTGAGTCATACTAGAAACTAAAACACTTAGTTGTCACTACTAAATGAATGATAAGCTTAGTAGAAACTGTAGAGATTAGTAGCAATGAAACCAACTAACTAAGTGTTGAGTCACTAATAGACAAATTGACCTTAATGTCAACAATCTCTCCCTTTGGCATCAGTGACAAAAAAAATTATCATACCAAAAATCTTAACTCTCAAAATTACAAGTCCAAAATTTTCATTATCAACATTCTGTGTCTTCACCTTATTTTGGACTTATTGTTGTTGTAGCTCAATAAATTACTCTATTTTTTTTATTTTTCAAAATTTCTTTCATAAACATATTTTCTGCTTAGCTATACATATATCTACATATTACTACTATCCTATACACATATATCTCCCCTATACATATATCTGGAGTAAGATAATCTTATCTATACAAATAATCTTGTTCTCCCTCTTTATCAATAATATTCTCCCCCTTTTTGACATAAATTAAAAAGGTTCATAATATTTACAAGTTTATACTAAAATGTGACAAGAAATCAATGATAATTTCAAAATGTTGTCATAGTCTTGTCCTGATTCTCTTACAATACCTTACTTTCATACAAGGCTATATGTTCCTCTACTAACAATTCCATCATGTGGTCAACTATGGAGAAATTATTATCATGAATGAGTGTCTTTGCATGTACAATTTGCTTTTGTAGTGTACCCATATTTTCAAGAATTATGCATTGAATTTCTGCAAGTGTAGCCATAATCTTGGCTTCTTCCCTTAACTACTCTACTTGAAGATTTTCCATATAGATGATCTTTGTAAAATGTGCAAAGATACAACCAGGATCATGTGATATTTGATGTACACTTTCCTTCCAATCCTCATCTATCTTTCATAATTTATCATTTATTTCCTTTATAAAGATAGATGTGTTAGTCAATTTGACAACTAAAGAAACAACATTATTGACAAATGTTTCCAGTGTAGCAAGAATAATAGATAGTTCTACTTGATAAATAGAAATATTCTTTGCTAGTTTCTCCACAAATTCATTTTAAATTTTTCTCTTAGCTCTTTGCAACAATTTTTTAGTTCTTCATTGTACTTTTGGACAATTTCAACTAACTAATCCAGAATAGGTTGTTTATCATCAACCTCAATATTTAGAAAAATCTACAAATATGCTCTTGATGTCCTCAAGGACTTGATTTTTCTTCTTTCTCTCTTCTCTAAGCTCTTCCTTAGCCCTCTTCTTCTAAAGCTCTCCTAGGGTATCAATTTTATTAGGAGTGAGGTTAGAGTTATCCCAATTTGGAATAAAAATTTCCTCATCTAGATCAATTTCCTCTTCTTTACCCTTTTCTATTGGAATAGCAGGATAAATAATTTCTTTTCATAGATTCATAACTTCAATGCTTAGTTGAGATGGGGTCTCAACTGTCATTACACTAGACATGGTGGAAATAATACTTGAAAACTTATGAATATAACCAAATTTACTAACATGAGAAATACCATTAACAATAGGAATATCTTGTTATTTCTTAGTTAAGCTTGATACTGGAAAGACTTGTTGCTTAATTAATGAAGTGTTAGACACTTTAGTCATCAAAGCACTTGGCAGAGTAATTCTAGAGATTGGTTGGTGCTAAGTGGTCTAATTTTGACCATAACCAACTTGGTAGAAACCTTTGCTAAGCCTGATTGCACCAAGGCTTTTCTTAGAGAATGAGGAAAGGAAGTCATAACTTTTTCTACAATCTTCTCTACATTAGATTTCTTAATACTCTAAATTTTTGGAAGACTTTCTTCTATAGCTTCTTTTTCTTCTTCCTCATTAGCATGAATGTCTAAATTCTCTATTTCATCATCTCTAATTTCTACTTCCTCTTCCACATCATCTTCTTCAGCATCTTGGTCATCTGCTTACACAAAAAAGTAACTAGGCTTGTGCAACCCATAGATGTTTTTCCATGTTCTAGTATTATACTTCACCACAAATTCTATGTTTTTTAGCAATATTAGACATGTATTGAATTTAGGTGTAAGCTTCTTCTCATTTTCTTTGAATGATTCCTTCACCTCTTTTTCATTGAGACTTGGCATAAGTTGTCTTAAGGTTTGTTCATTGATGTCTTTAGTAACTTTCAATGCATTATCCCATTAAGGTTTGACTTCTTTCACAATTACAACAAGAACTTGTGTTAATTCATCAGGTGAGTACTTCCACTTACCTAATTTTTCCACAAGGACATCCTCAATTTTATTTTTCTCCTCTTGGCTCCTAGTCTCATACTTAAGAGATTTAAAAACATGTAATACCTATTCTCTATTCCAATTTCTTCAACTTTTCTTGAAGGGTAGGGGGATGCTTCTAAAAAATAATTTTTTAAGCTTCATCCTCTTGGATTTGGTAAATCTTCTTGTGAACACAATAGGGGAAGACTTTGCACGCTTGGTTGTTATAACTTTCCCTTTATTCTTGGGAGGCACCTCTTCCTTAGGCTCAACTTCCTCTTCATTCTTGTCTTCATCTTCATTTTTAGATAATTCATCTCCCTTACCTTCAATAAGCATGAAAGGAGAGCTCAATTTCTTAGTGTTCTTCATTATTTTCTATATCCTTTTTCTTCCCCTTCTCACTGCTTAGGGTAGCTTAATCTCAAGCTCAATTCTAGCCTTAGTCTCTTCATATGTGCCAAAATATGTTACCTTAGAATCAATAGGCTCATTAAATAGAGCCTCAATGATATCTTTGGTGTCATCTATGTTAACCTCATATTCCAAAGGTTTGACCAATGCCACTCTAGGCCTGACTGCTTGAATGTAAACCTTGTCACAGTCAACCATAAAACAAATATCCTACTCATAATCTTCTTCTAGTTTCCTTTATATTCTAAATCTTCTTTGAATTTTATCCTTGAACATCTCAAAGTAATGATCCATAGTACTATCAAATTTTTCTCCCATCTCTACTATAAATTCATTAATTTGATATAATACTGGAGTATGTTTCTTCCATACTATAGTTCCTTTAGAAGTGAAAAACTTTTGAATAAAGAAGAATAAACATGTTAAGAGAGAACAAAACTTATATAGATTATTCTTGGAGACTTTAATACTCTCCATGTTCTTGCTCAATTGATTCAAAAATAGCTCAACAAGGTCATAGGATAAGTTATCCTTTACCACCTTGTACACCAAGTCAACTATTTCACATGATACATTGTTCAACTAGCTTCAGCTATAGATTTTGTGAGTTGTCACATGGATGCCAAACTTTAATTCCTTTTTGGTTACTCCAGTTAGTTTAATTCCTATTCCATCAAAATTGGCAACAATCCTTTTTTTCCAATTCAACCCGACCTAGGGTTTTTATAGTTTTGGATTTTTTTAACACGGGAAATCTAGTAATCATGTGTATCATCTTCTTGGTTATTAAAATATGATGATCCAACCATAACTATATGTTATGAACATGACTCAAGATGAGTCCGATTCCCTTTACTTGGAAGTCCCTTGGCATACATAAAATATGTGTCAAACCCTTTGTCTTCAAATGTTTTTTCTTAGGTTTTAAAGAACCATCCACACAAAGTTCATTGAACACATCATTCATGTCTAGAATTCCAAGATCCTAAATAGAACATTGATAGAATGATCAAATTTCATGAACAAGGAGTACGTTAGGTGGAATTTGGGATTGTACTCCAATAGGGTCAAGTGCCTCTGCAACTGTTGGACTTAATTTGAACATGGGAGGTTTGAAATCAACTCCACAAACCAACATCATAGAAAGTTTCTTAATCTTACTGCTAGAAGATGCCATCACTCAATAGGGTTTTGAACATGGGAGAAATATTCAACAACAACTACTTAAATCACTTGGGGACTTTGAATTCACTCTTTGCTCTATGCTCTAAAAATTCATGGTGAAATAATACATTTAATTTCCTCCTTTTAAAAAATTTTAGTATTTTTGATCACCATTAATGCTTTGTACATATATTTTCTTAGTGACTGGTTGTCCTCCACTTAGTTTGGTCTTTAATGCTCAAAAGAAACCTTTAACTTGGTAAGGTATCTTGACTCAGTAGGAACTACCAACTCAAAGATAACTTTGAACTTGGCAAGGTTACCACAATTTAGTCTAAACTTGGTACTTGGTAGAGTTATCAACTTGGCATTTGCATCTAGAAAAAGATATGCAACCCAACCTTTCTTTTCAAGGTCTTGAACTTTGATCATCACTCTATGATCCTTGTTCATCTTAAATGCTGATATGGATCTTTTATCTTGCTAGCTAGAACTGATGTTAGATGACTTCTTCTAAATCATAGTTCTAATGATCTCCATAGGGAACTAAGTTGAAATGGTTGAGCTACCTAACTCATTGACTTGGGTGTCAAAAACTTCATAACTTTGGCTTGCATTCTCTGGAGATTTCTACATCCATTTTTGCCTCATTTATTTTTAGATACTATCAGCTTTGGCTTTCTTTTCATCTTTTGCTCTACCTCTATTCATAAAGTTCTTGGCAAGATGTCCAAGTTCTATACAAACAAATAATCTCCTTGTAGTGTCTCTTTTCCTCATGTGATGTTTTACACAATTTTCTCTAATGTGCCCAAACTCACCATAATGGTCACATCTACACCATGTGTTGTAATCCCATCCAAATATTTCTTTCATAATTTTCTTTGCTAGGTTCCACTTCTTGGTTTTACACTCTAAATATTTGTATCCTTGTTTATTGTAATTTTGAAACTTTCTTTCAAACTTAGGCTTCTCTTTGTATTCATTTTCTCTATGACCATGTTTATTGAAATTATAACACTTTCCATTGAGTTTTACTTTACCATTACTCCAACACTTATTTGATGTATGACCTATATTACCACAATGAATGCAAGCATGTCTTTTTTTCTTTTGAGCTCCTTACTGAGATGATTCACCTTCTTTTGTATATCCTGATCCATCTTTTCATTTGTGTCTGTATTGAGTTTTCTCATTCAATTGATTCATTCTTTATTGAGATTTCATCATTCTCTCATTGGTTTTCTATTCTGTGCTAAGATCATTCTATATTCTTTGATTCTACATTCTTAGATTGATAAGCTCTTGATTACCATCATTGAGATGATCATTAAAGTTTGTTTGTTGAAGGGTTAGTTGTTGAATTTCATTGTCATTTTCTTCTATTTCTTCTATTAATTTTTCCTTTTGTTCTATGACTTCACATAATCTAATTGATTGGATTTCATTCTTTCTTTTTAGCTTTCTAACTTCTTCTCGAAGCTTGAAATCCTTCTCAATTAGGTCTTTGATTGCTCCATTAGCTTTATCTGCATTTTTTTTTAGGCATAAGTCTTCAATTCTTTCTTCAATGTAGAGATTTTCATCCATTTATGTTGCAAGATCTTTCCTTCTTTGCAATGATTGAGAGATTTTCTCCTTTTATTTTTTAAGTTGTCCAATAGCTAATTCTAGATCCAAATTTTCATTCTCAATAGCATTTATAGCCTATGTACCTACATTGCCTCTGATCTTATCCCAAGCTGTTAAACTTATGATATGAGAACTAAATGCTCTGATACTAATTGTTGGAAATATAAGGTAGGATAGGTTACTAAGAGGGGAGGGGTGAATTAGGAACCAATAAAACTTAAACTCACTTCACCAATTAATCCTTCTTATATTATTTTGATCTAATTGCATGCATGAAAGAATAAAAGCAATAAAACATTCATAACACTTTGAAACAAGATATGGTGACCCAAAAACCTTCCAAATAGAAAGTAAACTAAGGTGGGGATGATAACCATAATCTTTAGTACTACAGTATAAAGTTGGCCTGTTAAGGCTTACAATTGACCACTTTTGGTGATATGCCCTATTAGGAGCAATAAAGACTATTAGGTCTACCTTGTTAAAGGATTTACAAAGATATAGTGAAGTATGCACTTTATTAGGATATTTAGCAAAAGAATATTAAGTCCACTTGGTTAAAGGATTTAATTGATACACTTGTTAGAATGAATTAGTGGTTGATCTATAATTTTCAACTTTGATTTGTTGAATGAGATTCCTTGAATTAAAATGATCACTTGACTGTGATATATAAGTCTCTATTGTACCATAAATTGCTTGTAGTCTTCTTCAATTTGAACTCATCTTCTTTTACTTCTTCACATACTCATTGATTCATCTTTGGATATGATACAAAACATCACATATATCAATCCAATTAATTACTTACTAGAGTATGCTATAATACCAAATTCATCATAATTCAAAAATTCAACCCATTGCTATAAATCAAGTTCTAAATTCAAACTTGACGATGTTCTGACACTTAGAAGACACTATCAATAGTCTACATACTTTGGCACTGGGTTGACAATGAATTTCAATCTATACTAATCTCTTTGAGTAGCAAGAACTCGATCAACACTATATGACTTAGTGAGCACCAAGAAACTTGGTAGATACTGAATCACTCAGTTGACACTACAAGACTCAATCAATACTAGTTTCTCTTCATTAACACCGTGAGTTAGGTAGACACTAGAGAACTTGGTTACAACTATAGAGCTCAATTAATAGTAAGATCTTCATCACTTCTACTAGATAACTCAGTAGACTCTGCTATGCTTGAGTGATATTGTAAACTATCTCAAATGCTTAGTAGACATTATGAAGCTTGACATGAATTGTAATCTGACTATTTAGCTTAGTAGCAATTGAAACACTTGGTTATCAATGCTAGATGAATAATAAGCTTGGTAGAAGCTATAGAGTTTGGTAGAAATGAAACCAACTGACTAAATTTTTAGTCACTAATAGACAAACTAACCTTAATGTCAACACTTTCTTGGTCTTTATATAGTGATAGATCTAGTAGACTATTACCTCTCTAGTCTATTTTTCATAAAAAAGAGCAAATGTTTTTTTCCAAATTTTATTATAATATATTTATATCTATTGTATTTTAAAGAAAGTGGAAAACAAAATTATTAGTCTTCCCCAAATTCTAATATAAGTTTTAAGTAGTAGTTTTTTTTCATTGATTAAGTTTCTTATTTTTCTTATTCAGTATCAATGATATGCATCCAAAGACAAGACCAATTTTTTGACTTTTGGGTTTGAGGTAGGTTGGTCCTTTACTAGCTTGACCTATCTCTTTTGGACTTTTTGTTTCTAAAATATTGGTTAGTGATCACTTTTTGATGTATATACAATATTCTAGTCATATTGACTTGCTATGACACTTCATTTTAGATCTTCAATGTCGTGTTTCTAAAATTGAGCAAGGAAAAAATGAATATGTTGCAATGGGTTGAGCCATATGTGACTTTGGGAATGTTCTTGGTCTATTATAAGAATTATGCATATTTTTTATTTGTATTTCATAGATTCTTCTATCTACTATTCTTTAATTCTCTTGCTTAATTCTTTCTAGATATCCAAATTGAAAAATCATAAGAAAGTTGATTTACAAGAGAGGTTATGGAAAGGTTGATAAGTAGTGAGTTCCTTTGATTGAAAAATCTATCATTGAAAAGATACTTGTGTTCATGATGCCTTTTTGTGTTAGTCAGTATGCTTTTCGAGTGCTTATTATTTCTACTTTGTTGTTTGTGAACAAGTTTTATGTAAATACGACATAATGTGTATTGAAGATCTTATCCACAAGATTGTTACTATTGGTCCCAAATTTGTGAAGGTGAACAACTCCTTGTGGCCATTTAAACTCGATGCTCCATTCGATGGACTAAAGAAGAAACACAACCACTACATTGGAGGTGGTGATGTTGGCAGTCATGAAAAGTCATATATTTTAACTCTAGTTGGCTTGCTTACCCTAGTGGGCCTTGCAAAACTAAAAATCCTGGATCTCGAGTGACGTACATAAATTCATGGGGGAATGGTGCATCTAAAAGGACTCCAAAAATTAGATTTGTTCAATATTGGATGGCTATTATAGAAGATAAGATGCTCATACATTCTAGAGTTTTTCCATTAAATCCTTGATGAATAGCATAGCACCCAACTAAGCAAGGTACAAACCTTGTTAAGGATGTTCTTTATTCCACTTCTTTCCATAGACTCTTGAACTTGCATAATCACTAATAAGAAAATCCTTATGGAGTTTAAGAAGTACATCATATTGGATCCTCTCCATTCGATACAAAAAATGGGTTCCTAATGTTCATTTTTCTACTTTGTAGTTTACATTTTGTAATATGTAATTGAGTTCTAGGTTCAAACTTAGAACACAAAGAAAATGAGTTCTCTTCACAAACTTTTTGAGTTAGAGTGTGTCTTAGCATAGACATGCTATGTAACTAGTATGGTGTGTTATTTGTCTACTACAAAAACATGTTTGTATAATGATAATCCACTTAGAGTTCCAACTATATAGCTTGAATATGCTGATCACACCAATGGAAAAGGAAAAATCCAAACCCCTATATGAAACCTTAGAAGGCCTTTAAAAGTCTCATTTTTCATATCTTTTTTCAACCATCATATATTCCAACCATAAGAGAGTCTCAATGTTGAAATAGTAAAGACTAGAAAATTGAACAATAGATAATGTTCTCAACTTCTCACCATATCTGGTTCACTTGAAATCAACAAGATCTTCTTTGCACAATTGTTAATAATTATATGGACACATAACTTGAAAGCTAACCTATGGGGATATATTTTATTTCATTTAAAAGAAGCTCTTTATCATAAAATTGTATAGAAATATAGATAATACATGTATCCTTTTTAAGGCCCCTCAACATCCAAAGTACACAAAAATAAAAATTATACTATAACACACTCATCCCTAAAAATTACCATTTGTTGTGGCTTCTATACAAGAGGCAATGATTTTCATGTTCCACAAAAACCTAATAGCAACTCACTCTAAATACAATACAATGACATGAATAATATCAATGGTAATATTTCAACCGCATTGTAAAGTGAAGGACATTGGAAGTGTACTTTCTTTTACAAGCTTAGATTCATTAGTGCCAACATCTTTCTCTTTCTTTGCACAAAAAAATTAATTTCCAACAAAGAAGCCAACATAGATGACCATCACATAGACCATTTCTATTGCAAATAGTGTTAGTCTGAGAATGGTTTTGACATTTGAGTACCAACACACTTAACCACTTTCTACATTGGAGCCGAGAACACTATGTATGTTGAGTCACAAAATGAGCTGAGTCAGATAATCCAACAAGTGTTGAGTGATCTTTAGGTGCCAAGCAGACTTCTGGTGCCAAGTGAAAGATCAAGTGCCGAGTGACTTCAAGTGTTGAGCATGATACAAGTGCCGAGTAATATTTAGGTGTTGAGTCATAGATGATGCCGAGAAAAATAGAAATGCAATAGGAGCTGAGTAAGCTAGTTTGTTATATGTGCCAAGCATTAGGAATCAATAAGTGTCGAGTAACATAGAATGCACATATGAGTTTGTAACTTCACTCGTTCAGATGTAAACCATTTTTGTGGCTGACATATAATGAATCTCAAAGGATCAGATAGATAAGATCTAATCTTTTATATTTCCTATGCAATCTACATGAAGCCAATAAGAAAAATGGAGAAGGCATGCAACCAATAACAAAAGTGCAAGGAATGAGTGGGAAACAAAGATTCAATATGGATCATAGATCCACATCTAACCCTAAGTCTTCAAATGTCTTTATAAGGAAGATGAAATCTGATTGTAAAAATGATGGATGAAGGAGTGTATGGTGAAATTATACTAGAGTTCAGAGTAAAGAGTATAAAGACTTAGAGAAAGAGAGCAGCGGTTAAATATTCAGTTGATCAGAATAAAGCAAGGGATACAAATGAGTATCAGATCTTAGAGGATCAAGATCAGAGTAAGAAGATCAAGTGCCTATATTCAGCATTCAAAGGATTGTAAGCTATCAGGTTTATTATGTCTAATGCTCTCTAGCCATTGTATTGGAAAGGAAATCCTATGTTGATAGGTTAGCTTAATAGCTATTTTGTAGATCCTTTAAATAGGTGATTAAATCCTTTAACAGGGTAACACTTCATGTAAAGTTTTTGTAAATCCTTTACTTATGTCACTATTGACACAATGTAAAACCTTTAATAGGGTAGGCCTTTAACAGGGCAAACCATCAGAAGTGGTCAAATATTATTACTGTAGTGATTTTGTGGGTATCATTCCCACCCCAATTTTACCTTCTTATTCTTGGAGGGTTTCTGGGTTACCAAAATCTCAAGTGTTATGTGGTGATGCATATATATTTCTCATGATTGTTTAATGTTTATATGCATGCATGTTCATTTCAATAATATGTTATTAAGGGTTTAAAAATAAGAAGCAGCTAGTACTTCTGATTCACCCCCCCTCTTAGAAGCATTCTCCCTATTTGAATATTCCAACAATTGGTATCAGAGCTATGTTCTCTCAAAAAGAGGCCTCACAGCTTGGAGGAAAAGATCTAAAGATGGAAGTTTTCAAACTTGGAAAGATCATTGAAAACCAGGTGATAGATATGCATCTTTCTCTACACAAGGTAGAAGAAGCTAGAGTGGAATTAAGAAAATCCTTGAAAAGAAGGAAAGAGATAGCCATAGCTGAAAATGATATAAACTATAGGGAGATTGATACCACACAAGTGTTTTCCAATGGAGACACTAAAGAGTTTGATGCAACAATAACAGAACTAATGGAGAAAAACAAAGTTCAAGCAGAAGAGATAAGATCTCTCAAAATGGAACATGAATCATAGGCGATAATGTTATGTGAAATCACTGAACAAAAGAAAAGAGTAGTTGAGGATAGAGTCATGATGGAATATGAAAAAAGGAATCTTACAAATAGAATAGAAGAAAAATGTACTGAATTAACAAGGATCTCAAACATGCAGATGGATACACTAGCCCAAATAATGAACCTTCATCATGAACTCAATATGAAAGATATTGAGATCTCTACTTTGAGGATACAAAATGAACAATTGCAAAATGAATTGAATAGAGAAAAAGAGATAGCAGAGAATCTCAACAAGTCAAGTGAAGCCATCAAGTACTTTGAATAGTTGTTGAACTTCCCAAAATTAGCCCATGATACATCAGGACTTGGATACAATAGCACTGAAGTTGGAGAATCATTAAAGAGTGGTGAGCAAAAAAGTGACAAAGGCAAGGATTCTGAACCCACTTGTCATTACTATAATAAAAAGGGGCATACTGCTATTGTTTGCAGGAGTAGAAGAATCAATTAGCCAAACACACCCAAAAGAAAGAGTTACTATCAGAAGTGCAATATGCAAGGACATATGACACAAGATTGCAGATCCAAAGTCACAAGGACACAAAGATTTGATGGACATTGTCATAATTGTAAGAAGTATGGAAATAGAGCATTTGAATGTAGATCAAATCCTATGTGGACATCAAATCAACTAGAAAAAACAAAAGGGAATGAAAGTCACTAGCATTGGGATTATAACACCAGTTACAACTATCATTATTGTTAGGAATATGGACATATCCCTAAAAATTGTATAAGGACACACTTCAGAGGGAATTATAGTAGGTGGCTGAGAAAAACCACTTGTTTTAGTTGCTTGAAAACTAGTCATATCAGCAAAAACTATCCTACAAGGTCAAAGGCACCCAAGATTAAAGTAAATAAGGGCAAAGAAAAGATTGATGTGGAACAAATTAGAAAAGACATGAAGAAGACATGGCAGAAAAATAATGAATCAAGTACATCCAATGAAAGGGTCACTTCAGCCACAAGGTCAAGTGATCAAATCTCATCCAATTAATCACAAGATGAGCCTACGAGGCTGATACATATAATGAAGTATCATACATCATCCCTAAACCATGAAGGAGCAATACAAAGTATTGATTTACATGAGCCAAGATGTCAAGACAAAATTTTAAATGATGATGCCGAGCTGTCTTTAGATGCTGAGTAAAATTCTAGTGGATGCCAAGTTCTTAACATCAACTGAGTTGATAACTGATGCTGAGTTAAATAACTCCAATGGAAGTTAAGTAGAGTGGAAGTGTAGTGTAAGCCAAGTAATGTTAAAATCATTCAAAAGTTGAGTAGGCAGTTGAGCATTTAATGTGATGGAAATAGGGTGTATTATCATGATTTTAATCATTCTTCTTCATCGTGATCAAGAAGCAAAGAAGAGAAAGAGAGCAGAGTGACTTCATAGCAGAGAATTTAGTATTCCAAGAAGATTCCAACCTCTTACAACATGTTTTCATCGATCTTGAGGTAGTTTCATTTGTGCCAAGCTATGTGTTGTGGTGCCCACAACACACACCCCATTCCTCACTAGGAATGGGCACCCCCTACTTTTTTTGACTCCCAGACTCATAGTTTAAGAGTAAAGAGAAGGAAACTCGGTTAAATAACTTAGAATTTTAAAGTCAATTTTTTTAAAAAAAAATTAAAAAATAAAAAAACTTGCATGTGCACACATTGAGGCACACTCACTTTGCAAAGAAAAAGAAGGAAGGAGGTTATAAAACCCCCCTCCCCTTCTTACTTGGTCATTCTTTTTAGAAGGGTTGAGAGGGAAAGGTATGGAGACCCCTTCGCCCCCAACCTCCACTCAAACCCTCGTGTGCACATCTATGAGAGGAAGCGCACTTGACGCTACGTGCATACTTTGGGCTGCACGTGGTCACTGTCATTATGCCCTTTTGGACATGCACGCATGGCCTTCACCACCATGCCCTTTTGGACACATGTCATGGTGCAATGCTCGCCCTTGTGGTCATGTAGCATGGTGTAGCCGCAATGCAGTGCCCACCCTTTGGGCTACGCACAGCTGCCACTGTTATGCCCTTTTAGGCATGCGACATGGCACAACGCAGTGTTGTGCACACCCTTTGGGCCACTGCGGTCCTGCGTAGGCCTTTTGGGCACACGAAGCCACTTGGCCCCCTCTCTTTTGACACACATGAGGCGCGCATCACCACGCCTCAACCCACCTTTTTTAATTTTTTTTTTTTTTAGTTTAAATTAGTTTTGGAATATATATATTTATGTATGTATATAAAATATAAAAAAACAAACAAATTAAAGAAGTTTTCTAGAAGGACATTTTTTTTTTATGTTTTATATATATCCAATCATTAATCATTCTTTTTCTCCTTTATGACATGTAGGTAATATAATCAGATGGCATCCACATCTGGATCAGTAGAAAAACTAGTTAAATACAAGCTCCAAGGCATAACCCCAAACTCATGGTTACACGATGAATACTCTGAGATCAAAGACATAGAACTTGGACATACGCACTTGGGAGAGTTTTTGAGAGTTTGTAACAACCCAACCGAAAGATCATCTTTGAGATCCGCCTTAATCCGTTCTAGATTGGTAAATGCAGCATCACATCCTAGGACCATGTAGTCAGCTAAATTTATTATGACCCTATCTCGACATTTTGTTCCTGAGGAAAGGGTGGTAAAGAGCATCATTGGGGAAGTGGTCTTAGATCTCTGACTTGATAATATCGAGAGGGTTTTTCACCTACCTAGAGCCGATTAGTTTATCAAGATTTCATATGAAGCAGCTGAGAGGTGGCATAAGCATCATTACCAAGAGGCCATTGACATCATATATTCCTCATACCTCATTGAGAAGCCACCTTGGGGGAAGAAAATCAATAAAGTAGATATGAGTTGAGGATACATGAAGGATGACATTGGATATTCAATCATTTTCCTGAGTAGAGTTATGGGATTGCTTACAGCAGGTCATCTCGCTTTATTCATGGTCAAATTCATTGAGACCATTAGACATGCAAAGATGCCACTAGATTGGGCCACCACACTTAGTGAGAACTTGTGTGAGAATTTGTAGATAGTAAAGGACAAGAAGAAGTTCCATGTGACTTCTTATGTGGTATAACTACTTGCATTGAGAGCCACTGACAATCCTAGGTTGTACAAGAAGGGTAGTATGTAGGATCCTAATGCATGGCCATATATAGTCTATCCTCAACTAGTTAAGAAGAAGCTCTCACCACAGAGCAAGGAGTACAGATTTGTGAATGATACCTTCATCTTTGCCATCATTTGATTCATTGAGGGGGATTATGAGAAGAGATTGTGTGATGAGGCCAAGGCATAGATCATAGCTCTTGGTGCATATTCCATCCAGTTCTAGACATTCACATACATTCAAGTTGGTGGTGCATCCATCCATCCAAAGAAACTCCCAAGATACCCAAGTAAAAAGTTGGTTCTAATGGAGATTTCCTGGTAGATTGAGTCAACTTATGAGAGGATAAAAAAACAATGAAGGCCTTGTTGGGATTGGCCTTTTGTAATAGGAGCATACTAGGTAAAGAGAAAGAAAGAAATCCTAACTTTTGAGTGGAAATGGGAGAATTATCCTCTTGACGAATATAACTCTCCCCATCCATTGTTTGACAATGTTGGTAAAGTGGAAAACCTGGCAGGAAAAGAGTTCTACCATGAGGATGCCATTGAAGATCATTGGATGAATGCCACAAATGACTATGATGTTCGTATCAGAGACTATTGTAGAATGACTTTGTATTTAGTAGAGAAGGCTCTTCATTTGACCATCCTAGATGAGATAAGACTACAAGATTCATAGGAGCTACTCAATCCCTTATTCAATAAAGATAAAGTTGGTGAGAGGCCCATCTTGAATGTAGAAATCAATAGAGAGGAAGGAGATGATATTAATCATCGAGCTAGACATGTCTTCAGAATGACAAAGAGCTGGATCAAGAAACCCTTTCCACTTGATCCAATTTTGGATGCAGTGATATTCCATCCACATGCTTGCCCAGAAAGGGTAAAGAGGAAGAAAGTCATAGTTCCTGTCTTTGCACTCTAGTCCCCTATCAGGCCAAAAATAGTCTACCAGCCTCATCTTGTAGTGCGATACTACCATCCTTTAGAGAAGAAGAAGGAAAAGAGGAAGAGAGCCTCTCCTTAGAGGATTTAGATAGAGCATGTTCAAGAACAGGCCCCTTCACAGCAACAAGAATCCACTCCCCAGGAGCCTCAAGACTCTGGAATTTTTCATATCCAGGTTGATTTTCCATTGCCTCTTATTTTGTTAAGACAACATGAAGAAGGAGAGATTCCAAAGACATCCATTCATCTAATGCATGAAGAGCTTACTTCTCCTATGGTTCCATAGAAGCAAAAGAGGGTCAAGGTTAGAATGAACAAGAGGTAAAGAGTTCATAAAAGATTAGTGCCTACTCCCTTTGTTCCTAAAATCATTCCCAAAGAAGAATTAGATGAGGGGGAAATAGAGCCAGATGAAGAGGAGGAGCAATTTCCTCTACAAAGGAGGACTTAACTGGCCAAAGCCATAGAATTGAAAAGAAAGAAGAGTGTCACAATTACCCCACCACCCACCCAAGCTGAAATGGTAGAACTCTCTTCTTCGAAAGACAAAGTACAACAATGGGTGAATGAGAAAAGGGAGCTAGGTGATGATTTTCTCTCCATCCCAAATTTTGATTTCATGCCAGCGGGTACAAAATTGGTTGGAGATAAGGTTAGAGATACTCCTACAAGTGAACTTCAATAGCAATATTGGATGCAGATGCCACCTGAGACACAAGGTCCTCATCTAACTCCCCCATCTTCACCTTAGGTTACATAAGGTTTTAGTGACACCTCCACCTCCAAGTTTAGAAGAACATGTTTAGAAGGTATTGTCATTATAAGGAGAGCTAGAACCAAGGGTTACTGATGAGCCATCAAAAGAGGAATAGGTATTAGAATGTATACAACAACCTTCTTAGGAAGTTGAGGATCAAACTATGGGATCTACAAAAATTGAGACTATAGAAGAAGAACCCTCACAATAGGAACTCCAAGAAAGAGTAATAAAGGGAAGGAGGTAGTTGAACACATCCCTTCATCATCTAGAGCCAAGGCTACAGAAAGACATATCCCAAGATGGTTCCAGAAAGAAATAATGAGAAGTGCTAAGCATCAATTCCTTGCTTCAGAGGATGATATTTGTGACATTGCAGATATTTTGAACAAGCCTGACTCTCCATTACATGATGCAACACCATTTGCATTCATTACTATTACTCAAAACCAGGACTTATTTGCACAGGTGGCTCACCCTCTAAAAGGTATAGATGAAGAAGTTATTAGCCTTCAGGACTATGAAGTCAAGGATATCACATTAGGAAAGCCTATACGGGATACTTCCTAACAAATGATGACTATGGGAGTCAAGGAGGTTCTTAACCATATGGAACAGGATGAGATTGAAATCAGAACACTTCGAAGGAAAGTTGAGATTTTAAAAGGATATTTAGCTAAAGTTATTGGTCCTCTTGATTCTGAATGCCTTGAGGAGACTTTGACTACCATTCTTAAAGAAGGGGAAGGTGTACAACTCAGTCCATTTTTGAGAGCTTTTTAGGATTGGCAAGACTACCTTGAGGATAGGGGTATCACTATAATCACATGAAGTCTGAAGTTATTACATGTTACAAAAGAGAATATTGATAAGATCGTGGCAATTTTGAGGTAGGACTTTAGTATTATGGATGAGGTACGAGTATGGAGCAAGGATTTACAAACTCCACAGGCCATAAAAGGGAAAAGGTACTACATTCTAATTGATGTATATACCAAAGAAGAGTTAGACATGATAGATGATTGGATAGAAAAGATTGCAGATGGAAATAAAGTGATGGAAACATTGCATGATGAGATACACAAGCTCAAGCACCAAGCCTGAGAGAAAATTTTGGAAGCAAAAAAGTTGTACAGTGATGCATGCTTGGACATTTTTGAAGATAAATAACAAGAGAAGCTTTTACCAGTTGAGGTAGTTGTGGAGAATTTTAGAAAGACTTTAGAGGAAGCATATAGAGATGAAGACATTAGACAAGCCTTCAGGATAGAAGAAGCATTATTAGAGTTGGACACCAAACTCAAAGATTTTGCAGAAACTCAAATTGAGGTTGACAACTACAGACAAAAGGTTAAAGACAAGTATGAGGCTTTGGATCTTCCTAATGCTGCTAAGATTACAAAGATTATAGAGAAATTCAAGGGCAAACATCCAAACATATCTTTAGGATAAAGATGAGCAAAACCTAGATGCTAGAATTTCAATTTTGACACTTAATAAAATATTAAGAATTTGACCCATTTGAGGTCTGCAGCTCCATAGGTCCATAGGTCCACAAGTTCAGAAGTCTACAATTTAGAGCCGAGCTAATAGTTGACTACCAATTCCAAAAATAACACTTTCCATGCATTGGGAGCGCATTTTGATGGCAAGTTAACTTCGATACACATCAAGTGAAGGGCTAGCTTCTATTTTTGGTGTCTCCATGCACTTCTACTTTGACTAATGGCTTCCTCCTACTTTCTCTCTCATGCTTTCATTATTTTTGACATGTAAAGGGCTCATGCATCTAATTAATGAATAAAATATGGATGGAGTTCCTCTAAGCACTAGTTAGATTATTAGTTTGTATATATTTAGTTTGTTTTAAATATTTTAAAATAATTTTATTACATTAACATATCTCTCACTCTCAACACAAATTGAGGAGATGATTTCTTATAAATAACCCATTGTAAAATGTAACAAGGGCTGTCACTATTATGCAATAAAGTTATGCTTTTGGTCCTAGCATTCAAAGTGTAGTTATTCTTTCCTAGATGTCTCATTGTTTTGTGGATTTTATTCACGAGATTGTGATTGAGCTAAAGGTTTATTGCGTTGTTTCTAGTTTTGTGATCTTTTAGTTCTAGTGTTTGCTATAGATATATGAATTTCATTGACATAACAAGCTTAAGAAGAGATCACCCAATTGTGTCTATATAGCTTTTTGTCTCACATGAGCACACTTTTCATGGCCTTGTGATTTGATGAAGAGTGAAACATCATTCAATTTCTTAAAGATTCTCACTAACGATTGCATTAGTGGATTCTAGGAAGCGATGCTCCTGTTTTCATTAGTTTCCTACCGATTTCTTCGAAGGTTTAACTCATAGCATGTTGTGTTCTATAGCTTATGCCCATTTAGGAATTTTAATTTCAAGTCATTTGATTTCATGTTATTTTCTTTTAGTTTCGTTATTTGTTTTGCTAACCCCCTATTAGAATAGGACCTAATAGTAGGTGCATTGTTAGAGTTGCATTCATTGAAAAATAGAAAATAAAAATATATTGTTCTTTTGGTGTGATATTTTGAGACAGCAAACATATTTTACTTCGATTCAAAGATAAAAGGGTTTTAGAACTAGCAAAGGCCTCTTTATGAATAGTCACATTTATCTTCTACTGAGTGAATTTTGGTACATCGCAAGAAAAATACTGAACCTTGGAGCGGATCCTTAAAAAGATTTTCTTTTCAAGAGATGAATTACACTATGGATTCCTACCATTGACCTCGTGCAAAATGAACACCCAACATAAGTGGCGCTAGAAGGAGGGCCTAATATAAAGAAGTTACACTAGAAGGAGGGCCCAATATAAAGAATGTACTATTGGAAACGAGAAAGATTTGGTAAAGTTTTGAAAGTTTTGCACCCTTACAATAATCTGCACTCCATAAAAATTCAAAAATCACTTATGAAATTTTCAAAAATTTAGGTCCATAGGTTCGCAGGTACGCAAGTCTATAGGTACATAGGTCCACAGGTCTGCAAATCTATAGGTACACAGGTTCGCAAATCTGCAGGTATGCAAGTTCGTAGCTCCATACATCTACAGCTCCACAGATCTTTGTGGTGCACAAAATCCAAAAATAAGTGAGGAAGTGTACTTCTACAAAGGTGCACTTTTTCTAGAATTGATAAAAGCTAGAAGATATTGATCCAAGATCCCCATTCCAAAAAGTGTTAAGATTTTCACCAAGTGCCCAAGAATTTCTAGAGCTTATTCATTTTCGTAAGCCACATAGTGACAGAGGAATACCTCAAATTCAATGACTTCCATTTGACATTTTGTCATCTTCTTCTACTTCACCACCCATTCAACCACTAGGTGGACCTCCACATATTCCAACACTCCCATCACCATCCCAGCCACCTTTAGGTCCACAAAATCCTCCAATGGCCTTTTTCACAAATGGAGTTGATTCATCCCTTAGCTTGAGAGGTGCCCTCCATGACCTCCCTAAGAATCCCGAGAAATTTTGTCCAAGG
This sequence comes from Cupressus sempervirens, assembly GCA_028749045.1. NCBI lineage: Eukaryota > Viridiplantae > Streptophyta > Pinopsida > Cupressales > Cupressaceae > Cupressus > Cupressus sempervirens. The sequence continues at coordinate 293,001,757 of CM053791.1, read as the reverse complement.
TTTATATATGAAGAAACAAGAACCGTTGAAGATCATGTCAAATTTTTTAAGGAAATTTGCAACCAAAAGAAAATTGCTAATGAAGATGTGGTTCTTCATTTATTTCCCCACTCTTTGGGGGAAATTACCTTCAATCGGTACATGAACCTACCACCAAGATGTATTGGAGACTGGGACACTTTCAATTTTATTTTTTTTGGAACAATGCAAAACATTCATCAATGTAGCAGTGATACATCAACAATTCATATCAATTAAAAGGGACCCAACTGAGATAGTTTCACGCTTCAATCATCACTTTCATATGGCCTAGCGCAAGTTGGAAACACTATACACAATTTTGGTTGAAGCCACCATCCAATTTTATTTCAATGCTATGGATCCTCTTACTGTGATCTTTCTGAGAAGGCTTCCTACAAAAAATATTGACACATTGGACAAAGTCTTTGCAGAAGTGATCACGTTCACAAAGCAAGCTAATCCTAATGGAGGAGGAATGATGCTTCCTATGCAAATAGTCCCTATAATTCCAATGGTTCCTATGGGAACACCCACCATGCCTAGTTAGTTCATACCTATGAACCCAATTTCATTGCAGTAGGCACCTACTTCACAAACTCAAGAAATAACATAGCCAGGGTATGAGCCCTCGAAAATAGCTTTCTTTGAACAAAAATAAATGGTTCCTATGGAAGAAGATAATAATCTCCTTTCAAAAGTTGGTCAAATGAAGAAGACCATCTCACAAATGAAAAATGAGTTGACTTGTCTTATATTGTCACAAGGACAAAATAACAGCTTCCAAAGAAATAAAGCTAGCCCCTACAACAACAATTTTGGTCAGAATTACAATAGGAACTTCAACAACAATAGTAACAACAATGCAGGAAACAATGGCAGAGGAAACAACTTCAATCCTCCTGATCAAAATAATGGCTTCCAAAGAAAAAATAGGTAATGGAACACTTGACCAAATAATGGAAGCATTCCTACTGATAACAATAACATTCATTATGTTGATATTAATCAGTATGGTGATGGCCCAATTATGCCTAGCAATGATGGTGTGTACTATAATGGTAATTAGGATGTGAATCAAAACCCACAAGTGAATGATAATCCTCCTCCTATTCAATTCAAGGAAATGCTATTGTAATCTTATGATTCTACACAGAATGTATAAGTGGAACAACAAGCAAGTGAAGAATTCTCATTCCCTTTCATTCAAGAACCCGATCTTCAACATGATGAGATGTTTTCCTTTCGAAATGATAATTGGAATACATATAATCTCATAAACAAAAAGGATCCCTTGACTAATGGAATTCCTCCTGGTTTGCAACCAACTCCACCTTATCCTAGAGAAAACAACAATCCACCACCAGTAAGGCCAGCCCAAGGAGGACAATAGTATCAGAATCAAGTGAACATACCAACAATACTGAAGAACCCTACTTGGTCTACTGAAAAGTATAATGCAGTTGAAGATCTAAAGAAAACTAAAGCCAATATGTCCATGTTTGACATGTTGTAGAATTTTCCACAACAAAGAGAAGCACTCATGAAGAAATTGGATAACACAAAGGTTTCCCATAATATCAATAATATCCCTTAAAAGATGGTGCCACAACAAGTAAATGTTGCAGAAGCAATGCCCACTATGTTCAAGGACAAAGTTGAGTTCCCCCCATTTTTGCTGAGCATAATGATATATGGAAAGAATCTTCACAATTGTCTTATTTATTTGGGAGCTTAATCTAATGTGATGTCATTTTCAATAGCTCAAAGGCTAGGAGTTAATCCTCAACCCTCTAACCGAGTGGTAATACAATTGGATAAAATAGAGGTAAAAGTCATTGGAGTACTGAAAGATGTGTGGATATAGCTAATACTTGATCCTCAAATCCAAGATATTGTTGACATACATGTGGTTGACATCCCAAAGACATATGGATTACTCCTAAGAAGAGAATGGACAAAATGTCTTAGAGGATGGTTCTCTATAGACTTCACACAATTATGGTTGTCATGGAAAGGATTGAACAATCAAATCAAGATAGATGCTGAACCCAAACTAAAAACAATGATCATAGATTACAATTCCCCAAATGAGGTAGCATTCTTACAATTGGACTTGGGTTCGTACAAAGTGATGGTATTAAAAATGGTTCCAAACAATACACCTCACGATCAAAATGAAGAACCTAAGGTGTCAGTACCCAATAGTGAGACCATGACACAATTCATAGAAAGTATGGTGACTAAACTACATTGCTTAGGAGAGGAAGCTAACCCTAGTATTCTCCTCCTTCCAAGATTTTCCTAGTTGCACAAAGTTAGTCATTCAGAGTTTGAATGTTTAGTATGCCAAGAAGCAGTAGCAAAGGTTTTGACACAAATGATGGAAAACAAGAGTACAAAGACCTCAAGTGATGAAATTATTGAAAGTCAAGATTATATGAATTCATCCAACCTTATTGAAAAAACTAAAGAGGAAAGTGAAGATCTAAATGTATCATATAGTAATACCTCTTTAGATGGTGGAAGTTTATCTTCTCCTCCTATCGAGATGATTAAAGTTTAGAGAAGAAGATGATATGTCAAAGGTAAAGGATGGACTTTAGTAGTCATTCATCCTAAACCTAAAGTTGAACAAATCAGTGAGCTAATAAGGGAAATTTAGGAGAAGCAAGAAAAACACACTCTTCCTCTATCCATAGGATGTGAAGGAGATTCAGCAAGACCTACATGAGAAAAGTTAAAATGGGTTCCCAAGAAATAGTCTTTCAAGACTCAAGTAAAAGAAAAGTTAAGGACGAATAAGCACAAAGTTAGAAAACCCAAGGAAAATGTAGTTTGGATACTCTACTTCGATAGTTCTAGATGTAAATAAAGAGCTAGTGCAGGTATTAAAATAATCAACCCAAAGGGTAGGTCTTTCTATGCCGCATATCAATTGCAGTTTAGATGAACTAACAATGGTGCAGAATATGAAGCTTTGATTCGAGAACTTCTCTTTGCATTGGAAAAAGGATTCACTGCTCTTATAATCGAAGGGGATTCTCAACTGGTGATATGACAAGTAATATCCATATACTCATGCAACAACAAAAGATTAATTGCTTACAGGAAAAGGGTATAGGATATAATGGATGACTTTGAAGCTCTGAACATCAAATCCATTCCAAGAAGAAAGAATGTAGTAGTAGATGCCCTTGCTATTTCAGCTAGCACTTTTCAACCAATTGTAAAAAAAAAGTTCAAAATATTCTCAGTCAAACTAGTCACCATTCCTTCCATTCTCGACAATATCATGAATTTTTAGGTCTTTCAAGATGATCAACATATACTCGAGTTTATTATGTGCAGCCACTTTTTTCAAGGACAAGAGATTTATGATACACCTGAAGACAAGCCTGAAGATGATGAGCTTAAGGATGATGATGTAATCCTTAATTTGAAAACCAATAGCATTTCGAAATGAATGGTTAAACTTGAATGTATCTTTGATCGTGACAAATCATCACTCAATAGAAGGGAAACTCAAGAGAAAGGAATTGAAGAATGTGACTCGTACAATTTCGGTACTGATGAAGAACAAAAAATGGTGCAAATAGGAAAAGCATGCAATCAAAAAGAAAGGGATGACATGCTCAAATTTCTCACCAAGTATAAAGATGTTATTGCTTGGAGCTATGAAGAATTAAAGACTTATGATCCTAAGATTATCACACTTGACATCCCATTGAAACTAGATGCTAAACCTTTCTGACAAAGACAACGACCAGTAAATTTGATAATTGAACCACTGATTATGAAAGAAGTTAAGAAAATATTAGATGCTAAGATCATATTTCCTATCTGTCATTCCACATGGGTGGAAAATTTGGTTCCTGTACGAAAGAAGACAGGAGAGATTCACCTTTGTGTTGACTTTTGTAACTTGAATTTAGCATTCAGAAGGATAACTACCCTCTACCCTCACTAGATGAGGTGTTGCAAATCATTAATGGTTCAAAGATGATGTCATTCTTGGATGGTTACTCTAGATATAACCAGGTGATGGTTGATGAAGAATATAGGCTAAAGACTGCTTTCACAACCCAAGTGGGGAACATTTTCTTACAGAAGGATGCCATTCGGGTTGATTAATGTGGGAGCTATATTTCAACAAGCAATGGATGAAGCTTTCAAAGGATTGATAAACAGGTGTATAGTCATCTACATGGATGACTTGATTGTCTTTTCAAAAGATCAAAGTACTCATATTGTTGATCTGAGGTAGGTATTTAATAGACGTCATAGGTATGGCATATCACTCAATCCCAAGAAATGTTCATTCAGTGTTACTAAAGGGAAGCTCCTGGGGCATGTCATTTCTGAAGTTGGAATTTCCATTGATCCAGATAGAGTTGAGTCTATTTTGAAGTTAGCACCTCCACATAGTTAGAAGGAATTGAAACCTTTCTTTGGAAAGATAAACTTTGTATGCAAATTCATAAGTGGTTTCATAGAGATAGTCCGCCCCCTCAATGATTTACTCAAAAAGGAAGCTAAAATAGAATAGGTACTAGAGATAAAGAAATCATTCCAAGATATTAAGGTTTCCATTTTCATAGCCCCATTTTGATAAGTCTAGATTACAAGTTACCATTCAAGATCTATTCCTTTGCTTCTGAACATTCTTGCATAGGGATCTTGATGCAAAAAAGAGAGAAGGAAGATGAGCAACCTATTGCTTTCATGAGTTTTCCTCTAAAGAATGCTGAGTTGAAATATTCAAATCTTGATAAATAGTCCTTTGCATTAATCAAGGCAATAAAGAAGTTCTATCACTACATACTTAGAAGTAAGGTGTATGCAATTGTAATCGACCCAGCAGTAAAGACACTTTTGATGCAGAATGAACTTGGTGAAAGAAGAGGAAAGCGGATGGCAATACTTCAAGAATTTGATCTTGAAATTCAATCTATGAGATTAGTCAAAGGAAAAGGATTGTCTAACATGATCGCTGACAACCAGGAAGGAAATCAAAAGGAATTCAAATTTGATGATGAAACTGATGAAGATGATCAAAAGAAAATTGTTGTATCACAAGTTGATATCAATCAAGGTGTGGTGATAGATGTGTGGTACCAAGATATTGTTTATTATCTCTTACAAGATCAATGCCCCAAATGGATGAACAGTTCAAAACATAGGGGACTTAAGATGAAATGTGAGTCTTACAAGTTACTTGATAACAAGTTGTATAAAAGAAACTACAAAGGGATTTATTTGAAATGCTTAGGACATGAAGAAGCTAAGGACATCTTAGAACATTTTCATGACAAGTATGGTTCGGGACATGGTTCAGCAGAAGCAATACCTCACATGATTTTAAGATCAGGTTACTTTTGGCCCTTGATATTCAATGATACTTTTGAACATGTATGTTTTTGTCATATATGCCAAACTAGTGCTAACAAAGAGAGGCACCCAACAATGCCACTACAATTGATATACAAGGTGCGCCCTTTCGTAAAATGGGGATTGGATTTCATTGGCCCAATAAACCCACCATCATCAACTGGACATGTTTTCATTCTTATAGTTACAGATTACTGTACATGATGGATGGAGGCAAAGACTTTCAAAAATTTCACTACTAAGGTGGTAATTGACTTTTTGGAAAAACATATTGTTACTAGATTTGGAATGCCTTTTGCCCTTGTATGTGACAATGGGTCTGCATTTGCATCTGCATTTTTGACACAATGGGCATTTGAAAAAAAAGCCATCATCAGATTCTCCTCAAATTACTACCCATAAGGAAATGGGATAGTGGAGTCTGCAAACAAGAACTTAATCATAGTGATAAAATGATTGATGAAGAAGAACCCTAGGGATTAGCATACACAATTGAAATATGCCTTATGGATAGATTGGGTTAGAGTTAAAAAGGCCTTGGGTACTTCTCCATATCTACTAGTTTACGAGAAAGAACTGATATTCCCACTCAATCTCAAGATTCCTTTCTTAAAATTCATGAGTGGGTATGCTGATGACACTAACAGAGTACAAATCCAATTGATGAATCTTTTGGAAATGGATGAGAAATGAATAATTGTGTTAGAGTACATGGCTAAACATCAAGCCGTTGTTAAGAGATGGTTCAACAAGAGGGCCACAATAAAATCCTTAAGGATTTCTGACCTCATCCTACTTTGGGATAAGGCGAAAGAAAAGCCAGGCAGCCATACCAAGTTTTAGTGCTTGTAGATAGGCCCATACCAGATTGTGGAAATTCTTAGAGAAAACACATTTAGGCTAAGTTCCTTATAGGTGGAGTTTCTACCTTTTCCCATAAATGGACAATTTCTGAAACATTATTTTGAAGCCTAGAGAAAAAAAAATTTTAAAAATTTTTTAAAAATAAAATAAAAGTAGTTAGATTTCATTTTCACATCTAGATTAGATTTTCGTTTCTACAAGTGTGTTTATTTCTATAAGTATGTTTCTTTTCAAGTTGTGTGTTTTCTTTCAGTCGTGTGTTCATTTTCAAAGTTATGTTAGACCTAGGGGGTAAGGTGTACTTGAGATCTTTCTCATGATTTTTACTAACCACTCTTTGGTCCCGATTTTAGGAGGAGGTATTTCTTTGTCAAAACATTTTGATGGTTCTGTGTCTCATACCAACTGAGCAATTGACATTTCTTGTGGAATTAGGGAACTTTCAGTTTAGAAATTAGAAACCTAAACCAACAAGCCCTCAACACTTTGAAAATTTTAAAATTTGATTGTTTTAGGTGATGTTGAATTAAAGTCGAAGATGATGTGGAATGATCCAAACTTCAACTAGTTCAAGCAGGAGGGATCTCCTTGAAAGGTTACTAAGATCATTGTTGGTGTGAGAGATTCCTAAAGTTCTAAAGGAGGAATGCAAGGGATGTTCATAAGAGATAGAGTCCAAGAAACAACATTGATGTTCTAGCTACACAATCTAAGCATAGTCAGGATACAGAACCAAAAAAAAAAGGAGATGGTGTTAAGTCTGAATGATTCTAATGATCTGAAATGGCTAAAGATACGTTACAAAAAAAAGTGTCTTGCAAATAAAAGTATTGTTTCATCAAAAGTAATGTGTGGAATGACATAGAGAAATTATGCAAAAGGCCTAAATTTAAAGAATGTGGCATCCTGCCAAGAGCCCTCAAACTAATTTTCTCATCTAGTCAAGCAATTGATTGATACAGAGCCTTCATGGAGATTCTGAATGAATGAGTTGGGAGGAGTGGAAGATTGTTTTAAGTTGTCAGAAAACTCTAATTGATTGCATCCTGACATATCAAAAGGAATGAATACACAATACAAACACTAAGCTAGAAGGTTTCAAGTTTTGAGATTTTGATTGAGAAGTCATCCAAAAGATGCTTGGGATGTTAAAAGCTTGGTTGGTGTTTAACAAATGTCAAAGGAAAGTTTGCTGATAAAGAAATGCCTTGGTCATTTCTTCCTTTTTTCGAATGTATTTTTTGTGGTGCCCACAACACACACCCCATTCCTCACTAGGAAAGGGGACCCTCAACTTTTTTGACTCTCGAACTCATAGTTTGAGAGTTGGGAGAAGGAAACTCAATTAAATAAATTAGAATTTTAAAGTCCAAAAGAAAAAAAAATCTCGTGTGCATGCACATCGAGGAACACGTGCTTTGCAAAGACAAAGAAGGAAGGAGGTTATGAAACCCCCCTCCCCTTCTTACTTGTTCATTTTTTTTAGAAGGGCTAAGAGGGCAAGGTATGGAGACTCCTTCCCCTCCAATCTGCACTCAAACCCTCATGTATGCATGACCACGGGAGGAAGCGCGCCTGGTGCTATGCGCGGTGGCCATCACCTCATCCTTTGGGCTGTGCATGACAGTCACCACCACACCCTTTTGGATGCGCATAGTACTGCATGTGGCCACCACTGCCACACCCTTTTGGATGCATAGCATGGTGCAACATGCACCCTTGGGGCTATGCACTACGCATGCCGTTTGGGCTGTGCACAACTATCACCACCATGCCCTTTTGGGTGCGCAGCGCGGCACAGTGCGTCCCCTTTTGGCCATGCGATCGCCGCCACAGCCGTGCCACTCGCCTCCCCTCTCTTTTGACACATATGAGGCACGTGCCACCACGCCTCAACCCACCTTTTTTTAATATAATTTTTTTAAAAATTTAAATTAGTTTTGGAAAAAGAAAAAATATATATTAAAAAATTTTAAAAAAAAGTTTTCTAGAAGGAATTTTTTTTTACATTTTATATATATCCAATAATTAATCATTCTTTTCCTCTTTTATGACATGCAGGTAATATAATCAGATGGCATCCACATCCAGATCAGTAGCAAAACTAGTTGTGTACAAGTTCTAAGGTGTAACCTCAAAGTCACAGTTGCACAATGAATACTCTGAGATCAAACACACAGAACTTGGACACATGGACTTGGGAGAGTTTTTAGAGTTTGTAACAGCCCAACCGAAAGATCATCTTTGAGATCCGCCTTAATGCATTCTAGATTGGTAAATGTAGTATCACATCCTGAGACTGTGCAGTTAGTTGAATTGATTATGACCCTATCTCAACATTTTGTTCCTGAGGAAAGGGTGGTAAAAAGCATCACTGGGGAAGTGGTCTTGGATTTATGACCTGATAATATTAAGAGGGTTTTTCACCTACCTAGAGCCAATCAGTTTATTAGGCTTTCATATGAAGTAGCTGAGAGGTGGCATAAGGATCATTACTAGGAGGCCATTGACATCATATATTCCTCATACCTCATTGAGAAGCCACCTTGGGTGAAGACAATTAGTATAGTAGATATGACTCGAGGATATATGAAGGATGACATTGGATATTCAATCATTTTCTTGAGCAGAGTTATGGGATTGCTTGCAGTAGGTCATCTTGCTCCATTCATGCTCAACTTCATAGAGACCATTAGACACATAAAGATGTCACTAGATTGGACCACCACACTCAGTGAGAACTTGTGTGACTAGTTGCAGACAGTAAAGGACAAGAAGAAGTTCTATATGACTTCTTATGTGGTATATCTACTTGCGGTGAGAGCCACCAACTATCCTAGGTTGTACAAGAAGGGTAGTATGCAGGATCCTAATGCATGGTCATATATAGTCTATCCTCAGCTAGTTAAGAAGAAGCTCTCACCGCAGAGCAAGGAGTACAGAATTGTGAATGATGCCTTCATCTTTGCCATCATTCAATTCATCAAAGGGGATTATGGAAAGAGATTTTCTAATGAGGCCAAGGCACAGATAATAGCTCTCAGTGCATATTTCATCTAGTTTTAGACATTCACATACATTCAAGTTGGTGGTGCATCCATCCATCTAAAGAAGCTCCCAAGATACCCAAGTGAAAAGTTGGTTCTAATAGAGATTTCTTGGCAGATTGAGTTAGCTTATGAGAGGATTAAAAACCAACAAAGGCCTTGTTGGGATTGGTCTTTTGTAATAGGAGCATACCAGGTAAAGAGAAAGTAGGATATCCTGACTTTCAAGTGGGAATGGGAGAATTATCCTCTTGAAGAATATAACTCTCCCCAACCATTCTTTGACAATGTTGGCGAAAAACCTGGCAGGAAAAGAGTTCTACCATGAGGATGCCATTGAAGATCATTGGATGAATGCCACAAATGAATATGATTTTCGTATCAAAGACTATTGTAGAATGAATTTGTATTTAGTAGAGAAGGCTCTCCATTTGACCATCCTCTATGAGATAAGGCTACAGGATTCATAGGAGCTACTCGATCCCTTATTCAATATAGATACAGTTGGCAAGAGGCCCATCCTGAATGCATAATTTGATAGAGAGGAAGGAGATGATATTAATCATCGAACAAGACATGTCATCAGAATGACAAATAGTTGGATCAAGAAACCCTTTCCACTTGATCCAATTTTGGATATAGTGATATTCCATGCACATGCTCGCCCAGAAAGGGTAAAGGGGAAGAAAGTCACAGTTCAAATCTTTGTGCTCCAGTCCCCTATCAGGCTAGAAATAGTCTACTAGCTTGATTGTCTAGTGGGATACTACCATCCTTCATAGAAGAAGAAAGAAAAGAGGAAGAGAGCCTCTGCTTAGAGGATTCAGACAGAGCATGTTGAAGAACAAGCCCCTTTGTAGCAATAGGAATCTACTACCTAGGAGCCCCAAGACTCTAGAATTTCTCATATCTAGGTTGATTTTCCATTGCCTCCTATTTTGTCAAGCCAACAAGAAGAAGGAGAGATTCCAAAGACATCCATTCATCTGATGCATGAAGAGCCCACTTCTCCTATGGTTCCACAGAAGAAAAAGAGGTTCAAGGTTAAAATGAACAAGAGGCAAAGAGTTCATAAAATATTAGTGCCTAATCCCTCTATTCCTGAAACCATTCCTGAAGAAGAATTAGATGAGGGGGAAACAAAGTCAAATGAAGAGGAGGAGCAATTGCCTCTATAAAGGAGAACTTGACTAGCCAAAACCACAAAATTGGAAAGAAAGAAGAGTGTCACAAATACCCCACCACCCTGGTGCAGCAGCACCCATGAAATATTTAATTCTAATCACTATTTATCTATTGTTATTCAAAAATATAAGCATGCAATTCAAAATGGATAAATGTCATAAGTTTTGGAAATATCATGCCACATGTAACAAGAATCTTGTGTTCTTAAAGAACTACCAAATAATCATAAATAAGTATGTAATTGAAAGAGAAAATGTACAGTTTTGTAACTATTACAATTGTCTTTATATAGACAAGATTATTCAATTGGAGGGATATAGAGAATTGATAAGAGTTCAAATAGAAGATAGTTTTGGGAGAGGCATTGAGATGGTTCTCTAGCCATAGTCAGAGAGCCATCCATTTTTGTTTTTGTAATCTGCAGATCAGTTTGTAATAGAAGAGATTGTTTGTGATAATGTCTTAGTCTTGTTGAGTTTTCTTCTTATCCATTCTCTATCATTTCTTTTATGTATTCAGTTTCGATTCTTTGTGGAAGAACATAATAGCAATCGATTTCAAGATTTAGTATTAAAAGAGTTTCCTTGAGTGAATAATTTGTTGTATTATTTCATGTTTGGCTGAGTATTGTAATGGTTTTCAAGAACTAGTATTCAATATTTTTATGTTTTGGATTATTACCTTGAAACCTAATCGTTGTATGTGAGGGAGCTTTGTAATTGGGTTGAGCAAGGGTTGAAATATATGGAAATTTGAAACATGCATTAAAATTTTTTATGGAGTCGACTGTGTGAAGTTTTATGTTATGACAAGAGGTTGACAAAGTTTCTGTCGCTTGTCATTTTTTCTGACATAATTAAATTTGCAGATTATGCATGTTGTAGTACATATCATGGGTCGTATATATTTTTTTGGTTTTAGTTTATAGAATGGATTTAAGATATGAAATGATTTCAAGAAGTTGTTACACATTTAGGGTCTTGAAAAGTGTAGTAGTTATTATTATGATGAGAATGTACTTTCAGTTTGATTGATTTTTCTACGCAACAGAATGATTGACAATGTGTTTGTAGATTTGATTGAAGAACTCATTATAAAATTTATTAATATGTAGAGAAGATCCATTGTTGAGTCCCTTGAGTGTTTAATTCCTTAAGGAGAGTTCTAGTGTTGATCCCTCTGCATCGCACCCACCCAAGCTGAAAGGGTAGAACTCTCTTCTTCAGAAGATGAAGTACAATGATGGGTGAATGAGCAAAGGGAGCTAGGTGATGATGTTCTCTCCATCCTAGATTTTTATTTCATGCCAGTGGGTACAAAATTGGTTGGAGATAATATTAGAAATACTCCTACAAGTGAACTTCAACAGCAAGATTGGATGTAGATTCCACCCGACATGCAAGGTCCTCATCCAACTCCCCCATCTTCACCTCAGGTTATGATGGTAGATAAGGTTTTAGTGAAACCTCTACCTCTAAGTTTAGAAGAACATGTTCAGAAGGAATCATCATTACAAAGAGAGCCAGAACCAAGGGTTACTAATGAGCCATCAAAAGAGGCACAGGTAGTAAAATGTATACGACAACCTTCTCAGGAATTTGAGGATCAAACTACGGGATCTACAGAAATCAAGACTACAAAAGAAGAACCCTCACAATAGGAGACTCCAAGAAAGAGTGATAAAGGGAAGGAGGTAGTTGAACACATCCCTTCATCATCTAGAGCTAAGGTTATAGAAAGGCATATCCTGAGATGGTTTTGAAAAGAAATAATGAGAAGTGCTAAGAATCAATTCCTTGTTTCAAAGGATGATATTTGTGACATTGCAAAGATTTTGAACAAGCCTGACTCTCCATTACATGATGCAACAAAATTTGCATTCATTACTACTACTCAGAACCAGGACTTATTTGCAGAGGTGGCTCACCCTCTGAAAGGTACAGATGAAGCGGTTAGCTTTCAGGACTATGAAGTGAAGGATATCATGTTAGGAAAGCCTTCATAGGATACTTCCTAATAGATGATGACTATGGGAGTCAAGGAGGTTCTTAACCATATGGAATAGGATGATATTGAAATCAGAACACTTCGAAGGCAAGTTGAGAGCTTAAAAGGATATTTAGTTGTAGTTAATTGTCCTTTTGATTCTGAATGCCATGAGGAGACTTTGACTACCATTCTTGAAGAAGGGGAAGGTGTATGGCTCAGTCCATTTTTGAGAGCTTGTTAGGATTGGAAAGATAGCCTTGAGGATAGGGGTGTCACTATAATCACAGGAAGTCTAAAGTTATTGCATGCTACACAAGAGAATGTTGATAAGATCATGGCAATTTTGAGGCAGGACTTCAGTATTATGGATGAGGTACAAGTATGGAGCAAGGATTTACAAACTCTACAAGCCATAAAAGGAAAAAAGTACAACATTCTAATTGATGTATATACTAAAGAAGAGTTAGACATGATAGATGATTGGATAGAAAATATTGCAGTTGGAAATAAAGTGATGGAAACACTGCATGATGAGATACATAGGCTCAAGGACCAAGCCTGAGAGCGAATTGTGGAAGCAAAAAAGTTGTACAGTGATGCATGCTTGGACATTTTTGAAGATCAAGAACAAGAGAAGATTTTACCAGTTGAGGTAGTTGTGGAGAATTTTAGAAAGACTTTAGAGGAAGCATCTATTGATGAAGACATTAGACAAGCCTTTAGGATAAACAAAGCATTGTTAGAGTTGGAGACCTAACTCAAAGATTTTGTAGAAACTCGAATTAAGGTGGACAACTAAAGACAGAAGGTCAAAGACAAGTATGAGGCTTTGGATCTTCCTGATGTTGCTATGATTACAAAGATTATAGAGAAACTCAAGGGCAAACATCCAAACATATCTTTAGGATAAAGATGAGCAAAACCCAGATGCTAGAATTTCAATTTTGATAGTTAGTAAAATTTTGAGATTTTCACCCTGTCGAGGTCTACAGCTCTATAGGTTTGTAGGTCCATAGGTCCACAGCTCTACAGGTCCATAGGTCGATAATTTAGAGGTGCACTGACAGTTGACTACCAGTTCCAAAAATAGAACTTTTCATGCATTGGGAGCGCATTTTGATGGCAAGTTAACTCTGACACACATCAAGTGAAGGGCCAACTTCTATTTTTGGTGTCTCCATGCACTTCTACTTTGACTGATGGCTTCCTCCTACTTTCTCTCTCATGCTTTCATTGTTTTTGACATGTAAAGGGCTCATGCATCCAATTAATGAATAAAATATGGATGGAGTTCCTCTAAGCACCAGTTAGATTATCTATTTGTATATATTAAGTTTGTTTTAAATGTTTTAAAAGCATTTTATTGCATTAAGATATCTCTCACTCTCAACACAAATTGAGGAGACAATTTCTTATAAATACCCCATTGTAAAATGTAACAAGGGTCACTGTTATTATGCAATAAAGTTATGCTTTTGGTGCTAGCATTCAAAGTGTAGTTATGCTTGCTTAGATGTGTCATTGTTTTGTGAATTTTATTCATGAGATTTTGATTGAGCCAAAGGTTTATTGTGTTGTTTTTGGTTGTGCGATCTTTTAGTTTTGGTGTTCGCTACAGATATATGAATTCCATTGATGTAATGAGCTTGAGAAGAGATCACCTGATTGTGTCTACATAGATTTTTGTCTCACATGAGTGCACTTTCTATGGCCTTGCAATTTGATGAAGAGTGAAACATCATTCGATTTGTTAAAGATTTTCACCGACAATTGCATTAGTGGATTCTAGGAAGCGTTCCTCCTATTTTCATTGGTTTCCTACCAATTTCTTCGAAGGTTTAACTCATAGCGTGTTGTGTTCTATAGCTTATGTCCATTTAGGAATTTTAATTTCAAGTCATTTGATTTCATGTTATTTTCTTTCAGTTTCATTATTTGTTTTGCTAACCCCCTGTTAGAATAGGACCTCATAGTAGTTGCATTTTTAGAGTTGCATTCATTGAAAAAAAAAATACAAAAATATTGTTCTTTTGGTGTGATATTTTGAGACAACGAACATATTTTACTTCAATTCCAAGATAAAAGGGTTTTAGAACCAGCAAAGGCCTCTTTGTGAATAGTCACATTTATGTTCTACTGAGTGGATTTTGGTACGTCGCAAGACAAACATTGTACCTTGGAGTGGATCCTTAAAAGGATTTTCTTTTCAAGAGAGGAATTACACTATGGATTCCTGCCATTGACCTCGTGCAAAAAAAATGCCCAACACTACGCAATTTCATATTTTTGGGTAAAGAAAACCCTAGTTTGCACAAATGGCTTCAAGTTCTAGGAAAACCCATGACAAAGAGTCGTTTGAAGTCTAGCTAGTATCTAATGATGTTATGCAGCCTGATTTTCATCCCATCCCTGAAGTTGCATACAAGAACAATCTTGCCAGAGCCCTTTCTCACATACCCCAAAAAGTTGTAATGGTTCAAGATGTAAGAAGATGCTATAATTGTAAAATAGGAGCCATAGGAGATATGGAAATAAGAGAAGCCTATGAGAAGTTGTGTGTAGATGGAGTTTTGAAAGATGAATACAAAATTGCTGAAAGGAAGGGTTTAACACGAGTTTTGAGTTTTCCCACCATATTTAAGACATAATGGATTAGACTTGTATTAAGTAAAATTTGTGATGGTAGTCTATGGCTAGAAGATGTTCCCATCAAGATAAGAAACACATAGGTGCCCAGTGGAATAAAAGAGGAATGACAATTCACACCATTCAAGATCCTCTCATTGAATTTTCTATTAGAGTTATTGCCCATTAATTCTATCAATCCAGCAGACTCAATAGTGTGCCATGTACTATAGTAGATGTAGGCTACAAATTGGTGAAAAAGGATCAGACTTATGATCTTGTAGAACTACAACTACAATAGATTAATGAAAACCTAGCAGCTATAAGAAAGACAAAGGGTGCCCAATACAAATTTGGAGCAATTTTGGTTTGTATATTCTTTTATGTTTAGAATGAATTTCCTTCTTTTGGAAAAGTTACATGGAGAAATGATAGAACTATCATATCCCAAATTGATGAATATATAGAACAAATGGGAGACAATTTTGATGCACTGATGACAAGCTATTTTGAGGATTTCAAGAAATCCATGAAGCAAAGGGTAAGAATACCAGTTTCCTTAGTGGAAAGACATACTAATGATATATGCTTCTTAGTTGATATTGATTTTACCTATATCGAAGCAGCAGTTCCAAGGGTGAGATGGCTAAGGCCATTTGGTTATGAGATCAACATAGATGAAGCATCTACAACAATAACTGCATTATTAGCAGAAGAGACAGACAAGAGTGCCCCGTACTTTGGCACTTATGATGTGGTATGGTCAAAGGTGAATATGGAGTTAAAAACTACCTCCATAATGAAGAAGAAAGTTAAATTGGTGAAGGAATTGAGGCTGAAGTAGAAGAAGATGATGATGATGATGATGAGGATGAGCAAGAGTAAGGCCAAATGGAATTGACTCAAGGCCTAGGTGAAGACAAGGAGGAAGGTGCTGAGGAAGAAGAAGCCAAGGAAGTACCAACCCAAGCTGAGCCAAAGAAAAGAAAGGCAATAGTACAGCCTCCAGCCTAGCCCAAAACAAAGAAGGGTGCTAAGCCAACTCAACCCAAGCCACAAATACTAGTCACAAGGGCTACCGTAAGGGCATCTTCACAAAATTCCAAGGATCAAATCAAAGAGAAGAAGAAGGCAATTGAACAAACTAGTGAAGCACCAAGAAAAAGAATAAAATATGTAGCACAACTAGATTCAGATGGGGAGGAAAGAACAAAGTCAAAAGATATCAGCCAATTCAGAGTGGTAAGTCATCCTCCCAAATCAGCCTTAGATAAAATTTGTGAAAAAATTAAGAATGTAGACTTTACTGATTTGAAAAGCATTGAATTCAACAAGCTCAACAAAGAAAAGAAAAACAAAATAGAAGAATTAGTATATGACATGATGGCTGAATTCAAAACTACAACTCTAGAGCTAGACAATACCATCCCTAGAGAATTATATGAGATAATTGAAAACAAATGGCATCATTTTCTGAAAATTGAAAAGGAGATAAGAGAATCTACCTTAGCACAGGTGATGCCTAACCCAACAAGAGGTCAAATGACAAAGGCTAATAAGAAATATAGTGGCAATTTCACACCAAAGCATAGCGCCTTTGATATTTTACAAAACAAGATTGAAAATGTTGTCAATATGTCAACAAAAATATGGAAGTTGATATATGGCTTGACTATTATCAAAGATGGAGAAGAAGATCCCCTTGAGGGACAAAACATAGAACATGAAGAGCCTAGTGAGAAAGAGGAGGAAGTAGTAAAGAATATAGAGAAAAAAGAAGAAGAGAAGAAGGAAGAAGAAAAGAAAGAAGAAGAAGAGAAGAAGGAAGAAGAAAAGAAAGAAGAAGAAGAGAAGAAGGGAGAAGAAAAGAAAGATGGAAAGGAGAAATAAACAGAGGAGGAGGAGACACAAAAACAAGATGAAGCAACAATAGCTGAGCAGGAGTAGTAACAAGATCAGAGTGTGCAAGACACACAATTGCCACCTTCTAGCCCTCCTCATGTACCCATCACACCTACAGAGACTATAACTATACAGAATGTTCCTGATACTTTTGCTTAAAACATCAATCCTTTAACTACAGAGGATCTCAAAAGAATCCTTGACCAATCCACACAACAAGAAAAATTATGTATAGATCCAATAATTGTCAGTGTGGATGAATTAAAAAAGTTAGTAGAAGACACAGTTAGAGATAAGATGAATCCACAAGAACCACCTTCCATCATCTCTACAACTATTAGTGGTCAACTTCAAATGCAAATAGTTGTTTCATCAAGAATAGTTGATACCACAGTATAGAAGCTGAGTGAAGAAGGAGAAAAAAAAGTAGAACAAATAGGATAGACTATTACATGTGATCGTATAGTACAAAAACAAGGTGCACTTCCTAAAATTTCTATAATTGATCAAGGTAGAACATAGGAGAAGGAAGTAGAGGAAACTCCTAAAGAGTAGGAGGTAATACAAACATTGATAAATTTTCCTACCTCAGAAACTCCTTCAAAATGGCACTGCAAATATTAGCACCAGGATCAAGTACTACAAAAGTTGCAAGGGTAATTCACTATGGAGATCTTGAATTAGATGAGGAGATAGTCATACCAAGTTATGACTCAAAAAAAATAAGCATTGATCAAATCAATGAGGTGTAGGAAGCATTGAATAGAAGAAAGAGGTAGGAGATACTCAGGAAGGAGTATAAAAAAAAGGAAACATTACATGAGATTAAGGACATTTTTATCAATGACTTCAGTTTGCAATCACCAGATGAGTCAAAGCATATAATGGAGCAATTATCAAATATTGTTGACTAGGTGACAAATGAAGACCAAGAAACAAATGTAAAACTTATGGAATGGTCTGAAAGGAAATTCCAAGGGAAAGTAAATGAGAAAATATTGAGTGAGATTGCACTTTCCCAGGTTGAATTGGAAAAAATGCTTGACAAAGTGAAAAAGGTACTTGAGAACATATTCTCATTGTACACAAAGCTATGTGACTTTTCATACTTCACACAGGAGATAAGCCAAAGAATAATGAGCCTGGAGAGGAATCTAAAGATTTCAAGCATGCAATTACCCAAAGATCCAACTCATAGTAAGAAGTATTTTAATCAAACACTTCACACCTAGAAAGAAGTAGCTGTGTTGACAGTAGAAGAGGCCACCATCAAGAAAAAATTGATATAGCTCCAATCCTCCATTACCCCATATTTGGAAGCACTCCATAAAGAATAGGTCTATGCAGAAACTATTCTCAAGAAAGATCCTAATCTTTCTACTTTAGATGGACTTGTTCACCTTGCTATAGAGACTACCATCCAGCACAAGTCATTAGAAAGTTCTTTACATAATTGGATGCAACTCTCGGGATGATTATGGAGGTAAATAGAAAATTTTTGGTGAAATATGGTCTTAACCTTAGCACTCTTTGAAATAAGTGTCAAAAAAGGGGAGATATTATAAGATGAATGGGGGAGACAAGATAAAAAGGGGAGCATGGAGACTAGATAAAAGGGGGAGATAAGATAATACAACACAAAATTTTGGTTACCAAGATAGCATAGATAATGGCA
Organism: Cupressus sempervirens; assembly: GCA_028749045.1. NCBI lineage: Eukaryota > Viridiplantae > Streptophyta > Pinopsida > Cupressales > Cupressaceae > Cupressus > Cupressus sempervirens. The sequence goes on along the minus strand of CM053791.1, from coordinate 292,983,061 downwards.
CAATCTACTCAGATGGAGTTACAATAATTTTGAGGTATATATATTGTAAGTTACAAAATTTTGATCAAGTTTTCTTTAACCTCTATATATACTAAGCAGATTAGTGAATGTACTCATAAGGTTAGATAAATAATGCTTAGTTAAGTGTTTTTGTCACTCATGTCAAAGGGGGAGATTGTTAGTGTCAGAATGGTTTTGACATTTGAGTACCAGCACACTTAACCACTTTCTACATTGGATCCGAGCACACTACATATGCCAAGCCACAACATGTGCTGAGTTAGATAATCCAATAGGTGCCGAGTGATCTTTAGGTGCCAAGAAGACTTTTGGTGCCAAGTGAAGATCAAGTGCTGAGTGACTTCAGGTGTTGAGCATGATACAAGTGTCAAGTAATATTTAGGTGCCAAGTCACAGATGATGCCGAGCAAAATAGAAATGCAATAGGAGCCGAGTAAGCCAGTTTTTTATATATGCCAAGCATCAGGAATCAATAAGTGCTGAGTAACACAGAATGCACATATGATTTTGTAACTTTACTAATTTAGATCTAAACCATTTTTATGGCCGACATATAATGAATCTCAAAGGATCAGACAGATAAGATCGAATCTTTTATATTTCCTATGCAATCTACATGTAGCCAATAAGAAAAATGGAGAAGGCATGCAACCAATAAAAAATGTGCGAGGAATGAGCATGAAATAGAGATTCAATATGGATCATAGACCCTCATCTTACCCTAAGTCTTCGAATGTCTTTATAAGGAATATGAAATCTCATTTTAAAAATGATGGATGAAGGAGCGTATGGGGAAATTATACTATAGTTTAGAGTAAAGAGTATAAAGACTTAGAGAAAGAGAGTAGTAGTTAAATATTTAGTTGATCAGAACAAAGCAAGGGATACAAATGAGTATCAAATCTCAGAGGATCAAGATTAGAGTAAGCAGATCAAGTGCGTGTATTCAGAAATCAAAGGATTGTAAGCTATCAGGTTTATTATGTCTAATACTCTCTAGCCATCGCATTAGAAAGAAAATCCTATGTTGATAGGTTAGCTTAACAGCTATTTTGTTGATCCTTTAAATAGGTGATTAAATCCTTTAACAGGGTAACACTTCATGTAAAGTGTTTGTAAATCCTTTAATCAGGTCACTATTAACACAATATAAAGCCTTTAACAGGGTAGACCATCAGAAGTGGTGAAACATTATTACTGCAATGATTTTGTGGGTATCATCCCCACCCCAATTTTACCTTCTTATTCCTGGAGGGTTTTTGGGTTACCAAAATCTGAAGTGTTATGTGGTGATGCATATATATTTCTCATGATTGCTTAATGGTTATATGCATGCATGTTCATTTCAATAATATGTTATTAAGGGTTTAAAAATAAGAAGCTAGTACTTCTGATTCACCCCCCACCCCCCCCCCCCCCCTCTCAAAAGCATTCTTCCTGTTTGAATATTCCAACAGATAGAACTACAATGAAGGCTTCCAAAGTTACCTACAGAGACCATATTTCATAACACATATTAAAAAAACCAGAAATTATCCACCTTTGAATACTCAAAGAGGTAATAACTTGTAAATCAAGTACCTTTGTAATGTATGAAATGATAAATCTTGTGATAAATTTTGTTAGGAGATATTTAAAAGATTATAAATAACAAAAAATCACATACCATCTTTGGGTTTCTTCCATGTAAATGGATCACATTGCATGCCAATCTATAGGTTTTGTGATATGCTTATGATCAACACTAATAAAAAAAAAAGAATTCCCTTTTGGTTAAAGTTGTTATTGAAAGTTCTTAATAAATAGATCATTTTGAAAGAATCCCTTCCCAATTTGAATGAGAGATGTTAAATCTTAATTACCCTATGTTGAGAAGTTAAGGGCCCAAGTTGTTGTGGCTGAATAAACAGTTGAAGCCAAGCTCTTTGTCATCCATAGTTGAAGATGATAGAGATTGGAAAGGCATGAAGTTTCCCCTACAACTTTAGCTATCAAAGAAATGATGACCATAAAACTAGTGGCTTGATTCCTAATAGGGAAAATAATGGTAAAAATGAGAATCCTATTGGAATGTTGCTTCTGGATCCTGCCCAACAAAATAAAAGCAATATATACAATCAATTTGATATTTTAGATTATATGCTAGATATTATACTAACAAATCACCAAAAACCATTAACCAATAAGAAAGAATATCATTGTTACCACTTACCAATGAGATAATGATGGTCAATAGAATGGAATGGATTTTTCACAAAAAATTGGTTGATGTTGATCAAATCAAACTTTTACAAAAACAAAAGTGACACTTTAGTTATATACTGAAAACAAGCTTGTCAATTACACCTCATTTTATAATATATTACATGCCAATCCTTTTCTAGCATAGTTCCATTGAAGACATCAACAATATGCTTGCATTGGTTGACATGGCATTTGGTAAAATTAACTACAACCCATGTTTCAAAATTTGTTGGTCAGAACTATTAGAGAAAAAGGTTAATTTAATTTAATTTATTAAATTTCCTTTTCTCCCTTCTTAATATTTTTCTTTATGCAATTTTGCATTCTCATTTAATAATTAATTATTAATTATTAAATAACATTTACTTTTTGGGTTACCCTTTTTAGGTTTTGATCTCCTTCTATAAGGATAGTCTGTTTGTAATTATCTTACATCTTTTTCATTTCTTTGAATACAATTTGCATATTTTCAGAATAAAATCCTTGCCTCTTCTTGTATTTTTCTTCTTTGTGGTCCAAGTTTTTACATGTAGGTATTCTTTAAGATTTGTAGATTTTTATTGCTCAAATTCTTCATGGTATCAGAGTGTAGGGAGTTGCAAGAAGAAATACTTGTGTTATTTCCAGGTATTTAAGACCAAAGCTTATTTAGAATGGAATTTTTTTATTAGATTGGGGGTTGTTAATGTGTTTCTATTTGTGATCATGAACTAAGATAAAGTTCCATTTTGGGGGAGATCAATGATGTGTAGTATTTATTTTCATCCTTCTATTGTCAAGCTAACCTTAGAGAATTATTTGTCTTGGGAAAAGGGGATAGAGAATCACTACCTTGAGCAAGATGTATTACCCTATCTCCTCTGACACGTTTATGAGCACAATGATTATGAAAAAAAAATTGCATGGTTTAATAGTAACCATATTTTCTATGGACTAATATGTCTTCCTCTTTCTAAGGATATTTTATATCATATACAACACATTGGGTGCCCTTTCATTGCTTGGACCATCATTCAAAAATTCTATGGAGACATTGACTCTTCATCTAAAAGTGATGATTCCTTGGATAATTAGGCTTCTATGAATGATGCCAAGATTTTAATTCCTCCATCTTGTATGAACACATCCTTCTTGGATGATCAATTTATTAATAACCTTAGTTCTCCTATTGTTTCTTTAGAGATTAGAGTTTCTTCATTGAAAGATTCCAATATTTCTTCACAAAAGGATATTTTGTGTCTTCTAGATTCATTTCATTGGGATAGATATCTATCAAACATATCATTTTAGTTTCTAGAATCCCTTATTTTAGATCTAGATGATAATATTGATTTCATACATCTTCTCTTTGATGAAGGTGATTCTTCTTCAATTAGTGTGAGGGAACCTTTTGTCCCTCGTATTCCTTCTCTACATGATCATTCTTCATGAATTGATACAAATTTGGATACATCTACACAAAATTTTGAAGAGATTTATTTTCCTTCTGAGGAGATAAATGTATCTTTTGATTATGTTCTACAATAGTTTCTAAAAGATTATAGGTGAATGCACAAAGTTGGGTCATAATTCCACGAAAGTCAATTCTACAGAATGATACCTCTAATGAAATGGGTACCCGATTTTTAAAAACAGGCACCCATTTTTTGCTTAGGCACCCGATCCTAAATTTAAATGCTGCGCAACCATTTTTTAAAAAATCAGGTGCTCATTTTTTGTTTTCAAAAAATGGGTACCCATTTTTGAAAAAATAAAAAAAAAATTAATTTTTTAGAAACTGGTACCCATTTTTTTACTAAAAAAATGGATACCCAATTTTAAAAAATTTGGGTATCCATTTTTTATTTTTAAAAAATGGGTAACCATTTCTTTAAAAATTATTTATTTTTTATTTTTGAGGGGATTTTGAATGCCGCTTTTATTTTTTCAAAATAGGTACCCATTTTTTGAATTTAAAATATCAGGTGCCTATTTCTTACAACGTGTGGCGGGATTTTGTTTCTTGCCTCATATTTTGGATTAGGATAGGTTTGGTGAGCCCAAGCCTATGCCTTAACCTCTCAAGATTTGGTTAAGGCATTGAACTAACAAATTCATGCCTTGCCATAATTTTTAGAGGGTTTCTGATCAAATTTTTGTACAAAACAAAAACCCAATAGAGCTCTCACTGTCTTGATTTTATAAATATAAATTTTATAGTGTTATTATTTCATTTACTATTTTTGTATTATTTTTTAATTAAAGGTGCTACCTACATGTAAAATAACAACGTTCACTAAAACTTTAATAATAACTTTTTTATTTTATGATTCTTCTAAAATTAATTTATGTGTCATCAATCTACGTTCAATTATTTTGAAGTTAAAAAAAATTATTTAGAAAAGTGCAATTTTGATCAAATTATGGTGTCCATACATGAGAGGCTTTAAAATTTACCTTTATAGACAATTAAAAATTAATAATAATAAAATTATTCAATAAATAATTAAGGAAAAATATTATCATCAATCTTTGGTGTGTTAGGTACCCTTGTTTAAAAGGATTTATGAAAAATCATTTATTTGTGTCAAATTATGGTGTCCATACACGAGTGTGGTATGGTCCAGAAATAGGCTTTTTAAAAAAGTGATTTTTAAATATCCATACCTAAAAAAACTATCATATGGGTTCACAAATAAATTACATATTCAAAAAGTAGATTCCAAACACTATAATTTTTATTTCTGAATTTTTTTATATTCAATCTCTAAATGCATCAAATTTTAACATCAATTGACAAGAAATTTCAAAAATAGGAAAAACACTTCCTCTTTTTGCCCAAAAGTGAGACCCAACTTCTTTCACTTACCCTTATAGCTATTTCAAGATCTATATAGAGACCATGGAGCATTTGGTAGAGGCATCATACATCTTGAGATTTATTCCTACATATTCCTTTCAGGAATGGGGAGACTTCATTCATACATCTTTAGTTACATTTCTTTCTAAAGGGAGGAATGTTGTTCAAAGATCATGGACCACCTTCTGCACATAATGATGGGCATCTACCATTCACTATACACCATGAAGGGATCTATCTTCTCTTCCATTTCACTTTCTCGGAGATCTTCTTAGGGTCAAAGAAATTTTAGTATGGTAGTTTTAATGTTTTATTAGCATATTTTTTAGGGGTTTTTTTTATTCTCATGAGGTTTTCCCTCTTTCCTCTTTGTTTTGATTAGATATTTCTTTTCTTAGTTATAATTGAGGGTTTTGGTGACTAATCCAAACTACAAGCGACTACATGATTTATGTTTCCAACTCTATGCTAAGTTATTTTCTTATCCACAACTTCAGCTCTAATGATAGATCATCACCCACATGCATAATTCTTTATTGAGAACAATAGATCAATCCATTATTAGCTGAGATTTCTTAAATGAAATTGTAGTTAAGATTGTATATTTCAATGCATATGAATGAAGATTTTAATTAATCAATGAGAAAGATAATTTTTGTTTGAGCAACTCTATTTACTCTACTTTTTTGATTTGTAATTTGGCTTCATTATTTTAGCAGATTCTTAATTTATTTTGTATCTTTAGGTTGCAAAATATTACATGGTATTAGAGCTATATTTGTTGTTTCTTGTTCAATATTTGGAGAACAAGGAGAACAAGGGTTTGACAGAAAAAATCTAACATTTTTGGGCATTTTTCTTTGATTTTTGGAGGTGTGATAGTGACAATTCAAAATAATAATTATAGAGGTGATTTTCAAATAGCTTTATCTCCCTCATATGAAATACTTTTTCCAAGCAATTTTTTTTTTGTTTTGAGGTAGAATTTTGTAATCTACACATTGGTGCAGGTTGTTTGTGATCTCTATTTCTAATTTTTTTAAAAATCACAAATGTTGGCTTTTGCAACTTCAAAGGCTCTGTCTGGGTTCATATGGACACATATTTTGGTGCTTTTTTTTGAAGTGCATGATTTATTGTCTCCTTTCTAGATCAGGTATAAGTTTGGAGTAATATTGAGTGGAAATATTACTTTTAGCATTTGGTCATTTTTTGGCTTACAAAAAATAGGTATTTTTGATTCATATCTAAAGCTTTTTTGCTCTTCTCTCACTTATGCATTCCTTCTAGTAGCTGGGCTTTGGGTTTTTACTTTGTGGGAGATGTTTTTTCATATTGTTTATGTTATTTACTTTTGTAAACCATAAATACATTCAAAAAACAATACAAACACCTTCTAAAAAAATGGCCAAGACCTCTTCTTGTCTAGATCTTCTAACCCCTCATAATTATCACACGTGGAAGACCTTGATGACATGGCTTCTCTGATCAAAAGGGTTATGGTCTTGTTTAGATGTGGTACAACCAATTTTACAAATGCCTTTTGAGGTCATGCAATATATGAAAAAGATGGATGAGGCAATAGGACTAATTTCTTTACAACTCTCTAACAATCAATAGTTTCATCGTGATGGGTTTAATACCCCTCTAGCTATGTGGACCAAGCTTGAAGGCTTGTTTAGTACAGTGGATGAGTTTAGGGAATTTCACATTGAGGTAGAGCTTACCTCTATTATGCCAAATTATTTTCCTTCCATTAAGGACTTCTTGATGAAGTTCAAACAATAGAAATCTTTATTGTGGGTTGTGGAAAGATAAAGACTATCACTGAGTTTATCTACCTATTTCTTTCCAAGCTTTGCAAAAACTTTCATATTTTTTATTCTATCTTCTTTTCCACCAATGATGCTTTGGGTAATAGATTTTCAATGCCATCCTTTGAGGTTTTTTATGATCGGTTAACTCAAGAGAAAGATACGTTCTCTTAGTTGGATTCTCTGATAGGCTCACAAACTCACACATTTTTAGCTCTTCCATCTTCAAAGATGAAGAGAAGACTAAATCTCATTCTACAAAGTCTTAGATTGATTCTAGCACTCATAGTTCATCAGGGCCACCTCCTCCTAAACGGGGTAAATCAAAAGCAAAAAGATCAAAGTGTGCTTATTGTAATAAGCCTAATCGTGATGAGTCACATTGCTATGAGAAGAAGTTAGACGACTATGCCAAATAGGTTTTAGATTTGATAGATATCCTTCAAAAGATAAACATTGATATTCCTTGTACTTCACATAGACCTTCTTCATCATCATCATTTCATTTAGAAGGTAAAGATATAGGAAAGGGTCATGCACTATGTGCAAATACTATTCCTCATTCTTCTAGATGGTTACTAGATTCAGATGCTTCACACCATATGGCATCTTCTTAGGATTTGTTCTCTTCTTTTGAGGCTTCTCCTACTCCACACATTTTGATGGGGAGCAACACTATTATGACTATATGTGGGAAAGGTTCTATTGACATTGATTTAGGTACATTTTATGTTTTACTTAGTGATCCATCTTTTTCCTTTAACCTTCTCTCTATTTATTAGATTACACATAGTGGGACAAGGAAGACAATTGAGTTTGCACAGGATTTAGTGCACATCAAAGATAGTGAGACGTGTACTATTATTACTACAAGGATTCTTGATCATGCTTCCCACATATATTCATTCTCACATTTTGGTCCACCATCTCCACTATCAGAGACTTACACTCTTTTTTCAAGAGAGTCTACTAAGCTAAAGTTGGGTTGCTTGAACTTATATATTGTTCCTACAACCAATGTTGTGACTTCTATGCCTCCACCTCCTATTTAGATTTCATCTCTTGCACATGATTACTCTTCAACATTTCCTACTATTTCAGCTCTAGTAATCGAGCCACCTACTACATTTGTTGAAGATATATTAGAGGGTCCACACATATAAACTTAGATGATAGATTCAACACACCTATTATTCCGCCTCCATTGGAGATTATATTTCAAGATTCTAATGCATTCTCCTTTGAGCATCAACTATTACTTCTAGCTGCATCTTACATACATGGGTTTTATTATACTTTCCCACTACCTTAGTTTCCTTTAGATTAGAGCCACATTGGTATGTTTGTCGATACAAGATTTTTTCCATTCTGGTGGAGCTATGGAGTCTCAATCTTCTATCATGGTCTTGCGAGATTCTCCTGATATGTTTTGTTTCTGTATTCTTTTCTATCTCTTTTTGGAGTAGAGTTTTTCCCACTGGTCTTCCTCTATTTCTCCATTTTGTAGAGATTTTATTATGATTGGTTACCTCATTAGGCCTTGTTGCTGGGACCCAAGTTTTCTTTCATCATTGAATTGTAGTTTCCTTTCTCTTTATGAATTGTTTTAGCTACATTGTTGCTCATCTTAAGTAGAGTGTTAGAGAAAAATGTAATTTTAATTTCATTTATTAAATTACATTTTCTCCCTTCTTAATATTTCTCTTTATGAACTTTTTTATTCTCATTTAATAATTAATTAGTAATTATTAAATAGAATTTACCTTCTAGGTTACACTTTTTGGGTTTCAATCTCCTTCTATAAGGATAGATCATTTGTAATTATCCTACATCTTTGACAAGTTTTTACATGCAGGTATTCCTTGAACTTTTTGGATTTGTGTTACTCAAATCCTTTAGGACCATGGTCTAAAATAAGGTTTTCTCCACAAGTTAGACCAAATTAGTTAAATTAAAAAAGTCCATATGCAATTGTTAAATAATACCTTATTGTTGAAATTTAAATCCATTGATGTATATAGCGTCCTTTTTAATTGAGCACATTAATATTATATCCCACCCTTATCAATTTGAGAAACAACACCTTTCAATCTCTTTATAATAGTATCAGTTATTGCTTCTTGAATACTTGACCTCTATCCTTACTTTGATATGTGAGAATTAATTCCACCTACAAGGTTAAAATTTAAAACTTCAAGAGATTATCAATACTTACAACATTCAAACCAAGGTTCTATGAAGTCATTCATAGTTTTTGTTTGCATAAAAACTTACAATTATCTATATGTCTTGTCAACTAGAACCAAAATTTGTAAAATTCATATGCTCAATCCTATTAACTTCAAATTTTTTTAAACTCATCCACAATTTCAAAAAATAGATGACCATTATCCATGCTATAGGGTTCAACTAATAATACCATCTCCCCCATAGAGGAATCATCTATCAATTTGTAGGTACCCACACTACTTGTTATATTGTACTTCAACATAAGTCAATAATTTATTAATAGTGGAAAAGGTAGCTTACCTAATGAAGGATCATGAATCCTAAGAAAATATTCTACAACACAAAACTAAGTTTAAGAATATGTATAGTTTGCAACAATAGCCTAGTAATTAACTAAACTTGCTAATGCAAAATTATAGATGAAAATGACATCATACCATTGATTTGATAAACTTTTGAATGCAACTCATAATCAAGAGTGCACATACAACTGCATTCTATATGCATGGACAATAGATAAAGCTGAAAAATTGTACCACATTTATATTTATTTAATAGGTCTAGGTTAGTGAATAGATTGTTCTCCAAAGAATACATACAAATTAACTCTAAAATGCCTAGATAGGAAGACTAAATAAAGGCTAACAATCAAGTCACTTCACTATTGAGGAGTGTAAGTGCCCTCTGAATTTATCCAACTACAACTCCATGTGTGTGATTTACAATGAATTTTCATTTAAATAAGATACATAAATGCATACTTTTACCAAAAAGTACTTAAAGTTCTCTCATCATACTCTTAGGTATGGAGGAATGCTTTCAAAGATTACAACATAAACTAAGGCAAATCAATAAACAAATTTTTTTCTAGATTCTTCATACTTGGAATAAAAATAAATCAAAGAGTTAAAATAAATATGGAGAAGGAATGATAATCTAATATAAATGATAACCAATACCACAGAGCAATTGACGTAACAATTCACAAAGTAAATATCACACCAAAGTCTAAACACATAGTATTAAAATGTGTAATGCATTGATGTAGACAAATAGTTTCCATCTAGCTCAAAGTCAAAAATGGAAAAATATGATCACCAAAATCTTCCAACTTTCCATTAATTTTGGCTTTCTTCCCCTCTAGCACAAAGCTTTCTCCTCCTAGTTAAAAATTGGAACCTTGTTCTAATTTCCCATGGCATATTTATGTCTTCCCTTTGGATCAATTTCTTTTCAATTTCATAACTAATTCTTAGAATGAGAATCTCACTTATCTCTTTTCTTATAAGTTCATAACATAAAAAAACATAGCTTATAAACATAAACATGTTAACAGGTTGCATTTGCATATGCTCTAGACACATGACTATATTCCAAGTAAAAGCATCATGTATTGTGGAGAAGATGTTTTCATTTGGACTATTATCCAACCCAGACAATACACCTTGACTATGTATCACTTTGCATCATTTTTTTGACTATCCTCCTAATAATCACTTGAAATAATTTTAAAATTCCATCAAATGGTCTATCTATGCTCCTTGTGTTGCCATCTTATATGGATGGCTCTCTATACTGGAAGTACCTGAGCATTCACAAAACCATCATGGCACAACTCTATCTTCACCATAGATGTGAGAATTCAAACATAGGCCACATATAGACACTATAACCAAGAATATTTAAGTCTAAACTAGTATGTGGGTGGCGCATCAGGTGTTCTCCACTTGTCTTCATTCCTTTTAGGACAACATCTCACATGTATTGTTGAGCATATTTTATGCATGGTTTCAACATAATTTCCACACTAAGATTCAACTCTAGCATATTGTAGTAATACATTCGTCCCCCATCTCAATCACACATGGATGTTGTGGTTCACAAGAAATGTATATAATCCATGTGCCTATTGGTGATTCTTGCATTAAGTATAATAACTTACTCCATTATGTATGGAGGATCTCACAATTATATCATCATGAAACCACAATGTGTAATGATCTCTGGGAGCATATCACCCTACTTTTAGATGAATATTCATAGGAGCCCATCCACATGCAATTATCACATATTTGGATAGCATGACATTGTGTCAAATAAATTGCAGCCATTCATTGTGCTTGATTTTCTTCTTTCATCATGAAAATCTCTCTAATTCACCCTTAGATCCCTTCCTATGTGCTCATCAAACTTGAGTATTTTATCAAAAAGTTCACATGCATTATCAATGCTCCAACATTTTGGGTTTGATAGAGGTTGACACTTGTTATTTCATCCCATGCAGTCAATCAAGAGCCATGAAGCTTCCTCATGTTTTATAGCCATGACACAAACAAGATATGGTTGATCATATATCATGACCTACTAATTTGAGATCTCATACCTTTTAGGCCTACCTATCTATATTTTATCTATTATGATGAGTTCTCCACTTCATTATCACTGTTATTTGCAAAAACTTGTAGCCCATTCCCTCCTTATAATTACTTAACCACTATGGTTGCATAAGTATTTTTCTTTGAATATTCAAACTAGATTCATGCGATCAAGTTTCTATCTATAACTTCATGTGGGAATAGGGCTATAAATAATCAATGATCTTTTCTATGAATATTCATTCAAAGGCTTATTGCATCTTAAGATTATATTTTTTACATAAGAAACCATGTCACACTAGTATTGAAGTTTTGGACTTTGAGTTGGCATGATGTTGTTTATGCTTTTGACCATTGAATTATAAGTTCCAAAGGGGCATGCATCTAGTCTAGATCTTTCAAATGACATTTTCAATGCTTGCATAATTAGACACTAGTGATGTTTCTTGTGGTTTCATGGTTTTGCAATATGAGTATGAATGTTTGTCTTGCAACCCAAAATGGAAAATGATAGATCAAATGATATTCAATCTTAGCACCATACCATTCACTTTTACACATGATTGAACCTAGATTTATATTCACCTTTGAAATGGTTGAAAAATTCCTATATCTACCATTATAACAAGGAGGAATTTGTACTCCTAGTCTATTCTCCATATATACATTTTTCCATGAGTGATCATGCTTCCTATTTGGGCTAATGGAATGGCTTCTTGAGGGGACTTGACTTATGATGTAAACCCATGTCATTCTCTTTTTATTTTTTTACTCCTAACTTATACATCAAATTCTAGACTTGGATCTTGAACCTTATCTTCAAAACACTGAAGTTGTACTTTTGACCTTCTATGTTGAACCATTGAAGCTCTTTATTGAACCACCAAATTATACCCATTTAAATGTCTTTTAATTGAACTTTGACTCTGAAGTTGAAGTAAGATCAATTAGAATAAGTTATTGAACCTGCATGAAAAAGTTGAATCACTTTGAACTTCTTTTGAACTTAGTTTGAAGAGGTTCAAGACCTAAAACTAAAACTTTAAATACCATGGTCTATATGGGTACCAACCATCTATTTTTTTAAAAAAAATTATAGACCATCATGAATGTTAAAATTCTAGTTTCTATGGACAACCAAGCTATACCATAGATAGTATTAATTTTCTTGGGTGTTGAGGACATTACCCTTTCCTATAACAGTCAAAGTGAAAATGTTCATAATGGTATATAACTTAAAATACCTAATTAAAGACCTCTAACAAAAAAGAAAACCTGTTGCATTTTTTCAGTTCCATTTGATGTTTTTTCTATATGAATTGAGATTGTATATTGACCCATGGCCTCCTTCTGCATTGCTTAAAACCAAGAGATTCAAATAATTAGTTATCATGCAATCATAGGTTAATGCTAAGGTTCACTTGGTTTCAAGAATATTTTAATATTCTCTACTAATTAAGGCTAACCACATGAAGGTGGAATCTAATTTGACCGCACCCCTCCCCAACATCTAAATTCCTTGTTAACGTTTAAAATCTTTAAGGATCAATCTTTAAAGTACTTAGAAGTTGAGATAATCTTAGGGGAAGTGTTGGAAGAATGAATGCTAATGATATTCCTATGAGGGAGTATTGTAGAAACATGATTAGATCATTATCATGATGATATGTTACATTTATGATTGTGTTTGTCATTGATCTCAACATAGTCATTTTATATGGTATTTGACAAAAGAACAATGATAAAGATCAAGTTGATATGAATAGATCGTTGAGTGTTTTCACTAGTGAGGTTAATGGGAGATGCTACTAAGTTTCTATTATATGAATCTAACCTTGGGTGCATAATATATTGAGTCTAGAAGAAGTTATGCAAGTTTTGGTGAAGATTGTTCTAAGATAGAGTTTACTAAAGCATGTTTAGGTAAACTTTTTATATCTCTTAGTAGAGTTGTTATTCTGAGTAGAAAGGATAAAGGCATGTAGAAGACATGTTGGAGATGATGTGACTAAGCTCTCTCATCATAATATTATGCATACAAAAAGTAATTCAAGTTATAAGGTGACAAATTGATGTTATCACTAAGTAAAATGTGTTCTTAATGAGGTCCTATAATTATTAATTGAGAAGGTGTAACAATAGACTCAAGGGAATTGTTTTATGGACTGGTGTAAAGGAAGGACATTTTCCTTTAATATGTATGGAATATTGGAGGAAAAAGAGTGAAAAGAAGAAGAAAATATATAATTGTAAAGATATGTAGAGAAAAATGAAGGTTGAGAAAACTTCATTGCCAATGTTTTATTTTGAGATTCAAGGTTTGATATTTGGATTCAAGGTTTGTGACCTAGTCTATAAGGTCTAACAGTGATTGGTCCAATTGACAAGACAAAGGAAAGAGGATAAAGTACAGTATGAACAATTATTCTATAAGGAATGGTTGAGAGATCCATTAGACACTTGCACTAGAAACTATTTGGTCAGTGGGTCCTTCTGCCTTCTACAACTCCTATCATGGTTGACACAACTCCTTATAGGGTTGGAATCTCCTAACAAGGATTCAAAGTCTCTTAACAAGGACTCTTATGTACTAAATGTTTCTATAGACTCCTAATAGGGTTCATCCTCTAACAAGGAATATATATTAGTATATCTTTCTAGGCATCACTCCCACTAGGGTTTTCCCTCTAATCAAGGGTTTCCCTAGTTAACAATGTTATAATTCTTTAGAATAACTAAGAGGGGGGGTGAATCAGTTATTCAAGGTCCAAATGCCCTATTAATACCTTTTTACTAATTTTAATGAATCCATACATTTTTCATCCATCCAAACTTAAATCAATCATATAAAAAAATTACAGTAAATCAATATGCAAAGATAAAACATCCAAAATCAACACATGACACAATAATTTACGTGGAAACCCAATTTGGGAAAAACCACTAGTAACATGCTACTTGATTCTCACTCTTCTGAAGTGATGCCATGTTAAAGGCTTACAACACACTGTTAAATGTGACCCTGTTAAAGGATTTCACCAAACTGTTAGGAATGGGCCTGGTTAAAGGTCTTTAGAACATTCACTTGGAATGTCACCCGGTTAAAGGATTTATCTAATGGCTATTATACCAACCTAAGTCCATAGGATTTAAACTCACTATTACAATTGCTAGAAAGTAACGATAATGGTCTTTTGATCTGATATAACTTACAACATACTTTGCAGATTTCAAATCACACTTTCAGTTCAATCCTTATGCTTGGCTTCAATCACTTCAGCTCTGACTACTTGTCTTCCTCTCAAGCTTAGTCTCCTTGAGTCTTCTTACTCATTCTGCCAATGCAATCATCCTTGTGGTCATCTATCCAAAAAAAGTTCCTGTGCTTTCTTCTCCTTAGCGCATTCTTCAGCACTTCATGCTTTTATGCTTGACCACCTCTCTCTCTTTGTTTCATTAACTTATGTTTTCTTAAATAGAAATTTGATTTTCCTTTGCCACTCAATTCTCCCTCTCCAATTTTAGGGTTTCAAGATAGATTAGGTAGGATACAATGTATCTACCCCATATCTTGTTCTCTTCTAAAAACTTTGCCAGTTGTATCCTTGAAAAAAAAATGTTCTACATGGTGTTCTGTGCCACCAGCTCATCAATCTTATCTTCCTTTTAATTCACAAATTTCTAGATAACAACCTTGTCATCTTAGATCTGGCAAATCTTTGATTTCCAAAATAATGTAGCAACTCGACATTATTGAGTTACTGGTGCTCGACACCTCTATGTTACTCGGCACCTATACCTGCTCGACACTTGGAGTTTACTCAGCATTAACTAGGAATTTACTCAAGTCTTACTAGCTTGCTCGGATCCTCTCTAATGAACTTAGTTTGAGCTTTACAAAAGACTTAGCTAAAACCTTAAATCTTTGATATGTTTTAGTGTGCCCATTCTTTGTATCTTATAGTATGTCATCAAATACACTTTTTCATCAATGGCTTAGCTGATCCTTGTACTTCATTACAACATCATAACTTCAACCTTTCTATAGGTTTTCTAGTAACATCTTATTGATTGCCTCCACCTTGACAATCAACTAATTGATAGTATTTGGATCACTAAAGCAATTGTCATTCCTGCAAGTAGCAAGTTTGACATCAATGACAAAACAATGCTTGAGGACATTCTTTACCAGTTCCATATATTATGCTAACAACTTTTCTTATGATCATTTCAATCATTTCCAACAATCTCCCTCTTTGGCATTGATGGAAAACCAAACTGATCAATTAATCAACTTAGTTACCACCAAGATTGTATACATTGTCTTGCTGTATTTTTACTACTGATCTCATATATCTCCCTCTTTTTTGTATTGATTAGATTTACATATTTCTCCCTCTTTGACATAAATGCCAAAGATGTAGCATCTTTATCATGCAAAATATAAGCTTTGGCTTCTTGTTGATTTTCTCCCTCTGTCACCATGCTTGTGACTGATTTGGAGTTTCTGCTCCTGCTATCATCCTTTGCATCAACTTGTTAATATTTCAATGATTTATTCCTGTTGATGTAGGGCAGCTTCCTTGTTGCCTTAAACTGCTTGAGTTAGGGGTATGACCCCCAACTTGCCTCTAAGATATTCATAGGCATCCTTGGGCAATGGTTTGGTGAAAATATTTGCAGTTTGTTCCTTTATATGAATGTATTCCAACTTTACTTGTTTGTCTTCTACCAATTCTCTAACATAATGATACTTGATTGCAATATGCTTGGTTTTTGCATGCATCATTGGATTTTTGGATATATTTATAGCACTTGTATTATCACAATACAATATCACAGGTTTTGTTACTTCTTTCATTCCATTCAATAGATGTGTGATCCATACAATGTTTGTGCAATTGACTGCAGCTGCCACATATTCTGACTCTGCAGTGGACTAGGATGTACATGTTTGTTTCTTGCTAGTCCAGGTAACTAGCCTTTTGCCTAGAAATAATGGACCTCCACTTGTACTTTTTCTATCATCAATGTTTCCTCCCCAGTCTGCATCTGTATATGCATTGAGCTCAAATTTTCCATTCTTTTTGTAGTATAGACCAAAGTAATAAATTCCTTTGAGATATCTCATTATTCTTTTTACTTCTATGAGATGACTTTCTTTAGGATTAGTAGAGAACCTAGCCACTATTCCAACTGCTAATGCTATGTCTGGTCTACCATGTACAACATATTGTAGTTTTCCAATCATGGATCTGTACATTGTTTGATTGACTTCAGCTGACTCATCATTTTTGGATAGCTTATTTCTTGTTGCCATTGGTGTGTTGACTAGTTTGGATTCCTCCAATCCAAACATTTTAAGAATTTCTTTGATGTATTTTGATTGTGTAACAAATATTCCATGTTTGAGTTGATGTACTTGCAACCCAACAAAAAATTTGATTTCTCCAAACATAGACATCTCAAATTCATGTTTCATTTTGTCAGCAAAGCCTTTGCAAAGTACTTCCTTACCACCAAACACTATGTCATCCACAAAGATTTTAGATACAATAATGTCTTTACCTTCTTTTGCTTTGATGTACATGTTGTTGTTATCATTAGTTCTTTCAAATCCAATTTACACTAGATACTTCTGAAGTCTCTCATACCATGCTCTAGGTGCTTGTTGCAAACCATAGAGTGCTTTATGTAACTTACACACCATATCCCTATTGTTTTCATCAACAAATCCTTCTGGTTGTTCAATGTAGACTTCTTCTTCTAGTATACCATTTAAGAAGGTAGATTTTATATCCATCTAATAGACTTTAAAATCTTTGTAGGCAGCATATGCATGTAAAGTTCTTACTCCTTCCATTCTAGCAATAGAAGCGAATGTTTCTCCATACTCTATTCCTTCTTCTTGAGCATAACCCTTACATACTAGTCTAGCTTTGTTTCTGGTAATCTCACCATTCTCATCTAGTTTGTTTCTGAATACCCATTTGGTGCCAATCACATTCTTATCAGTTGGTCTAGGAACCAAACTCTAGGTTTTTTTTTTTTCTTATTTGATCAATTTCTTCTTCCATAGCTTTATACCAGTCATCATCTTGTAATGCACCATATACTATCTTCGGTTTAGATTTGCTGATTAGACATGATTCATGTCTTAGTCTATTCCTTGTCATTGGTCTTGCATCTTTGTCACCAATTATCTGTTCAGCAGGGTGATGTCTTTTTATATATTTGGATAATCTTGGCTCTGTCCTTGTTTCCATGTTTGATCTTTTAGATTCAGAATCACTATGCACTTTGTTGTCAGGTTGTTCTTCATCATGTGTACTGTCTTTAGAATTAGATTGTGCATTTTCTTCATTTTACAACTCGGCTTCTGAATGCAACTCGGCATTCAATGGTTGTGACTTGGCTGAAACTGATACTTGGTGTTGATTTTCAATTTGATTTACATCATCCTCATCAATAGTCATTCCTTCATAAGAATATACAAAGGTTCTGTATTCTTCCATTTTCTTTGGTATTTTAGCTTGGACTTCTATGTGCTCATCAAAATTTACACTTGCACTTTCCACAATTTTGTTAGTGTTAATATTCAAACACTTATATGCCTTACTTCGGGTGGAGTAACCAAGAAATATGCCTTCATCACTTTTTGCATCAAATTTTCCATTTCTAGTATCTTTAAGGATAAAACATTTGCAACCAAACACTTTGAAATGTTTTACATTGGGTGAGTAACCATACCATAATTCAAAAGGTGTTGTATTTGTACCTTTTTTGACTTGTACTCAGTTCAATGTATGAACAGCTACACTTATAGCTTCTCTCCAGTATTTTAGAGCAATAGTCTTTTCCATCATTAAGTTCTGGCATAGTCAATCATAGATCTATTTCTTCTTTCAGCAATTCCATTCTGTGGGGGAGTTCTAGGAGCTGATGTTTGTCTTTTGATTCCTTTGTCATTATAGAATATCTCAAATTTATTTGATGTAAATTCACCACCTCTATCTGATCTTAGGCATTTCAAGCTCTTTCTAGTTTCCTTTTCAACTCTAGCCACATACCACTTAAACATTTGAAAAGCATCAGATTTCTATTTTAAGAACATAACAGTCATCAACAAATATCATTATGTATTTATCTCCTCTATAGCTTTGTATTTCCATTGGACCACATAAGTCAGTGTGAACTAACTCAAGTATCTCTTTAGATGTATAGTTTTTTTCTTTTGAAACTTGACTTTGTCATCTTTCTTAGCTGACATTGTTTGCACATGATATTATCAAGCTTCTTCAATTTTGGTAAACCTCTGACTTTCTTCATTTTACTGATGTTGACTAGATTGTCAAAGTTGACATGACATAATCTTCTATGCCATAACCATTCATCATCAAATTTTGCAAATAGACAAGAAAAATCATCCATATCAAGGTAAAACAAATTACTCTTTGTTTGATCTCCTTTTCCTATCAGTTTACCATTAGTATCATAGATTTTTGTAGTTTTGTTTCCCAATTCCACTTTGCAACCTACATTGCCTAACTGTGAGACACTCAGTGAATTGTAGTTTAATCCTTCAACATAGTATGCATTGTCACATGAAATTTTTTCTATGAGCTTAATGGAACCTTTTCCTTTGATTTGACACGGAGCATCATTACCAAATCTAACACTATTTCCATCATACTGAGTAAAGTTAACAAACTTACTTTTGTCTCCTGTCATGTGATGTGAGCATCCACTGTCTATGATCCATCTGTCATTCTTGTTTATACATGTTACCAGTGCTATGGTCTCTTCTTCATCAGATTGGTCCTTCATGGCTACATAAACAACTTCATCATCATTATCATCAGAATTTTCTTTAAAAATATAACACTTCTTACCTTTTTCTTTGTAATCTCTCTTGTCATCATCTCTTTTGTTCTTGTATTTTTTGCCTTCCTTGGAATCCTTTTTCTGTGGACACCTTGCAACAATATGACCTACTTCATTGCAATTGAAACAAATGATAGGCATCTTACCTTTGAATTTTCCTTTACTCCTGTGAAATCTTCTGGCAAGCAATGCTTCCAATTATTCCACATCTTCCTCATCAGTGCTACTGTCACTGGATACATACTTCATTTTTCTTCCTTTCTTTGATTTCACCTGTTCAGCATCTTTCAGTGATAACTTGGCCTTAAAAGTAGATTCAACATTTTCAGGTCTGTAGTTGTCAAAGTTAGATAACTCAAATGCAGTGAGTCTACCTATTATACCTTCAAAACTTAGATTATTTCCTGGTATACATCTTAGCTCTTGTATTGCTGATACTCTAATAGCATAGATAGGGAGCAAGGTTCTTAAGAACTTAGTATTAATAGTATCTTCATCCAGTTGACCACTCAAGCATCTTATTGCACTTACCACTTCCTTTATTCTTGCACCATACTAAGCAACATTCTCATTTTCTTCCATTTTCATGTGATCAAGCCTTCCTCTAAGACTTTCTCTTTTTGCTCTTTGTACATTTTGATCTCCTCCATAGATGTCTAATAGGGCTTTCCACATTTTGAATGTAGTGTCACATCCTTTGATATAATCAAATTCAGCATAGTTGAGTGCAGAGGCAATTTCCAACATTGTCTGATTGTGTTCTTGCTCTTTTTTCATGTCTTCTACAGTAGGAGCACCTATTGGATCTACATGTTCAGTGACAATTGAATTTTGGGCATAATCTCCTATGGATCCAAGATGTATCTTCATTAAACTTTTCCATGCAACAAAGTTATCTTTGTTGAGCTTGAGAACTTCTCTCTTTGGCATTTTGATCTTTTTTGCTTGTAGTCCGTTTAAATTGAATCAACAGTCAGGCTCTGATACCAATTGTTAGAATTCTTTAGAATAACTAAGAGGGGGGTGAATCAGTTATTCAAGGTCCAAATGCCCTATTAATACCTTTTTACTACTTTTAATGAATCCATACATTTTTTATCCATCCAAACTTAAATCAATCATATAAGCAAGTTACAGTAAATTAATATGCAAAGATAAAACATCCAAAATCAACACATGACACAATAATTTACGTGGAAACCCAATTTGGGAAAAACCACCAGTAATATGCTACTTGATTCTCACTCTTCTGAAGTGATGCCTTGTTAAAAGCCTGCCCTGTTAAAGGCTTACAACACACTGTTAAATGTGACCCTGTTAAAGGATTTCACCAAACTGTTAGGAATGGGCTTGGTTAAAGGTCTTTAGAACATTCACTTGGAATGTCACCCGGTTAAATGATTTATCTAATGGCTAATAAACCAACCCAAGTCCATAGGATTTAAACTCATTGTTACAATTGCTAGAAAGTAACGATAATGGTCTTTTTGATCTAATATAACTTACAACATACTTTGCATATTTCATATCACACTTTTAGTTCAATCCTTATGCTTGGCTTCAATCAGCTCTGACTGCTTGTCTTCCTCTCAAGCCTCATCTCGTTGAGTCTTCTTACTCATTCTGCCAATGCAATCATCCTTGTGGTCATCTATCCAAATAGAGTTCCTATGCTTTCTTCTCCTTAGCACATTCTTCAGCACTTCATGCTTTTATGCTTGACCACCTCTCTCTCTCTTTTTCATAAACTTATGTTTTCTTAAATAGAAATTTTGATTTGCCCTTGCTGCTCAATTCTCCCTCTCCAATTTTAGGGTTTCAAAATGGATTAGGTAGGATACAATGTATCTACCTCATATCTTGTTCTCTTCTAAAAACTTCACAAGTTGTATCCTTAAAAAAAATATGTTCTACATGGTGTTCTGTGTCACCAGCTCATCAATCTTATCTTCTTTTTACTTCACAAATTTCTAGATAACAACTTTGTCAGCTTAGATCTGGAAAATCTTTGATTTCCAAAATAATGCAACAACTCGACATTATTGAGTTACTGGTGCTCGGCACCTCTGTGTTACTCGACACCTATACCTACTTGGAACTTTGAGTTTACTTGGCATTAACTAGGATTTTTCTCGGCTCTTACTAGCTTGCTTGGCTCCTTCTCTCTAATGAACTTAGTTTGAGCTTTACAAAAGACTTAGCTAAAACCTTAAATCTTTGATATATGTTTTAGTGTTCCCATTCTTTGTATCTTATATTATGTCATCAAATACACTTTTTCATCAATGGCTTAGCTGATCCTTGTACTTCATTACAACATCATAACTTCAACCTTTCTCTAGGTTTTCTAGTTACATCTTATTGATTGCCTCCACCTTGACAATCAACTAATTTATAGTATTTGGATCACTAAAGCAATTGTCATTCCTGCAAGTAGCAAGTTTGACATCAATGACAAAACAATGATTGAGGACATTCTTTCCATATATTATGCTAAAAACTTTTCTTATGACCATTTCAATCATTTCCAACAAACAAAACTAATGTAACTGTGTATGTGCATCTTTTTATGATTGTTGTTTATCTTGGTTACATGGCTAAGATTAATTAAGGTTGATAAATGTTTTAATTGGATAACTAATTCAGACCCCCTGCCTCTCATTTATCTTATTGGACTATTATTTCTAACAGGAAATCCATCTTCATTGCTCATGAGAAATTCATTACAATTCTTTAGTATTCATGTACATCTAACATGGGTACATCCAACAATGTCCTCATCTCCTCCTACATAAAATGAATCTAATATTAAAAAATGCCCTCTAAGAAATAATAGTTCAAGTGAAATAAACACATGAAAAATGAGAGATAAAAAGAGGAATCTACTTACCAATAGGCATTTCCATTTCATTTGTGGCCATGCTACATGTTGAGTACATTTTATTGTTTTATTATTTGAATTATGGAATATCTATGCAGTTGGATCAATAAGCACCTTTAAAAAGATCACTCTTTATACATACATACATCCATATACAAAGATCACAAGGGAATGACAACAAAATGAAGAGATCACAAGGGAATGATAAAAAAATGCAACAACCATAAGGGAACAAAAATAAAATGCTAAATCTCCACTAATCTCAACCAACATTGAGCTCTCCACCCTCATTTGGAGCATGCCACCCTCATTCATGCAAAACACTCCACAATCAATCAAATCAAATGGGGAATTATTAATATCATGGTTTATTTTTTAAAGTTTATAATCCATAATCTATAGTCCACAAGATCTCTTTGTATATATACATACTTACATACATAGACATACACATATGTGTGTCTATGTATGTATAAACACACATATATATCCATATACATATGTATCTATATACGTATATATACATACAAACATATATGCATACATATATATACATACATGTATATACATATATACATACATATACATACATACATACATATAGAGATGCATATATACATACACATATATACAAACATACATCTGCATATGATATTTTATCACCTTGGAAAACTATATTTGATCCTGGTAGCTGGGAACAACTAATTTTTCATTTTATTGTATCTAATCTGATGACAGTTCTACAAGAATTTGAAATTAACCTAGCTAATCAACAACTGGAACAATTTAACTAGGTTATGGGTTGCTTCTTTCTAAAAATACTTTCTGTTGTTGCTTGAAAATGTTGTAGGTTTCAAATTACCCTGATGAGAACAAGAAACATCTAGGGTTAGCTAACTCACATTTTCAACATGTCATTTTAGACACCGAGCCAACTATAAGGCTAGACCCTTCTTCTACTTCAGGCTCTGCAAAACTTAGGTGGGTGGACCTCAAATACAATTAATATGGTACCGGTGTAAAAACATATTCCTAAATCTATTAAGTATAGTTAATCCTTATTTCTCCTATTAACTCATGCAATAACATAGGTCTATAGTTGCTAAATGAAAATCTATGAAATTCATAAGCTGCACGAGGGTTAGACTTTTCAACTCTTCAACATCAAAGGAGGAAAAGCATTTCATTAATAATGATGAATACAACAAAACCCCTAATATGCAACAACATGAACAAGTGATCTTTTAATTGATCAATGTCTTATCTATTGGGAAATTCCATGAATCAATCACATACATATGGCTACCTAATACTTATTTTTATCTTTAGATATTTGATCTATCCATTCACCTCGTAAATAGACATCTATGTTCAATCTAAATCCCATTCTTACCTGATATCCTCCTTAATAAAATTGCAACCCTGTTGATTTCCTTGAAGCATTTACATAACCCCTTGAGTTATAAGCAACAACAAAACAACATACA
Organism: Cupressus sempervirens; assembly: GCA_028749045.1. NCBI lineage: Eukaryota > Viridiplantae > Streptophyta > Pinopsida > Cupressales > Cupressaceae > Cupressus > Cupressus sempervirens. The sequence goes on along the minus strand of CM053791.1, from coordinate 292,959,287 downwards.
ACCTTAAGGGACTACAACTATGACCTAGGCTCTTTGTTCAAAGATCATAAAACATTTAAAGTCACTGGTAAAGGAGACAAGATTTAAAATGAAGCTCAACACCTACTATTCTTTGTATTGATTTCCTTGAAATAATACATTCATATGCCTAAAATTAAAACATAGAAACACCTAAAAGATCTGAACCATCTATGTTCTCTTCATTACGGCTATTCATACAAGAGAAATATACTAAAGAAAATGTGGTGTCACAATATTGGGAATACATCAAAACTGGAACCAAGACATGATATCATAGTAGTGAGTGTTTTTTCTCCAAAAATTGTAACCAACCCCTACAATGGATGAGAGAAAGAAAGATATAGGAGAAGAGTGAATTCCTAGATCTACTGTGAAGATGACATGTGTCCACTTGAAAAACCTCTCCTAACAGTGAAAAGAATCTCTCTAATCTCTCTCTACAACTGGTGAATCAAATCTTTAATCATTTTAGCCTCCAAAAGCACAAAATATCTGAGATGTTTGATTGAACAAATAACTAATTTTAATGCTAGATTTGAACCCAAGGCAACAACAAAAATCAATTAAAATGACCTCTTAAAAGAATGAAAACCTTTTCAGAATTTGTTTTATGCTTCAAAAAACATCAATGTTTGCCTTTTAATTGATTCTTATGCTCCATAATGAATTCTACCTATTCCACTGAGAATGCCCCGAAAAACACAAATCTGCTTGCAGAGAAAACCAGTGAAGACCTGCTAAAAAATTGACCTCAGAAATAGATAGTTCATCTCTTCCTAGTTCCAATGACATATTGAAGTTCCTATTTTGGACAAAAATTTCCCTTCTAGTAGCATTTTGAAAAATTCAGGCCTAGGCTATGAACAAATCATTAAAATATGAAAAATTTAAAATTTAACATAGAGAAAACTATATAAATCTTAAATATATTTGAGTCTTTTATACTATGCATTTGAAGTCTACTGAATTTTATTTTATATCTTATTTTCATAGCTCTCCAATACTACGATGCCACATGCAAATCCTTCATTGGTCAATTATCCGATAGACCCCACCTCACATTATGTGATTTGAAATATTTAAAATTTCCCCTTTATTTTATGCCCCTATGGGAATAATTAACACATTAATATTTTATTAATATTTAAAACCTTCTCCTGAAACATCAAAACCTGATCACTGTATCTTTACGCTCATATGAGACTTTGCTTTATGCCTATATTAGAATGTGCTCCATACTTTACATTACACTCTCATAGTAAAACCTTTCCCATAGCATCAGGACCTTTAAAAAATTCTTTTTTAATCATATGCTTCTCCATTCTTCTTTACATTCTTTCAACCCAAGCGTACCGTCGCAAGACTCTAAAATTCATTTTCTGACCATATGGGTTGGTCATAGCACCAGAAGGCTTTTCAAACTTGTCTCTGATCATATGCTTGGCTATTAGTATTTAACAAGTCAAAAGCCTTTGAATATGGCTTCTTAAACACCTAGGCCTAATATGTGAGCCCATGGCTTCCAAAGTCGCATGTCTTTCAGACATTATAGAAGGTGAGCATTGTTATATTTAAACCTCTAAAACTTTGCCCACCCACTAAATGTGAGATAATGTTCTCATTTTTTCCCTTGCTTTGCACTTTTCCTTCAATGGCACAAATTTCTTTTATGCTTTGGAGATATTTTTGAGATTGTGGCTTCCATATCTCAATGTGCCTCCTGCTACTCCTTTTTGAATGTGAACTTTGCTTGACTACCAGTCTACTACCCATTCAACATGGAGTTCCTACTTGACTAGTTGCCTTCCTTCATCATTGACTTCATCATTTGATGCAATGGCTTCCCTATCATGAATGCCCCTATGCTTGCTCTTTTTTTTGACTGGCAGCTATAGATCTTCTTCTTTTTACATGGTGTTAACCTCTATTCTAATGACAACTTTGTTTCCTATGTTGTGTTTTATCCTTAGATGTGGGTGGTTCCTTTACAAGCTACTCCCTTTCCTGTTACACATGTGGAATCCCTTGCAAACCAAATTCTTCTTGCCACCTTGTGTCTAGAAGCTACCTACTATATTTGCTCCTATAGCTTTCACATCTACCATGGGCACATTTTTGATCAACTTCATGGGCTTCTTTGCTTTTGACTGGTGGTTTTCATTGTGCATGGAGAGAGTGGAGCAATGGGCAGGGGTATCCCAATGAAATTTTGTGAGTGGTGAAATTGAATCTCCTCATTACTCTACATGAAGTAAATGAGATAAGTGTTGTTGTTGAGGAGCTTGGTGATGACACCGACCTACCATCCATCATTGGCATAGGCATCGACATCTTGGTAGAGAGCATAAAGAAGTGTAGGAGGGGAGAGAGAGGGTGGAGGGGCCTCAAATGTTGTAGGGTCACCTTCTCTTTCTCTTTCTTCACTACTATTGCACTGAACCATGTCCTTCTAAAGCCATCTTCATCACTCACCACTTCTACATCCCCTCCCTCTCTCAACTCCATCTTCCTCACAATACTCCCCCAATTCTCTATTTTGATATTCAAGTGTAAAGAATTCAAAGTGTGACTACATTTTGAAAATTGCTTCTCTCCAACCTCAGTAATGGAGATGTTCTTTGATTCCAAATATTTATTTAATTTGTTCAGCTTAAAGATAAGTTCCATATTCTTTTTTGTGAGCTCATTGCAATCTCTCTCAAACTCATCAATCTCTCTTTTAGATGTCTCCAAAGCTTTGTGCAAGTCCTCTTTTGATTCATCTATGTATTGTATTGTATATGGATATGGTTTTTGATACTTAAAATTGGATATTTGTACCTCCAATTCTCTAATTTCTTCTTTCTTTGATGAGAGCTTTTTCATCCATTCTACCTCAATACTTTGTATTTCTACGTCCATGGTAGAAACTTCAAAACTTTTATTTTCATTGGATAGATGATCAATACCATGTGGCTTAAGTCTTTCTTCTAGGTCTTGAACAACAGATACCAGTTGATTATATGACTCTTGTATCTTTTGCAGCTCCAACTTAAGATAACTATTAGTTGTCTTATTAATTTCTATCTCTCCTTGTAAGTTTTGAATGATAAACTCTACATTTTTTGAATCAACACGTGCAACATCTCCAATTCTATGACTTCCCATAGAGGCTTGCAGGGGTGATCTTAGTTCTTCAACTTCTTTCTTGACCATTATCCTCCAATTTTATTAGGTGATAATGTAAATAGAGCTTTATTCTTATACATCTCCACAAGGAAAAACTCAAAATTTTCATATAACTTTCCAAATGCCACTTAAAATTGATTCATATTTGAAACAATTTAGATGCCACAACAAATTCGTGAAATTAATCAGGCCCTAAGTGGTCCAACTAATTTTTATTTTTTTTCTCTAACAACTAACTTCTCAAATTGATCTATTGAACATCCAACATTGACTAGATTCAAATTTGATCAATGCTCTATCATTAAAAACTCATTTTATCATTAATCTACACAGGTGTGATTTTTAGCTAACAAGGCCTATTGATTGTCTTTAAAAACTAACCTAAATAGATAACTAGGATCTAAAATCAACAACATTAAATCTCTATTCCACATACTCTTAACTCATCAAATCTCATCTGATGACAAATTCTTAGTCAAAAGATATTGACTGTCGAAGTTGCCCTTTCAGAATTGTGTACAAGCAAATATGTCAGAATCAGCTTTGAAAACTAGGCAAACTAATATTTGGGGCCACAAAAACTAGGGAATTGGTTTACTATTATGAGGATATTATATATCTATGATTTGGGCTCATGAAGAATAACAAGATGCATTTGGCGAGTGGTCAAAGTAGGCTACTCAAATTTGCAGATATGAAACACAAGATAGAAAAGGTGTTTATGCAAATAGAATGGACCTAGGAATGTGTGTAGAAAAATTCATGAAGATTTGAAAATTGGCACAATTAAAGTATTTTTAGAGAAAATAGTGGTACAATCTATTCGACCTCACCTATTATAGATTTCAAGATATAACATCACAAACTAGGGTACCAAGAAATCTACACTTCTTGACACTAGTAAAAAGTTAGAAATTACATTTAGAATTATGTTTCAAAACTAATCAAATAGATTCATCATAAGCTCAAAATTGAAACATAGCAAGCCTTTAACTCTAAAATGCAACACAATAAGAATTCTCACATTTGGGTAGACTAGACAAAAGTTATAACTTGTCAAATAGGGCTTCCTAGAATTTACAACAATTCACATCAGCATGACATAAATAAATAACCAACTTTGAGGGATTCAAAACCTAGTCAAACGGATTTTAAATGACTCAAAATCTGAAACATAGGATCTTTGGTATGGACACAAAATACTCTCAAAGTGGTTAGTCATGAAACATTACTGGGTGGAGGATATTCAATTGCAAACATGGCCTCCTATTGCTGTTTGACACAGGTGAAAATGTATATTTGACAAATGCTCAAAATGGTAGTTTAACTTAATGAAATGCAAGGTGTTAGAAACATTAAACACCTCATGGGGCTCAAAAGTACAACTAGGTACATATGCATTAAAAGTGTTTAAGGGCTTGATTTTCTCAATGCTACTCAAAATTGAGGCTTCAATTTTGAGTCCAAATAGTGGATCTATCTGGGGATGCATGCCCCTTGTAGGCATGGCAAGGATTTAGATCTCTAGATGAAGAAAACCACACATCTGACTTCAAAAACTCCTCTTGCACAACTTTATTGAAAACATGGAAACAACTACTCCTACTATGTACAAATGATGGCCCTGGGCCACCAAACTTCAACAAAACTTCTTACCTCTATCATAAATCTGATTTTCATCTAAATTCTTATGAGGTAAGCTAGAAACATTATTCATATCAGTCTTTCCAATTAGATTAACATCTTGAAACACACCACTTATCAAAACTGAATTTACACCTTCACTTTCATAATGTGTATAAAAACTAGCTTCATTTTCAACCACTTGCTCATTATAAAAGTTTTGATCAGCATGCTCATGAATACCAACATCACACTAAAACTAATCTTTATAAACTAATTCACGAACATCATCAAATGGAAATACAAAGGCCTTATATCCAACTTCATCAAATGAGTTATATATATTGCTCATACCTGACTTTGCAACTCCTTAAATGTTTCCTGCTAGATTTCAGATGAGTAATTAGATTTGTATTCACACATAACATTATCATCAAAATCTGAAATCACTTCATAACCTCCCAATGTATTTTCATAATTGAAATGCTGATCAATTTTTACTTCATATGAGTCATCATAAAACTTACTATGAAGTGTTGGCTTCTCTTCAAAGATAACTCCATCAAACACCTCATCTTCAAGCTCACAAAATGCCACATCATTAGAAATTCAATATCATTGATGGAAGAACAATATTCTAACTTATTACAGCAATATGATAGTGTATCACAATTTGCATCTAGCTCAACTAAATCTGAAACTTCCATGTCCTCTTCAAACAATGGATTGATAACTCCATGTAGGGATCCTCTTTGAACATTTGGACAAAAGATGGGTTATTCATCATCACAACCTTCATCATATAAGGCACTAGTATACACTTTAAATTCGGTACCCATTTCATTCTCCTGGAGACTTTCAACATATGAAGAAAAGTCATAACTATATGAAGACTCACTTTCTATTTCTTCTACCAAACATATAGTGTCCATAATTATATTATCTTCATTATCTTGTTTAGGATAACCATTATGGATAGACCATGATTCATTCCTGAACCCCTCACTAGATGCTAGATATTTATTGTCTAATGTAAGAACACTTGACAACCCTTCACTAAAATCTTCATATCCAAATTCATTAACATCAACTAGATTCAACATTTCTTTATCTTCATACCTTGAGAACAAATCATTCTTAAATTCTTGATTGAATAACTGATTTGTATAATGCAAAAAGTGATATGCACTTTCCTTTTTAGATTCAGAAAAAGAATTCATACCTTCACCTTCATATGAATGTTCACTACCATCATTGCCTTGTTCTTCTCCCATTACATCCGACTTATAGGAAGATGAACATATACTAGCATTGTCATCTTCTTGACTCAAGAAACAACTCTCGCCATTGTCTTCACATGATGCTTCTTCACAATATGTCAAATCAGCAAATTTATCTTTATCACTTGGAACATGAATTTTAGCTTCTTTGTTCTCATATTGAGATGAATATCTTTCAACTTCAGATTTTATAACATTCTCAACATGATGCAATCTATGAATAAGAGAAATCATTTCTTGCATTTCTAACTGATCAAGTGAATCCATCTTACCATCTACTGCTGAAACATTAGAAACATGTGCGCTCTATTCTTCTAACTATGACTGAGATAAATGTGACTCACACTCTTCACCTTGTGTTATCTCTCCATGAAATGTTAGATTAGCAACATCAAACTCATGATCAGAGAGATGACTCCCAGCCTCTTCACTTGCACAAGACTGGGATCTAAATGTAGCAACTTCAAGTCTAGAAATATTAGTGACATCATCATACATATAATTATCATGAGAAGAACTTGCTGCTCTAGCTAAACCTTGATCTACAATATCATCACATTGCTCACTGCTATCAAAGTTTGAAATACATCTTACTGGTATAACATCATGAACATATGTGTCTTCATTTGCAAGAGACTCATTCTTCTCTATACACACACTCAGATTTGAAATTTCAATTTGATTATACATTACAATAGGGGTGTTGATCTTTTGATTTGGAACTAAAGTATCAACACTATGTTTAAATTTTCTTTCATAACCATTATACTGGCAATCATTCATAGAAAAATGACCTCTAATCAATCCATACTTCAAATTATTTTCAATATACCTAGCAGTCATAAAAGCCTGATATAATGTCTATGGTTCTTTATCCCTTAGCAAACAATTCATATTCGTGTCAAATGCATCAAAGTAAATAGCTAAAACACATTTGATCATCGGGTCTATAACTCCCAGGGATCTCATTCAAAAATCTTGAAAATTTGATCTTAAATTGAGGGACTAGTTCATCACACTCAATGTGAATCCTTAATAATTTATTATAAGAATTAGATATGCTTACCCTTTCTCCAAATTGCTCCATGAAGGCTGAATGCAACTTACTCCAAGATGAAATGAAACATGATGGTAAAATGGAAAACCAGTCTCTAGCATCACCTTCTAAAGTTTCAACGAATAATTTCATGTGCATGTCCTCATGAGCAATCTCATAGTCACCCATCAAATCACTGAAAACTTGAACATGATGATTAGCTGAAATAGTACAGTTCCCACTAAACTTAGGAAAATATTTTCTAATATCATTAGGAATAACATTTGGGAAACCATAGATATCATCAAAGCATAATGCCATGTATCTCTTGGTAGAAAAAGATCTACAAACATCACTAATTGGCTCCATACTTGATGAAAGGAGACTTGTCATTCTTCAAAACCTTGACACTCATCAATGATAATTCATATTTGTATGTTGTAGCAAGCTTATAACATTCTATCAATGAATCACTTCAAACACTTCACAAAAATTTACAAGCTAAAACTTATTCTCATGAAGTGTAAAAAACCTATTACACTATTCTCATCCTCCTAGTGCTAAAAATAACTTGATAGAGAACACGCACATATATCACTTTATTTCATGAAAAGAATAACATCATGAAAAAAAAATACATCAAGTGTTGATGCTAAAACCATTGATCTACTAGTTTGGCACTAGTGCTAACATGAACTTCCTCAGACCACATATGAAACCATTATAGAGATGCCACCTCCTTGATGAGGAAAATTAAATCACAACAATGATTTATTCTTCAAATAATTATACTTGCAGTAGATACACACAACACACAACACTATAGATCTAAAATGCTCTCTTTTCCAACAAGCTAAACCTACCCAAAAATACTGAAAACTTTTGATATTGAAATAAACCATGCACTGGTAGAGAGATTAGATCAGAGTCACCACTCACACTTAGTGAAAAAAGTTTTGAAACAATTTACCACTTGTAAATTCTAAGCCAGACTTTCAATATAAGAGAAACTTGTAGATCATCAACATCTTGAAAATATAATATACTTCATAAAAATTTATGACTCTGAATCTACAACAATACTTTGAAAACCACAAACAACTGAATTGACTGGAAATAAAACTTAGTAACAACACAATCTACATTCAATCCATCAAAGCTATTTCTATCTTGAACAAAGAAATACTAGGGTGCATGACATTTTGAATAAGAAAATTGGAAAAACACATCAAAAAACTTACTCCTAAATTTTTTTTATGTACTTCTCCTACTATATTGAATCTCCTTTTAAATTCTCAAGGTTTTTTTATCATTTAGATTCAATATAGTCCCCAGCAGAGTCACCATTTTGTTGGTGTTTGAAAATGATGTAGGTTTCAAATTACCCAATGAGAACAAGACACATCTAGTGGTAGCTAATTCCCATTTTCAACATGTCATTTCAAACATCGGGCAAACTATAAGGCTAGACCCTTCTTCTATTTCAGGCTGCAAAACCTAGGCGGGTGGACCTTAGATTCAATTAATATAGTACCAATGCAAAAACATATTCCTAAATCTATTTGGTAAATTTAACCCTTATTTCTCCTATTAACTCATGCAATAACATAGATCTATAGTAGCTAAATTCAAATCTATGAAATTTGCAAGCTGAGTGAGGGTTAGACATTTCAATTCTTCAACATGAAAGGGGGAAAAACATTTAATTAATAATGTTGAATTCAACAAAACCCCTAATATGCAACAACATGAACAACTGATCCTATAACTGATCAATGCCTTATCTATTGGGAAATTCTATGAATCAATCACATACATATGGATACCTAGACATATTTGCATCTTCAAAGATTTGATCTATCCATTCACCTTGTAAATAGACATCTATGTTCAATCTAAATCCCATTCTTACCTAATATCCTCCTCAATAAACTTGCAACCCTATCGATTTCCCTGAAGCATTTACATAACCCCTTGAGTTATAAGTTACAATGAAACAACATATAGCCTTAAGGGACTACAATTATGACCTAGGATCTTTGTTGAAAGATCATAAAACATTGAAAGTTACTAGTAAAGGAGACAAGATTTAAAATGAAGCTCAACACCTACTATTCTTTGTATTGATTTCCTTGAAATAATACTTTCATATGCTTGAAATTAAAACCTAGAAACACCTAAAATATCTGAACTATCTATGTTATCTTCATTACTACTATTCATACAAGAGAAATCTACTAAAGAAAATGTAATGTCACAGTATTGGGAATACATCAAAATTGGAACCAAGACATGGTATCACAACAGTGAGTGGTTTTTCTCCAAAAATTGGAAACAAACCCTACAATGGATGAGAGAAAGAAAGATATAGGATAAGAGTGAATTCTTGAATTTTTTGTGAAGACTACATGTGTCCACTTGAAAAACCTCTCCTGACAGTGCAAAGAATCTCTCTAATCTCTCTTTGCAACTGGTGAATCAAATCTTTAATCATTTTGGCCTCCAAAAGCACAAAATATATGAGATATTTGATTGAAAAAATAACTAATTTTAATGCCAGATCTGAACCCAAGGCAACAACAAAAATTAGTTAAAATGACCTCTTAAAAGAATGAAAACCTTTACAGAATTCATTTTATGCTTCAACAAACATCATTGTTTGACTCCTAACTGATTCTGATGCTCCATGATGAATTATGCCTATTCCACTGAGAATGCCTCAAAAAGCACAAATCTACTTGTAGAATGAACCAATGAAGACCTACTCAAAAACTAATCTTATAAATGGATAGTTCATCTCTCCCAGTCCTAATAGTATATTGAAGTGCCTATATTAGACAAAAATTGCCCCTCTAGTAGTAGTTTGAAAAATTTAGGCTTGGGGTGCAAACAGAGCATTCAAATATGAAAAATTTAAAATTTAACATAGTGAAAACTATATAAATCTTAAATATATTTGAGTCTTTCATACTGTGCATTTGAAGTCTCTGAATTTGATTTTATATCTTATTTTCACAACTCTCCAATCTTATGATGCCACACGTGAATCCTTCATTGGTCAATTATCTGGCAAGCCCCACCTTACATTATGCGATTTGAAATATTTAAATTTTCTCCTTTATTTTATGCCTCTATTGGAATAATGAACACATTATTATTTTATTAATATTACAACCTTCTCCCATAGCATCAAAACTCGATCACTTTATCTTTACACCCATAGGAGACTTTTCTTTACGCCCATATGAGAATGTGGTCCATATTTCACTTTATGCTCTCATGGTGCAACCATTCCCATAACATTGGGACCTTTGAAAAATCACTTTTTGATCATATGCTTCTCCATTTTTCTTTATGTTCTTTTGACCAAAGCATACCATTGCGAGACTCTAAAATTCATTTTTCAACCATACGAGGTAGTTGTAGCATTAGAAGGCTTTTCAAACTTCTCTCTAGTCATACACTTAGCTATTAGAATTTAACAAGTCAAAAGCCTTTGACTATGGCCCCTTCAGAGCCTAGGTCTACCACTTGAGCCCATGGCTTCCAAAGCTACATGTCTTTCAAACATTATACAAGGTGAGCATTGTTATATTTAAACCTCTAAAACTCTGCCCACCCGCTACATGTGGGATAATGTACTCATTGTTTTCCTTTCTCTATGCTTTTACTTCAATGGCATGGATTTCTCTTATGTGTTGGAGATATTTTGGAGATTGTGGCTTCCATATCTCAATGTGCTTCCTGCTACTCCTTTTCAAATGTGAACTTTCCTTAACTACCAATCTGTTGCCCATTCAATGTGGATTTCCTGCTCGACTAACTGCCTTCCTTCATCGTTGACTTCATCATTTGATGTAATGGCTTCCCTATTGTGAAAGCCCCTACACTTGCTCTTTTTTGGACAAGTGGTTGCAAATCTTCTTCTTTTCACATGGCGTCAACCTCTATCCTAATGGCGGCTTTGTTTCCCATTCTATGTTTTATCCTTGCACATGGGTAGTTCCTTTTCAAGCTACTCCCTTTCCTATTACACACATGGACTCCCCTACAAAAAAAATTATTCTTCCTACCCTGTGTTTAGAAGCCACCTATTGTCTTTGCTCTTGAGGCTTTTACATCTACCATGGGCACATTTTTGATCAACTACATGGGCTCTTCTACTTTTGATTGGTGGTTTTCATAATGTGTGGAGAGAATGGAGTAGTGTACAAGGGTATCCCAATGAAATGTTACGAGTGGTGAAATTGAATCTCCTCGTTACTCTGCATGAAGTAAATGAGATAGGTTTTGTTGTTGAGGAGCTTGGTGATGACACTAACCCACCAGCCATCATTTTCATAGGCATCAACTTCTTGGTAGAGAGCATAATGGAGTGTAGTAGGGGAGAAAGAGGGCGGAGGGGCATCAAATTTTTTAGGGTCCCCTTCTCTTTCTCTTTATTCACTAATCTCACAATGTACCACAGCCTTCTAAAGCCATCTTCATCACCCACAACTTCTACATCCCTTCCCTCTCTCAACTCCATATTCCTTGCATTGCTCCGCCAATTCTTTTTTTTGATATTCAAGTGTAAAGCATTCAAAGTGTGACTACTTTCTGAAAATTGCTTCTCTTCAACCTCAACAATGGAGATGTTCTTTGATTCCAAATATTTATTTAATTTTTTCAGCTTAAAGATAAGTTATATATTCTCATCTATGAGCTCATTGCAATATCTCTCAAGCTCATCAATCTCTCTTTTAGATGTCTCCAGAGCTTCGTGCAAGTCCTCTTTTGATTCATCTTTGTATTTTGTTTTATATGGATATGGTTTTTGATACTTAGAATTAGATATTTGTGCCTCAAATCTCTAATTTCTTCTTTCTTTGATGAGAGCTTTTGCATCCATTCTTCCTCAATGTTCTATATTTCTACTTCCATGGTAGAAACTTCAAACCTTTTATTTGCATTGGATAGATTATCAATATCATGTGGCTTAAGTCTTTCTTCTAGGTCTTGAACAACATATACCAGTTGATTATATGACTCTTCTATATTTTGTAGCTCCAACTTAAGATAACTATTAGTTGTCTTATTAATTTCTATCTCTCCTTGCAAATTTTGAATGATAAACTCTACATTTTCTAAATCAACATTTGCAACATCTCCAATTCTATGACTTTCCATAGAGTCTTGTAGGGGTGATCTTAGTTCTTCAACTTCTTTCTTGACCATTATCCTCTAATTTTATTAGGTGAGAATGTAGGCAGAGCTTTATTCTTATACATCTCCACAAGGCAAAACTCAAACATTTCATATAACTTTGCAAATGCCACTTAAAATTGACTCATATTTGAAACAATTTGAATGCCGCAATAAATTGGTGGAATTAGTCAGGTCTCAAGTGGGTCTCGCTAAAAAAAAAAATTGTTCTCTAATAACTAATTTCTCAAATTGATCTATTTAACATCCAATATTGACTGGATTCAAATTTGATCAATGCTTTTTCATTAAAAACTCATTTTATCATTAATTTGCACACTTGTTTTTTTTAGCTAACAGGGCCTGTCAGCTACCTTTAAAAATTGACCCAAACAAATAATTGGGCTCTAAAGTCAACAACATTGAATCTTTATTTCACATACTCTTACCCCATTGAATCTCGTCTCATGATGAATTCTCAGTCAAGACATATTGACTATCGAGGTAGCTCTTTCAGAACTACCTACAAGCACACATGTCAGGAAACAATAAATCATGTTTAGAATTGGCTTTGAAAACTAGGAAAACTGACATTTAGGTGCACAAAAACTGGGGCATTGGTTCACTTTCATGAGGAGAGTATATATTTTTTATTTGGGCTCATGAAGAATAACAAGATGCATTTGGCAAGTGGTCAAAGTAGGCTACTCAAATTTGTAGACTGGAAACACTTGATAGAAAAGTGATTTTTGCAAACAAAATGGACCTGGGTAAGTGTGTAGATGGATTCCTCAAGATTTGAAAATTGGCACACTTAAAGTATTTTTAGAGGAGAACATAGTGGTACAATCCATTTGACATCAGATATTATAGATTTTGAGATATAACATCACAAAATAGGGTACCGAAAAATCTGCACTTCTTGACACTAGTAAAAAGTTAGAAATTGCATTGGAAGCACCTTTGAAAACTAATCAAACAGATTCATCATAAGTTAAAAATTGAAAAATAGAAAGTATCTGACCTTTAAAATGAAACACAATATGAATTCTCTCATTTGGTTCAACTAGTAAAAACTTATAACTCGTCAAATAGGGCTTCACAAAATTTAGAACAATTCACATCAACATGAAATAAATAAATGACCAACCTTGAGGGATTCAAAACCTAGTCACATGGATTCAAAATGACTTGAAATCTAAGAAATAGGCTCTCTAGTATGGATACTAAATAATCTCAAAGTAGTGAGTCATGAAATCTTACTAGGTGCAAGATATTCAATTGTAAACATGGCTTCTTGTCGTTGTTTGACACTTAGGTTAAAATGTAGATTTGACAAATGCTCAATATGGGACTTCATGGAATGACTCGGAATGGTAGTTTAACTTCATGAAATTCATAGATGCATTGAATGCAAGGTGTTAGACACATTAAACATCTCATTTGGCTCAAAAGTACAACTAGGTACATATGCATTAAAAATGTTTAAGGCCTTGATTTTCTTAATGGTACTCAAAATTGGGGCTTCAATTTTGAGTCCCAACACTTTCTATGATATTTTTTTGTATATTTATTGCAAACTCTACCCATTTATTCTATTCTATATTATATTTGTGCAAGATCTTGACCAATCTTGAAAACTTGAATGCTGAAATGAAATCTATCGAGGAATTGATTGAAACATATGCACAAGAATATGACATCAATTTTTCCCTAATGTGGGATGCACACATGATGGTATTCAAATTTATGGATTTAGAACTATTATTATCTATCTAGATTTTGTAAAACAATAAGTTCTTGTACAATCTAGAGAAATATGGGTGATTTCATCATTGGTGTAGCTAGTTGAGATACATTATAATCAAACAAGAGAGAGTTTGTGGAAATATACCAAAAGGTGAAGGACCATCTTTAGAAAGAAATGACATGAAAAATACAATGGCTAGAAAACATATAGGATATTATGGGAGCACTAGATATAATCTAGGAAAGTATTACAATAGATACTATGACATTGGAATCATTTACAAGTGTCTTTGAGAATTTATAGTCTAAATATTGAGAGGACCACAAGTTGTGCAATTTGTCATGTATTACATCTACATTTACTTTTCCATTTCTTATAAGAGTGCTTCAAGTTTACGAACCACTTCAACATCCTCTGCATTGTTTAGAGATAATATCATTGTATGGAAGAGGCTCCTACAAGGGAATGAGCCTTGCGAGTATGGAATTTACATAGAAACATAACTTGCTTCTTAACTCCTTACACTCAACTCTTCGTTGAAGTTATTCTTCCAGTAGTAAGAGTAGCTACTGAAAATTCTTGGGAGCCAAGGTACCCTAAGCCTATGCCACATTTTTTTGGAGATATGGGATAAGTTACCACTAGCTTCACTAATTCATAACATTCTTGATCATATAGTGATGCCCAAATTAACATCAATAGTAGATACTTGGGATCTTTAGAGGGAGACTATGCAAATACATGCATGGTTATATCCTTGGCTTCCATTGTTGGGCCATCATATGGAGCCTTTATATGTAACCATTTTGGAACATGTGTGCAGTAAAGGCAAAGCAGAGGCAAGGGCACAAAGATCATAAGGGCATAGCATGACAATGCAATCATAGAATTAGGCCATGGCCATAGATTGAATGGATATTATTACAATATAATCAAGCTCATTTGATGTCATGGATAAAAAATAACATTTTAGTAATTTTAAGATATCATATAGGGAGAAAAATATTCAAAGTACCATGAAAAAAAAGAAAAGAAAGGGTAACATACCACAACAAGATATGCATTATAAGAAAAATACCAATAAAAAATGCAAAGAAAGGGAAACATAATATAGAGAAAGGGCATGACTAGGAAATCATAGATCTCCACACTCATTTGAAAGTAACCATGAAAAAACAAAAACCATGAAAATAACCAAAAATTACATTGCCATCACAAATTTTCATTGTAATTTGACCCCAAATGTTCTAGTGTTAAAAACCATGTCAAATGAAATAACATGCCTCTCAAAATGAACATAATTGGAAATATAGACCATAGAGAATGAAAAAGAACTTTAGAAATATGAATGATCAAGGATAGGTCTATGTTATGATCTTAATCATGCACAACATGAAACCAAAGGAAGGAACAAGTAGCTCACAAACAATAGAGTATTACAAGAACCCAAATATGTTTTTAGTTGATGCAAGATTGCTCCAAGATCGGAGACGCTCCTACATCAAACACTTGGGGTTGATAAGAACTAATGTCTATATTAGACATTCCTCATATTATGAATTGAATCATAGTGATCCAACTCATCTTGTGTGATACATGAACTATTCGCTATTTTCATATCTTTCTAGTGAACTAGGTATTCCATGTAGCCATTTCCTCTTGTAATGTTTCTTATTATGTTATTCACAGTCCTCTCAACATTGTCTTCTATCTTTTTAGAATAATCTTAGTTATCTTGCAACTCATCATTTGATTCAAATTAGTACTCATATGTATATCTAAACTATTGAATATGGGTGAAATATCCATGTCTTCTGGTAACTCTTCATAAGTGTTTCCACTACAAAATTTCTATGAAATCTTACATGGACCAAACTTCTTCATTTTTAGCTTGTTGTAGGTACCAACTAGAGATCTATTATTCTTAAAATAAATCATAACCTCATCTCCAACTTCAAAATATTTATGTATGTTCATCTTAACTTCTCTCTATCTATATTTCACATTATAGTTCTCCACATTTCCTTTTACTTTCTCCTGTAAGGCTCTCATGAAAATTGTAAAGTACTTAGCTTCAGAATTCCCTATCTCCATAGGAAAATATCTTAATTCTTTGTTTCCCTAATGATGAACTCTAGTAAAAATATCAAATAGTATATTCTTAGTGCTCCTATTCAAATAATTATTGTATGTAAACTCTATTTATGCAAAAACCAAATTCTAGTTAGTGGGCATATCTCCAACCAATCATCTCAAAAAAATACCAAAGATTCTAATTGTTACTTTAGTTTGTCCACCTATCTAAAGGTAAAATGTAGAACTAAACTTCAACTCCATATTCATCTTCTTCCAAAGTGTCTTCCAAAAAATAACCAGTAAACTTAGTATCTCTCTCTGAAATAATAGTCTTAGGCAAACCATACCATCCTACCACTTCCTTGAAGCTTAAATCAACTACATGTAATGCATTTGGTGTTTACTTAAAAGGTATAAAATGATCCATTTAAAAAAAAAATTCAACCATTTCCAAAATAAAATCATCACCTCTCCAATTTCTAGGAAATTCAAGAACAAAAATCCATACTAATATCTTTGCAAGACTTATCAGGTACAAGCAATGGTGAATACAATCCCAAATTTTGTCTAGTAACTTTTTTTTTTTTTTCTATATCCTCTAACCATTCTCTAAATATCCTTATATATTTGTAGCCAAAATTATCTATCTAAAATAAATTTCACTATTTTATGAATCCCAAAATGTCCAACATGTGCACCATTGTTTTCTCCTTCATTATGTTCTGTCTGATAGATCCTCTAGGTATGTATAACTAATTTACTTCAAAAAAAATATCCTCTCCAAGGTTTTGCAAAATTAGGAGTAGTTCATACAAATGCTTAAAGTTATAAAAAATAA
This sequence comes from Cupressus sempervirens, assembly GCA_028749045.1. NCBI lineage: Eukaryota > Viridiplantae > Streptophyta > Pinopsida > Cupressales > Cupressaceae > Cupressus > Cupressus sempervirens. The sequence goes on along the minus strand of CM053791.1, from coordinate 292,942,311 downwards.
GTGTTGATCTCAAATTGGTTTTCACAGTTGATTGCCAACACACTTAGGACATTTACTTAGTTCATGTTGAACTAGTGATACATCCTGAGCACAACATGGAAATAATAAACCAATGTTGAGTTGTAATGAGTGTCGAGTCAAAACTAGAATTACAATATATGCCAAGCATCAATAACTACATATGCTGAGTAACATAGATTGGAAATTTTTATTTTTTATGGCACAAACAACTAAGTAAACCATTTTTTAGCTGACGTAAGGATAGTTTTTGATCTTTTAGAGATAAGAACAAATCTACATGTAGATTCCCTATGCAATTAAATGTATCCAATCAAAAAATGGGAAGTATTAAGTAGAAAAATGGATGAATCTCACTTGTAGATTTATACCTAACCCTAAGCCACCTTTTTTTTTAAGGAGGACAAAGCCCTAAATTTTAAAAGGATAGTTGAGAGCATTATGAAGGGGTAAATGATCATATTGGAGGAGCAAACTAGATAGTTTGTAGAACATTCAAAGTGACTTAGTAATAAGAGTGAATTAAAAACTTAGTTAAGTGAAAAATAGAGGATAGAGGATATGACATTGATACATTAGATCATGAAGGATTAATCAAAGATTGGATAGAGGTGATATGTTATTAGGCAAGCAAGTGCCAACCACAAGATCTATGCTGAGACATTTTGACAATTGATTTTGGTTAAATCTCCTAGGTGGAGTAGTCCTAATGGGCTTTACCAAATCCTTTAATAGGGTGGCATTCCAAGTGAATGACCTAGATTCCTTTAATTAGACACACTTCTTACAGGATGTTGAAATCCCTCAACAAGGTGGGACTTAATAGTCTTTGTAAGCCTTTAACAGGGTAGATCATGACTCATGGTCAAAACATTGTAACCTTAATTGGCTACACTTTATTGCTATAGTAGTGAAGATTTGTGGTTGTCATCTGGTCTTTGGAGGGTTTCTAGGTAATCATTACTTACATATTTTAGATTCATTTACTTTACATGTTATTTTAGTATGTTAATGCATGTGATGTATGAATAGTAAAAATTTTATGGATTGAAGTTAAACTCCTGATTCACCCTCCATCAGAAGTTTACCTTTTCCACTTGTAATTTCAACAATTGGTATTAGAGCAAGGTTCTTAGAAGGAGAAGCTTTGCAACTTAGAGGAAAAATCTTTAAATGGAAGTCTACAAATTAGGGAAGACCATTGAGAACTAGGAGATTTAAATACATCTTATACTACATCAACTGAATGAAGCCATAGATGCTTTGAAGAGTTCCTTGAAGAGAAGGAAAGAAATTGCCATTGCAGAAAATGACACATGATATAAAGAGATCGACACCACAAAGCTGTGTATAGATGGTACCTATAGTGAATTTGATGTAGTAGTTGTATATATAATGGAAAAGAATAGAGCACAAGTTGAAGAAATTAGAAATCTCAAGTTGGAGCAAGAATCACAACCTATACTGCTATACAAGGTGACTAAACAAAAGAAGAAATCCATGGAAGACAAAGCCATGATTGAAGAAGACAAAAGAATTCTAGCAAATAGATTGGAAGATAAGCCAATAGAGCTATCTAGGATCTCAAACATGCAATTGGATACCTTAAGCCAAGTGATGAATGGTCATCATGAGTTGAATGTCAAGACATTGAGATAACTACATTGAAGTTACAGAATGAACAACTATAGAATGACCTAAAAAGAGAAAAGGAATTTGATGAAAGTTTCAACAAGCCAAAAAAAGCCATAAAATACTTTGAGCAATTACAGAGATCCCATAGATCTAATAAAGATACATTAGGATTGGGCTACACAAGCACTGAAGAAGGAGAATCATCCAAATTTACTGAAGAAAGGAATAACAGAGGTAAGAATTCCAAACCTACTTGCCATAATTGTGGAAAGAAAGGTCATATTGCTAATGTGTGCAAGAGAAACAATACAAATTAGAATGTCAAGCCTAAGAACATGGTTCACTATCATAAGTGCAATAAACAAGGTCATCAGGCACATGAATGAAGAACCAAAATCATGCATGTACCAAAATTTAAAGGATATTGCTACAACTATCAAAAGTATGGACATAGAGCCTTTGAATGTAGATCAAAGTCTATGTGGTCATCAAACAAGCAAACAAAGGTAAGAAACTATGGAAACTCTTATAATTGAAATTATAATACAAGATATAGTTGCCACTATTGTCAAGAATATGGACATATTCCTAAAAATTGTATTAGGACTCACTTCAATGGTAACTACAAAAGGTGGTTGAGTTAAAACCCATGCTTTAGTTGTTTCAAGACTATTCATATTAGCAAGCATTGTCTATCTGGGTCAAGGGCACCAAGTTGTGAGTTTGATAAAGGAAAAGGCAAGGAAGATGTTGAGCACATTAGGAATGAGATGAATACGACATGGAAGAAGAAAGATGGTTGCAGTACATCAAATGGAGAAGGGACCACTTCACCCAATGGGTCAAGTGATCACACCTCATCAAACTAAGCAAATAAGAGGTATGTGGGACTAATATTTTAAGTATTATATCATACATCAGTTCCAAAAGAAGTTAGTATTGAAAGGACTACATTAACATGAATGAAGATGGAAGATGTTGTTGAAAATTCAATATTAAATTTTTAAGTTTTCTTGTAATTGTTGAGCATGAACAGTTTTCAATGGATACCAAGTGGAATAATAGTTAGTGTTAAGCTACTAGATTAGCTAGTTTATGTTGAGTCCATAGTAGCTATAGATTGATGGTAATATCAATGGATGCTGAGTGAATTTGAAATCAAGTTAATGCTAAGTTTACAGCTAGCACTAAGTATTAATTGCAAGGGTATTTGAAGGGTATATGGTCATTTTTCACTCATTTCTTGTCATTTTGAATTTAAGGAAAAGGAAAAGAGTAGAAGGTGATTTAAAAATTTGTTCAAGGCATTCTCAAAAGATTATAGCAATGATCTCACTCCAATTCTTTAGATTTTTAAAGGTATATATCATAAGCTGAGCTATGCAGTTTGCATTTATAAAAATCCTAGTTTATCAAAATGGCATCTAGCTCAAGAAATGTAGAAGGGAAAGAGGTCTTGAATGTTTAATTCATTAGTAATGAGCTAAAATAACTATATTTCAAAGCAATTCTAGATGTTTCTTACAAACAAGATCCTTCAAGCATGTTATCCATGATTCCCCCAAAAGTCATTATGGTTCAAGATGTCAGAAAATGTTACAACTATAAGATAGGAGGAATAAGTGACATGGAAATAAGGGAAGACTATGATAGATTATGAAAAAATGGTGTCTTGAAAGAAGAATTCAAAATTGTTGAAAGGAAGGGTTTGATGCATGCCCTAGAATTTCCTACCATTTTCAAGACAAAATGGATAAGAATAACATTGAGCCGAATACATGATGGATGCCTATGGTTGGAAGGTGGACCAATAAAGATATCAAAGACAATAATCTATAGGGTGACTAGTTTCCCAACCCTATATTGGCCAAAGACTCTGCAGAGTGATTTCAAAGAAGTGATAGAGAAGAACACAGGGGCAAAGTGGAACAAATGAGGAATGACAATTGACACTATCACTAATCCACTGTTGAACTTTTCTTTTGGGGTAATTTATCACAAGTTTTATCAATCTAGTAGATTAAAAAATATACCTTATATTGCAGTAGATGTTGGATAAAAAATTGTGAAGAAAGATCATACATATGATCTAGCTAGGCTTCGACTGTAACAATCAATGGAAAATCTTGGAGTAGTAAGAAAGACTAAGAGTGCATAGTGCAAATTTGGATCAATTCTAGTTTGCATATTTTTCTATGTATAGAATACATTCCCATATTTTGGCACTATAGGATGGAAGAAAAATAGGTCAATTTTTGTTCAGATAAATAAGTACATTCAATAGATGGGAGAAAAATTTGAAACTATCATGACAAGTTACTTTGAAGACTTTAAGAAATCTATGAAGCAAAGGATGAGAATACCTATTTCTTTGGTTAACAATATTAAAATGATATATGTTTTCTTGTGGACATTGATTACACATATGTATAAGCTACCACACCTAGGGTAAGATGGCTAAGAACCTTAGGTTATGAAATCAATGTTGATGAAGCCTCAATAGCCATCAATGCACTTCTAGATTAGGAAGTGGAAAAAACAACAAAAATATTTGGAAACTATGATGTAATGAAGTCTAAAGTAGAAATGGAACTAAAGAAAGCTTCTACACTAAAGAAGAAGGACAAATTGGTGAAGAAACTTAAGGCTAAATTTGGTGAAGGTGTTTAAGAGGAAGTAGAGGAAGGAGATGAAGAGGATGAAGAGGAAGAGCAAGAGAAAACCCAAGAACCTCTTGCATTAACCCTAGGCATGGGTGAAGATAGATAAGAAGAGGAAATAGAGGGTGTTGAGGAAAGAAGCTGAGGAAGCACCAACACATACCAAGCCAAAGAAGAGAAATACCAAGGCATGACCTATGGCTAAAGAAAATAAAGTTGCTAACCAAGCTCAGCAATGCCAACAACACCTACTACCAGAGCAAGCACACAAGCTACTACAAAAAAGGCTAAGGAGAGAACCAAGCAGATAGAACAAGGAGGCCAAGTGGAGAAGAAGTAGAGAAGGAAATATATTGCACAACTTGACTCAAATGAAGAGAGAACTAATTTAGATGCTCTAAGCCAATTCAAAGTGGTAAGTCATACACCACTTTTTGATCTTGAAAATTTGTGTGAAAATGTTAGGAATAGTGCAGATCTATCTCGCCTTAAAATTGAAAATTTTAATAATTTGGAAAAGAGAGAAAAAAAAGTTAGTATAAGAAGCCCTATATGCAATGATGTCCAAATTTAAGACTCCACCATTATAATTTTCCAACTCAGTACCCAAACAATTATATGATTTAGTTGAGAAAAAATGACATTATTGTTTAAATTTTGAAAAGCAAATAAGGGAGAATACTTTGGCCCAAGAAATGGCCGAACTAACAAAAGGGTAGATTGCTAAGGCAAATAAGAAATATAGAGGAAGGTTCACACCTAAGTATAGAGCCTTCAACATTCTCCAAAATGACATTTAAGATGTTGTTAAGAAATCCACTCAAATGTGGAAATTAATCTATGGATTAACTACTATGAATCAAGGAGAGAAGGACCCCTTTGAGGATAAAAATGATGATAAAGAAGAGGATGAAAAAGAGGACAACAATGAATAAAGAAATACAATTGAGGAGGAGACTAAGAAGATGGATACTGAAATGGCAAGAACTAAACAACAACATAAGAAAAGGAGTATGCAAGACACACAAATGTCAAGTGCCAATCCTCCTCTCACACAAGTATACCTACAAAAACTATCATTGTCGAGGATGTCTCTAATGCATTAGCTCAAAACATCAACCCATTCACTACAAAAGATTTGAAGAAGATTCTAGATCAATCTACATTGTAAGCATAGTTATGTACAAATCCTATTTTGATTAGTGTAGAAGAGCTCCAAAAGGTAGTAACTAAAGTTACAAGGGATAAGGTGAATACAAAAGAACTATCTTCTACCATCCCTTTTGTTATTGGTTATCAACCTTTGATTCAAAAAACTAATAACACATCTAATAAGGTTGACACAAGTGTTAAAATAGACTTAGTTGAGAAGAGGAAGACTGCCAAAGAAGAAAAAGAGACAACAATAGAGCAAACAAGATAGATAGATTTATTTGTACCTAAAGCACAAACACAAGGTGCAAGTCATATCATCATCATAGATCAAGATAAGTCTAAAGAAGGTGAACAAAAAACTAAGGTAAAGGAGAAAGAGGCCATAAAATCATTGGTAACTTTACTAAAATCTATCTCTTCATCTACAAAAATTTTCTAGAGGCCAAGCATGGAAGTTATACCCCTGCAAATCTTAATGCCAAAATTTTATTATGACACAATGGCAATAGATCAAATAAGCATTTTACAACAAGCTTTAGAGTAAAAAAAGCATCAAGAAATGCTTAGAAAGGAATTCAGGAAAAAGCAAGCACTGCAAGAAATTAAAGACATCTTTTTAGATGCATTCAACTTGCCTACTTTGAAGAAACCAAACCGCTACTAAAATAACTATTAGATATTGTGGAAAACATTAATAATAAATACTTGGATACAAATGCAAAATTTTTAGAATGGTCTAAAAGAAAGATTCAAGGGAAACTAAATGAAAATGTATCTAGTGACATAGCACTAACTAAAGTTGCATTGGCAAGTGATGCAGGAGCATCTAGTGGTGTAAGGGCAATCCTATGTCATCCAAAAAAAAATTATCTAGACATATTTTCTATTTCATGTGTTTTCATTTCTAGATACCCATTTGGTTCAAATAAAGGTTCCAACTCTCACAGTTCCACTATTAGTGTTTTCGGTTAGAGTTTTTAAGAACCTTGGAATTCATGAAAATGCCTTAAAAATGGGATTAGGTAATTGAGGGATTATTATGATTTTAATTTAGAACATTCCATGAAAAGAATTAGGTCAAAAGGCTCCATGGTTAGAAAGTTATTGTAGTTTTTCAGTTTCTAGAGACCTCCTAAGAATGCTTCAAAGTCAAGTTTGAGGAACTAAATGACCTTGTACAAGCTCAAAAAATGGGGGACAAGCAAAGCTGGTCCATAGGGTTGTAGATCACTCTAAGAGCTTTCCAAAAATGTAAACAGCTCATCAATTAGATCTATGGTTCAAAAGTTCTGCCTCCTGAAAGTTTGGCTACTGTTTCTAGATTCTTCTAATTTTGCGCCAAATTCTAATGCGACTTCTGGAGCCTTATGTTTTGGTGGTGGATGCCAACTAGCACTTTCTAGAATGTATTCCTAATCCTTATCACTTTGGGGCCTATTTAAGAACTTTTTTGGCATTGTAAAAGGCAGTTCAGAGTGGAGTTTGAGAGAAGGTACTAGAAGAAGAAATTATCTCCATATTTATACTATTGTAAGCCTGTAGGGCATGTTTTTGGAGTCTATTTTCTCTTTACTGAGTGTATTAGCATATTTTTGTAGTAAATCAAGTTTCCCTTTCTTGTTGTGTCCATTTTGGTCTTGGGTTGTGATCCCATCAAGTGGTATTAGAGCGAGGTTTTCCTAAGTGTGTAGACAAAGTGCCGACTATGAGGTAGTTTGCACTAGGACTGTGTGGTTGTGGGTTTGAGTTAAGAAGATGCCTCCACAAAGAGAGCATGGTGGAATTTTTAGAGCTATTAATCTTGAGGAGGTTATAGCCCTCGAAAGGAAAGTTCAAGCATTACAAGAGGAGCTCGATAGAGGAACAAATGTTACCGTAGGCGATGAAAGTGAGGACAACAATGAAGAAGAAGAAATTGGATAGGAAGAGGAAGGTGAAGGGGAAGTTCTAAATCAAGTAGAGGAGAGGCTTTTTAGGGTCATTACTAAGTTTGGAAAAAGACCTATGATTGATGTGGGTGTATTTTTAAGAAATCTAAAATTGAATGAGTTGATCAATAGGATCATTGAACTAGAGGAGTACTTTGAGTATGAGGATATCAGGGACCCAAATAGGGTTAAGTTTACAAAGATGAAAATGAAAGGCCATGCCAAAATTTGTTGGCAATAGGTTCTATTGGTGTTTCAAAACTACTAAGCAACAAATTTCTCAATACCAAGATGAAATTACTCACACAATCTAAAGACTAGCCAATTCTTATTAACAATTGTATGTGCAAACCATTTGGGCCCAACTTCAACAAAACCAAGGGTGGTTTTCTACTCTTCTAGCTTTGCAAAACTAGGGTGGTTATACTCAGGGATGATTCAAGACTGGGAAACACTGTATGAGGATTATTTTAGTTTCATTTTTATTCTCATCTCAAATCCTCAAATACATGCATAATTCATGAAAATTTGCTAAACATATCCCATATAATAGATCTAGCCAAAATTCTTCTATAGGTCTGCAAGTGTTCTCAGCAATAGTGGCTAATTGAAGCTAAAATATTCCATGCAAAAAAGTACAGGCCAACTTTGAAAATCTTCAAGAAATAAAAGTAAAATTGATTATAATTTTGCATTTGAAAACCATTTATGATAAATCTCTCTTTCAATTGAATCAATTTGACTAGTGCCTAATCCATTGGGGTTCAGAGTCTATAGCAAATCCTTAGATCTAATTTTTTTCCTTACAAAAATTTTTATCAGCAATTCTTATCAGAATTCATCATTCAAAAATCCTTTCAAATACTATAGCAGTCTTATCAAATTCATCAAAGCTTTTACTTAATCCATTGAAGTAATAGTAGTGATGAACAAATATACAACCTAACTAGATTGCATTTAATTGCACAAGCCTTTACTCATACAATATCAAGATAACTAAGTAATCAAAAGGAGACAAGATTCGAAAATAACTGATATGGGGATAGCTCATAATTTGTATTCCTTTTCTTCAAAAATTGTATAAAATTTATAGTAGACTCAGAATGACCTTTGGAAGAAACATAGGGATCATTCTATTATTCATGTATTCTTAGGAACTAATAGATAAAATGCATCACAAACTTGCTCCAAACAATGGACCAAAAAAAGACTAAGTATATCACTTAGAAAAATAGAATTCAAATGATTTATCTTGCCCTAGAATCTCACTTATATAGTGTGAGATGCAACAAGCTTCAAGCTAAGAGAAAATGACAAGTGTCTTTTACAAGAAATATTTACACACACCTATTCACAAAATGACAAAACATGAGCAATAGAAATATTTTTACATCAAACATTCCTTTAGTGGGCCCTTTCTATTACATCCTTTGGAATCGACAGAACACAATAATTTGATTCTTTTATTCATCTAATTCCTCAAAATAAATGACCATGAGGCTTGAAAGTGACATGTCTTCTTTAGTTACCTGCAAGTTCACTTTAACTTGGGGATTTTCTCTGTCTTTATCATCGACTATTAAATGAACAGTTACACTTGCATGATCTTCTACCTCATCATCATTCGACATCTAGTTTGTAGACATGAATTTATCTTTCCACTTATTATAAATAGTGTCATCTAGCCAATCAAAATTCAGGACTTCTCTTTGTATAGTTATCAAGGAGTTTGCAATTGCCCCCATATCAACCAATTCTTTTTGGATGGAGTTATAAAATATTTGCACTTTAACCAACTCCTCATTTGTTATAGCCCATAACAAGTGTCTAGTTTCATTTATAACTTTATTTATCCTTTCGCAAAAAATCTCATCTAATTCCCTTTTCCATTCCTCCTTTCCCTTCACTTTATCAACATTTTTTAATGCATAAGGGAATAAATCAAACTTTTTTCCAATATACTTGGAAAAACAAATAGTTAGTCTTTTTTGAAAAGAATTTTTCTTATCATCAAATTCTTGCAATTTATTCAACAAATCAAATATTTTTTCTATTTGATGAGAGGGCAGCTGGATGACAGATATACACATAGTAGTGATATCTTCATTTCTTTCTATCCACTTCTGCACAAGAGGTCTGAATACAACTTCATCTCTCTTCAATTCATCACTGATGGATGTAATCCTTGCCAATAAATCAAGAAATGATGACCACTCAATTCTATCTACCACATACATTATACCTTGCCTTATTTTCTCCTCAAACTAATTATTTACAACTTATTATTTTCTTCTTCAAAATCCTCTATAGTGTAGAACTATGGCCTTTTAGGGGTATATGGTACCTCAATAATTGGAGTGGACTTGAAAGGCTCAATAGGTGTCCTAGGAGGGTATACAATCCTAGGTCTACTAGTCTCTCCTATTTTTCTTTTCCCCAATACCTTCTCCATTTGGGATACTTTTTCCAATGACTATATTTGCATACCCCTTTCCTCATATGCTTTTAGAACTTCTTCAAATCTAGCATTGAGTTGTGAAAATCTATCTTCTTCTTGGCTAGATACAATACTACCAAATTTTAGCATTTCTGAGGCCATTCCCATTAGCTGCTTACTGCCTACCTCACCAGCCCTACAAACTGTCAATGCACCAGTATGCTCTGCAGTTGAAATTTCTTGCATTCTGGTCTATTCTCTTTTTTCAATTGACCAAATAACAAGGGCTTGGTGGTCATCACTAAATTTGACTCCTCTATGAGCTTGTAATACGTCTTCTTTATTTTAAATTGGACATCCTTTTGCTTCCTAACGAAATCAAAAACCATGGTATTCACTATATCCCATTCTAGCAAAATAAGAACTCTAGACTATCTAATTACTTGTCTACCGGAATCAGGGGTAAATTGAGCAAAATCATTCAAAAATTTAGACTTTACTTCCTCTTTAATAGTAGAATCTGATTTATCAAATTTTTTTGCCTTTATTTTTTCACAAGTTTTCTCAAAATTTCCTATATTTAGCCTCCAAAAAAATTGTACAAATGCTCTAGACTTCACAAAACTTTCATCATTAATAAACCTCTTAGAGGCTTGGGAAACTATAGGATCAATCTCCTTACCTTGGTAATCAACAACAGTTAAATCCAAGTAAGGTGTAGGTGGTTCCTAAGGCTCTCCAATCTCCTAATCTATGGAGGTAACAATCACATCTCCCTCTCCACCAATTTGTCTAAGCTATTCTCTTAGAGATGTTTCATCATCAATTCTGATTGGAGACTAGCTTGGGGAATATTGCTCCACTTGGGAAGAAGAAACTTGCTCTAACTTCTGTCTTTTTGGAGCACTAGCTGCAAGTGGGCTTTCTGGCCTTGGTCTTTGCTGAGGGGGAGCCTGTTGCACATTCTGAAGCATGACATAACCTGGCCTTCTCTACAATGTATACTGACCAGGAGACACCACATTTCTACTATTTATTCTCTTTTGCACCTATGAAGCCTTGTCTGGGAAAGCCTTGACATATGCATCCTTCTTCGCATTCATGGTTTGTATTATTGCAGCAAAATTATTCATTAATGCCTACATCTTGGCTCCCCAATATTTCTTTTCTTTCAATGGATCATAGTGGAGGTCAAAAGCATTAATGAATTCTAGGGTCTTACTATATACTATCCATTTCTCCTTTCTCAATTCATGTTCTTGCAAAGTAAAAACATTTCTAATCACATCCTCTAGATAGTATACTTGTTGCATCATGTGGGAGGCTTTTATTCTCTCTCTTAAGAGATCATAGAATCCTTTAGGGTCAATAAACCTAGAATGAGACTCTTACATGTTATATCTATCTAGGAAAATATTCAAATGCTTCCACCCTTTTCTTACAAAAACAAAGCCATGTACTATAGTAACAATTGGAAAAAATGTGCCTTTCTTAGGCAACTCCCTCTCATCTATAGTGCCTATTTTCCATAACAACTCAGCTATTCCTATCTTCAAAGGCACATGAAATGGCAGCACATGAGGCTTTCCTAGGAAGCCATATACTCTTATCACTGTTGAAACATTAAAGGGAATAATGTCCCCCCAATTATGACTTACCAGTAATCCTTTTGCATGGTCCTTGGGTCTGACCAATTCTAATAGTGTTTTTGGAATTCTAGAGCTGTCTCCTCTCAAAAGCAATCTAAGCCTAGATGAAAAACATCTATCAAATCTCACATAACTGTCACCTATGGCTTTTGAAGTCATATCCACACTCCATAACTACACTAGATTCCTCTCTCTATCCCTAGTTGTTTCTAGCTCCATACCTTTAGAGAAGAAGGTATATCCCTTGTAAAAGCATACACGCATGAGCAATGAGTACAAACAGAATGGTTTGTTCACTTTTCCCCTTGCTATTCCCACCAAACCATTATGAATCTCTTTTGCTAGAAGAGTGGAAAAATCCAGAATGGTACTCATTCCAAATTGAAGAGTTTGAGCCATTATGAGAACAATCAAGCCTAGGATCTTCTCAACTTTATCCATTCCAATAATTTTACAAAGAGAAGTATATAATGTCTGAGCCCTAGGGTTAAAATGTCTTTTCAACAATGGCTCGAGTGTGCTAGTAGTAATCATAGGCAAAGTTCCAACTTTAGCAGCATGCTCCTACAATGGCCCTATCCTCAAGTACATTCTTTGTGCATCATATCTCACTTGTAAATCATCCATATTGATGATTTCATGTAAAAAATGATTAGGGTTAAGGTTGAAAACTTCACTAAACAGCTCAAGGAAAACCCTAAAAAGATTGACTCCAGAATGATTTTTTACCCATCCCGTAATAGGATCATATTTCTTTCCCAAGTTAGTCAACAAATCACTATCAAAGAAGACTAAAGGAACTATTAATTTTTCAATATCAAATTCCTAGACATTGCTCATGGGGGTATCTAAATTCCATTCTGAAAATTATTTTTTAAACAATTGCAAACCTCCCATAGACACATGGGCATCTCTTACCCAGTTTTCCCTATCATAGAAACCCTTAGCCACAACTACCCTAGGGTTCTTAGGAATGAGTTCCCTCCCTTTAGTTATTTCATTTACTAACAAGGGAAATTTCTCTAGGAAATCATCATGCACAACCCTCTTTAAATAATCAACTTGCCTAGAAAATTCTTTTTGCAGAGACATTTTTAAAAACTTCACACTCTTACGACATAAAATTCTTGATTTGTACAAGTTATAGATCACTTACCTGATAAATTAGCCCTTCTTTCTCTGTAATTTTCTCTACAAATTTAGTGAAACCCTTGAGAAATTATGTGCCCTTACTTTGGAAATATTTTTCACTCTGAGAAAATATGCAACTGTGTGCTTCAATAATGGTAATTTTTCATATCATACCAGAGCATTAAGGTTGCACGAAGGAAACTTTAAGTCATATTAATTCCTATAACCATTAGTTTCATGTTTTATTTCAAATTTGAATCTAACTTGTTGATCTCTCCAAGATTGGATGGCTTTATTTCAAAATAAAATGCCTTTTAAAAATCTCAAGCCCCAAGCCATGTGTTGAAAGGGCGCGGCATGCCTGCATTACTTAAAATTTTTGCAACTTATCATTGCAAGTATGCGTTATCTGTTGATCTTTCCTAGATCGATGGCAAGCAAAAATCCTTTTCTCTGATGGCCCACTTAACTAACTCAACCAATCAAAACTCATCATTTTACAACGTTTTTTGACAAATTTAACTATGGCATTAAAACCTTCAATGCCCATGACATCATAGCTTTAAACTTGGCATACTTGTCACATTCAACCAATGAGTGCACTTACTTCATCTCACCTTTCCAGCCTGGCATGACTCAGTATTCCCTTTAAGTCTTGGTCCCACTATGCCCACTTACCCACATTATTTAAATGTCATGGAAGTCCATATTGTGGGGAAGTGCTAACCCTAGATCTTATTCAGATCAACAGTGATAAAAAATTGTCTGTAACTTTTAAGCAAGGCAAGCCCATGATGTCATACTATGCCATGCATCACAATACCACTTGACCACATTTCTAAAAAATTTTGCACCTTATAATTGTGGGGAGGTGCCACTCATTGATCAAGGCAAGATCAATGATCAGATCTATTCACATTTGAATAGAATCCAGTCAGCTATACTAACCAATAGGAAGCCTCCATATGTTCGCACCTTCTGACAACATTCCACACCAAAAGATCCCATACCTTCTTCTAAGTGAGAAAGTACTTGACATTATCTTTTTCATGTGTCTGCAAGGTGCATTCCTACTTTGTTTAAACTTCCCTCAATTTCTTTATGCGGGAAAGCATCCTTCATTGAGTTAGATAGGATCGACGATGTAAAATAAATCCTACATTTTATGCTCTTACCATCCACTTGGTCCAATGAGGTGACTATTTTTAATCCACATGTTCTAATTCCTTTGACAATTGCATTAATTTTTGAAACTTTTAGCACCCACATCATGAGTATTTCTAGCTAAGCACAAGTGACAAACCACATGATGTGACCCTATGTTCCTTCATAATTTGGCCCCACCTTGACATGTGTCACAAAGGCACATACCTGCATTATTTAAATGTCAAGCAAGTTCATATGGAGGGATTGCACTATCCCTTGATTCTTGAAAGATCTCCGGCTGAGGAGGCTTTACTCCATGTGGCAGACAAACTTCCTCAGTGGCATGTCTAGTAGTACACGTCAGTGATCAGCTTTATAATGTGGCTCACCATAGCATATAGTTAAAACTTCTTGACTCCACTTTGCCACACATCAATAAATTACTTGCCCGCATTATTTATCTCTCATGCATCTTCAAAATGCTGGCATGTGTTGGCCTTTAATCTCTAATAGATCAATGGTTATAAAATTGGGCAGTTTGAATAGCGCATTGGCTGAAATAATGAATGAAGTACTTCCATCCATTCTAACTCATCTAACACACACCACAGAGGACATCTCATCATCATTTGAGAACAGTAGGCCAGTCTTGTCAGACTATGCCACTTGTCTAATTTTCACTTCCCTATATTATTTATCTAATGAGCATCTCCTTCTTGCGGGAAAGCGTTAGCCCTTGATTTAAAAGAAATCAATGGTTGATGCTTCTTAGTGAAAAAGGCATATTCTCTATTGGTAATTCAGCCAATGACATCGTAGGAAATCTAGAATGTGCACCAAGATAACTAAAAAACCTATAAAAGTTTTTGATGATTTATGACTCCTTTTACGATTCACTAGAAACTTAGAAAGGCGAGGGCTATGTTTCACCAAGTCACATGCCCACATTACTTAAATACCTTGCATCTTGAAATTGTGGGCATGTGATACCTGTTGATCTAAACAAGATCAACGATTATAAAGACTTTGTTCCATCAGAGGTATTTGCTAATAAAATAATTAAGCAATTTGTAGACTAAGCATGGCCATGTAAGATTAAACAAAAAATAATGAATTCATGCTTGCACAAGCCCTTCCTTAGGTGAAAAGATATACCAAAACTTATTTTTCTAAGAATATTTCTTAAGGGTTTTAAAACTAGGGTAATCTAAAGATTTGAAAAATACAAGGAACAAAACCCTAACTTTCAAAATTTCAAGACTCAAACGATTTTTCACTAAATATTTTTATAATTTCTGCATTGTGAAAAATCAGACCAACAGGTTCAACTAGAAAGAAATAGAAGAGGAAAGGAGAAGATCACAAGGTGGGATTGCATGGTGGACAAACTAAAGAAGCAGTTCATTCTTGTTGACTACGAGCTTGATTTGTTTAAGAAGATGCATGGGTTAAAGCAAGTAGAAAAATTAGTCCAGGAATATATAGAGGAGTTTTACTAACTTCTAATTAGGGCAGCACATGTAGAAGAAAATAAGGAGAAGGTTGCTCATTATCTTAGTGGGTTGCAACCTATAGCATCCAGGAGGAATTAAGTATGGTAAGAATGACAAGTGTTGAAGAGGCATACCAGTTTTCCTTGTGAGTTGAAGAGAAGCTAAATAAAAGGTTTTAAGGGAGACAAAGAGAGTGTGATCAAGGTAGAAGGTGCAGTGGTAGGTCATCTGGAACCTAAAATGAGACCCAAAAGAAAAATCAAGATGTGGGTACTAGCAAGAACCATAGGAATGAGGGTTTCAACCACTCTCGTGATCAAAATTTTGGAGATCAAAGAGGAAGAGGAGGCTTTCATGGTACCTATTTCCATTGCAATGAGGAAGGTCATCATGCCTTTGAATGCCCTTAATGACAAGGAAGGATAGATAAGAGAGCTAAGGGTCAAGCTAGGGTTGCTCATGTGGATGAGGATGCACACACATCACATTTCAATGATACAAAAAGAGGAGAGACCATAGTGAATGACAGGGTCCTACAAAGTGGTGAAACTGAACTAGGACAAAGGAGGAGTCTATTTCTTACTAGGTGCAAGTGTGAGGATAAATGTTGTGCTGTGATCATTGATGGTTGTAGCATTGAAAAATTGGTGTTAGAGGAGATGGTATCTAAGCTGAAGCTCAAGAGGGAGAAACACCCCCAGCCCTATCAGATTTCTTGGGTGAAGGATGATCATAAGGTCTTGCTAAGTGAACAATGTTTAGTGAAGTTCAAAATTGGGAGTTACCATGATGAAGTTCTCTGTGATATTATTCCAATGGATGTCTTCCATCTATTTTTGGGAAGACTGTGGCAATTTGATATGCATGCAGTACATGATGGTCATGCAAACACATACTCTTTGACAAAGGATGGAGTTCACCAAAAATTGAAGCCCATGATAAAGGAAGGTAAAAAGGTATGTAGTGGTGCTAGGATCTATCTTGTTCATGGAAGAAAGTTTTTAGATGGCATGGAACATTAGCATATGTGTTATGCTTTGATTCCTAGAAAAGATAAGGAAGGTAGTAGTGAAATACCACTTGAAGTTTTAGATTTATTAAGTGAGTTTGAAGATATCATCTCTGATAATGTTCCAAAAGGATTACCATTAGTAAGGAAAATCAGTCATTAGATAGATTTAATACCTAGAGCTAGTTTTCCTAACAAGACTACTCATAGGATGACTCCTACTAAATCTAAGGAGCTAAATAGATAGGTTCAAGAGCTATTGAGGAAGGGTTTGATTCAAGAGAGCCTAAGTCCATGTGTAGTACCTATAGTACTAGCACCAAAGAAGGATGGAGAGTGGATAATGTGTATAGACTCTTGAGCTATAAACAAGATAACCATCAAGTATCAGTTTCCTTTGCCAAGAATAGATGATCTTATGGACTGCTTGAGTGGAGCTCAGTGCTTCACAAAGATAGATCTCAAGAGTGGCTATCACCATATATGGATAGGAGAAGGAGATGAGTGGAAAACTACCTTCAAGACCAAGGAGGGTCTCTATGAGTGGTTAGTCATGCCCTTTGGATTGACGAACACCCCAAGCACCTTCATGCGGCTTATGAATGAGGTACTTATGAAGTTCTTGGGAAAATTCATTATTTGTCTATTTGGATGATATTTTAATTTTCAGAAAGACTTTGGAAGAACATTTATTACATATTTGTAGTGTCCTTGAAAGGTTGAGGGAAGATAAAATGTTGATTAATATGAAGAAGTGTAGCTTTGGTAAAAAAAAGTTAGTTTACTTGGGGTTTTTTGTATCACCTGAAGGTCTCAAAATGGATCGAGAGAAGGTAAAATCCATCTTGGAATGGCCTACTCCAAGGTTTTCTATTTTGGTGAGATCATTTCATGGTTTGGTTAGTTTTTATAGAAAGTTCATTAAGAATTTCAGTGGCATATGTGCACCCCTAACTAACATAATAAGAGGGGATAGAAAAGAGTTCAAATGGACTATAGTAGCAATGACAAGTTTTGAATTAGTTAAGAAGAAGGTGATAGAACAACTTGTGTTGGCACTTCCTAATTTTAGTAAGGTGTTCTAGGTGGATTGTGATGCTAGTGGTAGTGCTATTGGGCTATATTGGGCCAAGAAGGTAAGCCTATTGCATATTTTAGTGAAAAATTGAATGATGTGAAGAAGAAATATTTTGTTTATGATCAAGAGTTCTATGCAATAGTTCAGGCCTTAAATAAATGAAGGCATTATTTATTGCCAAAGGAATTTGTTTTATATAATGATCACCAAGCATTACAATACCTAAATAGCCAAGGTAAATTGAACTAGAGGCATATGAAATGGGTAGAGCTCTTTCAGAGCTATATATTTGTGTTGAAGCATAGAAGTGGAAAGTCTAATAGGGTTGCAGATGCATTGAGTAGGAGGCACTTGTTGCTTACAATAATGTAGGTTGAAGTAGTTAGGTTTGATGAACTCAAGAATCTATACCCTGAGGATCCTAACTTTGTTGAAGTGTGGAAAGCTTGTAAAGAACCTATTGTTGTAGACAAAATCAAGTGGCTAGACTATTTGATTCAAGATGGCATGTTGTTCAAGGGCAGTCAATTGTGCATTCTAAGGAGTTCCATGAGGGAAAATTTGATCAATGAGAAACACAGTGGAGGGATGGTAGGATATTTTGGTCAAGATAAGACCATTTCCATTCTTAGAGAACATTATTTTTGGCCTCAAATGTCATAAGATGTGAAGAAGTTTGTACAAAGCTGTTAGGTTTGTTAAGTGGCCAAGGGATTTAGTCACAATACTAGACTATATCAGCCATTTCCTATTCCATCAAAGCCATGGGAGGACATAAGTATGAATTTTGTTCTTGGATTTCCAAGGACACAAAGGGGTAATGACTTGGTATTTGTAGTAGTTGATAGCTTCTCCAAAATGACACATATCATTCCTTGCCACAAAACTTATGATTTTGTCCATATTATAGACTTTTTTTTCAAAAAGGTGGTAAGACTAGATGGTCTCCCAAGGAGTATAGTTTTTGAAAAAGATACTAAATTTTTGGGGTATTTCTGGAGAACATTGTGGAAGTTGAGAATAGACTTGAAGTTTAGTTCTACACATCACCGGTAGACTGATGGACAAATAGAAGTGGTAAATAGAAGTCTGGGCAATTTGCTGAGATGTTTAGTTGGGGATAAGGCCAAGGGATGGGATTTGATTCTACCACAAGCAGAATTTGCGTACAATAACTCTATAAATAGGAGTATTGGTAGATCACCATTCCAAATTATATATGGAAGTAGCCTAAGGAATGTACCAAAATTGAAGAAGATGGAGCAAGGGGAGAGGACAAGTGCTAAAGTAGAAGAATTTTCTGAACATATCAAGCGCCTACATGAGGAGCTCAAGGCACACATTACCAAGATGAATCAACAATATAAAGCTAGGGCTGATCAAAGGAGAAGACATAAGGAGTTCCAAGTAGGGGATCTAATCATGGTACACTTGAGAAAGGAAAGATTTCCAATAGGTACTTACAACAAGCTGAAGATGAAAAAATTTGGCTTGTGCAAAATTCTAAAGAAACATGACTTGAGAAATGCATATGAGGTGGAGTTGCCAGATGGAATTCACATTTCACCAATCTTCAACATTGCAGACTTAATAGAGTACCATGATGATGGTGCAGATGAGGGATTAACACTTGAGCCATGTCCAATTCCTACTTCTAAGAAGGAGGAGATAGAAGAGGTTCTAGATAGTCATGTGGGTAGGATTACCAAAAATAGGAAGTATGAAGAGTACCTAGTTAACTGGAAAGGATGGCTGATAGAGGACTCAACTTGGATATCAGTAGCTGAGGTTTCCCACTTGGGTTTTCCTCTACCATCCATAAAGTGATAGGGTCACTCTTCAATCTACCCTAGGTGTTTGATGCAGGAGCATCTAGTGGTGTAAGGGAAATCCTGTGTCACCCAAAAAAAAAAACCTAGACATAGTTTCTATTTCATGTGTTTTCATTTCTGGATACCCATTTGGGTCAAATAAAGGTTCCAACTCTCATAGTTCCACTATTAGTGTTCTGGGTTAGAGTTTTTAAGTGCCTTGAAATTCATAAAAATGCATTAAAAAGGGGATTGGGTAATTGAGCCATAATTATGGTGAGTTAGAAGGTGTAAATTGGAGGTATGATTATAATTGTAATTTAGAACATTCCAAAAAAAGAATCAGGTCAAAAGGCTTCATGGTTAGAAAGTTATTGTAGTTTTTTAATTTCTGGAGAACTCCTTAGAATGCTTCAAATTCAAGTTTAAGGAACTAAATGACCTTGTATGGGCTTTAAAAATGGTGGATGAGCAAAGCTAGTCCATAGGGCTATAGAGCAATCTAAGAGCTTTCCAAAAATGTAAATGGTTCGTACATTAGAGCTATGGTTCAAAAGTTATGCCTCTCAAAATTTTGGCTACCATTTCTAGATTCTTCTTATTTTTGTACTGACTTCTAATGCGACTTTTGGAGCCTTCTATTTTGGTAGTGGATGCCAACTAGAAATTTCTATAATGTATTCCTAATCCTTATCCCTTTCGTAT
This sequence comes from Cupressus sempervirens, assembly GCA_028749045.1. Classification (NCBI taxonomy): domain Eukaryota; kingdom Viridiplantae; phylum Streptophyta; class Pinopsida; order Cupressales; family Cupressaceae; genus Cupressus; species Cupressus sempervirens. The sequence continues at coordinate 292,922,456 of CM053791.1, read as the reverse complement.
CTATTTAAGAACATTTCTAGCATTGTAAAAGGTAGTTCAGAGTGGAGTTTGAGAGAAGGTACTAGAAGAAGAAATTATCTCCAAATTTATACTATTGTAAGCCTATAGGGCATGTTTTGGGAGTCTATTTGCTCTGTACTGAGTGTATTAGTATATTTTCCTAGTTAATAAAGTTTCCCTTTCCTGTTGTGTCCATTTTGGTCTTGCGTTGTGATCCCATCAGCAAGCAAGGTTGAGGATGTGAAGAAGTTACTTGAGAATATCTTCTTATTGTACACCAAATTCTATGATCCCACTCTCTTCACCCAATAGACTAGACATAGAATTCTGAGCCTGGAGAAGAATCTAAACATAATAGGTACACAACTACCTTAGAACCCAGCTTAGAGTGAGAAGTATTTCCATACATTGCTTCAATCACAAAGTTAATTAGCTATGTTAATAGTAGAAGAGGAAAACATAAGAGCCAAATTGATAAAAATTTAGGCCTCTCTCACCCCACACATGGAAATTCTCCATAAAGAATTATGCTATGCATAAACTTTTGTTAAAGAAAACCCCTAATCTTTCTACACTAGATGGCCTAGTACATCTTGCAGTTGAGCTCACTATCCAAGTCAAGTCATTAGATGTTGCATGTGATAATTGGGATGTATCTCTTAAAATAATAATGGAATTCCATAAATCCTTTTTGGAAAAATACACTATAAGTGTACAGCCCATTTGGCATAAGTGTCAAAAAAGGGGAGTAAGTATGCAAGTAGAAAGGGAGAGTAAGTAAGAAAGGGGGAGAATAATGAAAGGGGAAATAATGAAAGGGAGAGAGATACAAATGAAAAGATGGAGAATAAAGAAAGAGAATAAAGAAAAAGAGGAAGCATTACCAAAGGGAGAGTTATCAATTTTGACCCCAGTGATATACATTTTTGTGAAATACAATGCAGAGATAGAAATAGAGTAGATAAAATTTTAGCTAAGGCATAGCATAAAGAGTATAAGTGCATTGAAGTCAAAGAGTATCAGTCAGTAGAGACAAATTTACTCAGAATGGAGAACTAATTTTGGATATAGAATAGACAAATTAACTTAGGGGGAATTATAATTTTTGAGTTACATAGGTTATTGCAAAAAAAAATTTGAAATTTTTGATGTTTTATAGATAAGATGAGTCAAGGATATGTTATACTCAAGAAGATTAGATTGACTATGTATATTCAAGTGTTTTTGACACTCATGTCAAAGGGGAGATTGTTGATCTTAGATTAGTTTTGATAGTTGAGTGCCAACACACTTAAGAAATTTACTTAGTTCATGTTGAACTAGTAATACATGCCAAGTACAACATGTAAATAATAGATCATGTTGAGTTGCAATGAGTGCTGAGTCACTCATGTGCCAAGTCACTCAAGTGCCCAACAAATAGACCATTCCAAGTGAATAGTAGATGTCAAGCAGTTCAGATGGCGAGTCTAAAGCAAAATTATAGTATGTGCCAAGCATTAGTAACTACATATGTCGAGTACCACATATTGGACATATTTTTTTGTTATGGCACAAACAACCATGTAAACCATTTTTCAGATGACCTAAGGATAGTTTTTGATCTTTTAGACATAAGGATGAATCTACATGCCAATTCCCTATGCAATTACATGGAACCAATCAGAAAATGGAAGGATTAAGTGGAAAAATGGATGAATCTCAGCTGTAGATTCATACCTAATCCTAAGCCACCTTAGTCTTCTTAAGGAGGAAGAAGCCCTAAATTTTAAAAAGAGAGTTCAGAACATTGTGAAGGGGTGAATGATCAAATTGGAGGAGCAAACAAGATAGTTTGCAAAACATTCAAGGTGGCTTAGTAATCAGAGTGAATTGAAAAATGAGTTAAGTGAAGAATAGAGGATAGAGGATATGCCATTGATACATCAGATCATGAAGGATTAACTAGAGATTGGATAGAGGTGATCTATTATCAGGAAAGAAAGTGCTAACCACAAGATCTATGTTGAGAAATTTTGACAGGTGATTTCAATTAAATCTCCTACGTGGAGTAGTCCTAATAGGCTATACCAAATCCTTTAATAGGGTGGCATTCCAAGTGAATGACCTAAAGTCCTTTAATCAAGAAAACTTCTAATAGGGTATTGAAATCCTCTAACAAGGTAGGACTTAATAGTCTTGGTAAAACTTTAATAGGATAGGACTTTCATAGGGTAAATCATGATTCATGATCAAAACATTCTAACCTTAATAGGCTACACTTTATTGCTATAGTAGTGAAGATTTGTGGGTGTCATCCCCACCACAATTTAACCTTCTCTTTGGAGGGTTTCTAGGTAACCATATCTGGTATCAAGTGTGTGTTTGATTGCTTACATGTTATTTCGGTATGTTAATGCATGTGATGTATGAATGGTAAAAGTTTTATGGATTGATGTTTAAACTCTTGATTCACCCCCACCCCCCAACAAAAGTTTTCCTTTTCCACTTGTAATTCAAACAATAAGTACCTCATTTCTCATCTTTGTCAACAAATTTATTATTTGGCTCAAGGCATCATAAACTTTGTTTAACTATCCACTCTTGTGTTCCAAAGAAAAGGAAAAATTATGGAAGAACTCAACCCACTTCATATGTCTCTAATTCAATTTATTCTAACTTTCCAAATACTACAAAGGTTTATGGTGAGTTTACATTATAAAATCCTAAGGCATCAAATAATGCCCCCATTTCTTCAAAGCTTGAACAATACCATGAAATTCATGATCATAAATAAAATATTTTCTCTTAGCATCATTTAAATTCTCTCTAAAGCAAGATATGAGTCTACCTTCTTGACTCAAAAAAACTCCCATTGCACCTCCACTAGCATCACATTCAACTTGAAAAGCTTTACTGAAATTAGGAAAAGCAAGTGTAGGAAATTATATGATCTTTTGTTTTACTGTTTCAAAACTCTTTTGTTCTCCACATGTTTATTTAAAATCCTTTAAATCTCCTCTCATAGTTTTATTCAGAGCATTACAAATAGAACTGAAATTCCTAATAAAATTCCTATAAAAATTTTAAATCCATGAAATGAAATAGGTTGTTGGTGTTTCAAAAAAAACATGGTTCCAAATTACCCCGATGAGAAAAAAATACATCTAGGGGAAGCTACTTCCCATCTTCAACATACCCTTTCAGACATTGGGCCAACTATAAGGCTAGAACCTTCTTCTACAATAGGCTCTGCAAAACCTAGGTGGGTGTACCTTAGATTTAATTATATGGTACTAGTGCTAAAACATATTCTTTAATCCAACAAAGTAGAAAAAACCCCTAAATCTTCTAACACGTATGCATAGATCTTAGAAATGGAATAGCTAATATCATGACATAAGAAATTTCTAAGCTAAGTGAAGTCATCCTTTTTAGTTCTTCAACATTAAAGGGAAATATATTTGATTAATTATGTTGAGTTCAACAAAACATGACATGAACAACATAACCCTATGATCCTTCAAAATGATCAATGCCTTATTTGTTGGGCAATCACACAAACCCCTAACACATATCCTTGAAAGTTATTGGCATATGCAATACATCAGGACTTCCTGATCTATATATCCACTTTGTGAATTAGACATCTTCATCTTTCTAAATCTCATACTCATCCTATCCATTCATGAGATCTGGAATCCAATAATGATGAATCAAGCATTTACATAACCCTTTGAGTCATAAGAAAAATAAATCAACATATACAACCAATAGATTGCAACTGAGTTACATACTCTTTGTTTATAAAAAAAAAAAGATCACAAACAACATGAATGGGATACAAGATATTAGAATGAATATTAACTTGTTATTGCCTTTTCATTCATTTCTTTGAAACAGATACAATAAGATGCATGCAATTAAAATGCAAAACTACCTAACACATAAGAACTATCAATATTCTCATTTTTTGATGTTCATTACAAGAGAAATTGTTGAAGAATGTGGTGTCACAGTGATGAGAACACATCAAACTAGAACCCTCGTTTCACAAATCTGAGAAAATTCAAGATTGGAACCCCTTTGGTATCACAACAATGAGTCTTTTTCTCCAAAATTGGAACCAACCACCTTAATGGATGAGAAAAGAGAAGATATAGACAAGGAATGAATTCTCAAATCTAATCTAAAGATGATATGTGTCCACTTGAAGTTACATCCTTAGTAGTTGTAAAAGCTCTTTCATCTTTCAACCCATTTGATCTGATTTAGTTTTCATCATTATTTTATAACCAACATGGAAATATCTCATATGAATGATGAAAACCCTTTTGTTTCTCAAATATCTAAAACACATCATGAAAAGATGATAAAATCTAGATTTAACTAACTTGAAGGTAACTAAACTCAACCTTAACTACATTTTTACTATCTTTTTTGGAGATTTAGCTCATTACCCTGCTATAAATCACATTTGAACTTCAATACCAGAATGTGGTTTCAAGTCAAGAATCTAGGAGAAAACCTTGAAAAACCTAAACAAACCACTTCTTGTGCAAAAAAAAAACTTCAAAATCAAAAAGCTCGTCTTCTTTTAGTTTTGGTGATATATAATATGCTTATACTTTCTTATCAAAAACTCCCAAAAAGTCATTTTAAAAAATATACTTCTGCTATGGCCTTAGGTCTGAAATTAACTTTAAATTTTCATCAAAAAAATTAATATTTTCTAAATTTTAAAGTTTAGGTTATATTTTTTTCAATTTAAAACTACTGTACGTGATCCTTTTGAAAAATAATTATCATTTTTGAATTCTCCCTTCACCATGCATTTAGGTCAAACCTAGTTGACTAGGCTTGACACATGTCAAGTTTTGATTGGCTAGATTTTGCATAGTTACCTAACACTAGGCATCCCATGGAACCCTCTAATTGGTCTACCAGTCATTGCCACATGGCAGCTTCTCATTGGCTACCAGAATAACCTATCACTGCCACATGTTAGTTCATGATTTTTCCTCAAGCTACCACATCATCTACTAACCTACCTGCCACATCATCTCTGACTCGGGCCCACTGGCACATGGCACCTAGGCACTTTATGGATTTGTTTGAACTTCATGCATTTCCACAATGTAGGAATGCACTAGCTATTGGATGTTACCACATCTACATGATGTCATCACCTTGTATGATGACATGTTGTTCAAAATTTAACTCTTTAACCTCCAAAATTACTGTGGCCGAGGCCCACAACACGAGTTGTCTTAGGCTTTAAAAACTAGCATCTTATTAGACATTGTAGGTAATGAGTACTGACATATTTAAACATTTAAAATCTTCCCAACCCTTCAATTTGGGATTAAAACAACTCTTTATCATTCCCTTCTCACTACAATCCACACCTGTTGTATCCAATATATTTCATTTGGGTGTGATTTCACACACAACATAAAAGAATGTACATCCTAGGAAAGAACCACCTCATCTACCTCTTTTGAGTTGGGAATAATTGTCTTTGGTGAAGAAAACTATGTCATGGTAGACACATGATGGGTCATAACCAATAATACATTGCTTGGAGGAAACAATGCTATTTTTTGTGGAATACTTTGTTCCACACGACTCAATATCAATCTCACTTTGCTTGGAGAAAAATCTGTCAGAACAAAGTTACATCTTTGGTTGCCAAATTTGGTGGAGGTAGATGTCTCTATAACATGGTCTCCCCTCTTAATTGCAAATCTAGAAATGTTGATTCTCATAGCTTTCAATCTTTCCTATGTAAATCTTAGCTTGAACTTACTCAGTGCAATGCCCCGTGCGATCACAATTCTCGTGAGTCTCAGATATCTACAACTATCTTTATCTCCACCTCCAACAAGTGAGTCTTCTAGGCTTCAACACCATAGATGCCCCATTTTAATTCTCATTTGGATGTTGATGTCCAATTTCTACACAAAAAGGGTTAAGATCCTATGCAGAAGGATCAACCATTAGTATGGAATCTAATTTCAAAGCAAGCCTAGCTATCCATATGATAGTTTTGAACTGAGGTGTTATTATCCTATAATATAATTTCCATGAATTCCTCTAAAGGTGCCATTTATTACAAATGTGTCAATCTTTGGGGTCAGTTCATCAGTCTTTATGGTACAACAAGCTTGTAGACTCTAGTTAGATTGAAGCAATCAAGAAGTTTGATAGGAGTTATAGGTGCATAGTAAAGAAATCCCATTCAAAGTGCATCACCATTTCCCCTTGATCATTTCAAGTGTTTTTTTTTAGCATATAGACCTAAGTGACATTTATTTATCCATATTTGAAAGAACCTTACAGATTTTGCCTAGCAGCTCTAGCAAATATATTCCACCTAACAGATCTTGCTTAGTTCATTTAGAAGTACTTATTATAGAAAACATTTTGAACATCAGGAAGAGATCCAACTACTTTAACCTTCAAGTTGGAATAGTGTAGAATCGTAACACCAATTACATTGACCCAAATGGTGGTATTAACAAAGTGAGTATTTGCTATCCTATAGTAATCATTGCTTGCATTTTGGTCCATTGTTACCAAAAATGAATATGACTGGCCAATGTATATATCCAAGTTTGTGTAATACTATTGTCTTGTATAAGATCCTTCTATATCCATAAGAAACATATTGTGATCATGAATTCCAACATTGAGTGAGGTTGAAATGCCAACATTATGTATCCTGAAGTGATAAGTTTTCCTAGGCTCCACATTGAATGTCTCGTACCCAATATTAGTAGGGATTGAATTATTGTATAGGTAAGGGCTCTTTCCATTAAATATCACACCATTTGGCATTCCAAGGTCCTTGCCATCATTAAATGATTTTTGTATATCCTTGTGAGTCCTAGTATATCAGTCACTAATCAAGACAATAAAGTCTCAATCTGGAGTTCCCAAGGGAACATGAATCACTACTCTAGGGTTCACAATGAATCCTCCACATTTTATTGAGATGAAGGAAGCAACCCATCTTTGGGTCACATCATAAATTTCTTTAAATGCAATGGATTCACACACAACAATGCTATATCTTTCAAAAATTGTGATAATTGTGGCCTGTAACTTCCTTCATGATGTTGAAACCCATCTCACTAGTCAAAAAATTATGGCCTTGATTAAATGTTCAATTCTATTTTACCATGTGTAGTACTCATAGATCTAATTTGTCTTGAAATATCATGTGCACATGTCCATTGATTATGACAAATGAAATCATAGTGATTTCATCCTTAACATCTTTGAAAAACTCATGATTGTCTTATCAGGCTAGCGAAGTCATTCAGGCCCAAAGTGGGTTTGGCTAAAAAAAATTTCTTTTTCATACAACTGACATTCCACACTAATCTATTGAACCTATCAAATTGATTAGAATCAAGTTTGACTTCTGAACAATCAATTAAAACTCATCTTATCTTTAATATGTAAACTATTAGTTTTACACCAAGTAGTCCTTTGATTGGCCTTGAAAACTAATAAAAAAAAATAAAAAGGCTCTGGAATCAAACATATTGATTATTTTTTCCACATATTCCTACCCTATCAAATCTCATCTCATGACAAATTCTTAGTCAAAAGATATTGACTGTCAAATTTTCCCTTTTAAAACTACCTACTAGAAAACATGTCAGAAAACAATAAATTGCATTTGAATTTGGCTTTAAAAACTAGGAAAACTAACACTTAGGGGAGTGGGAACTAGGATTTTGATTCAATTACACAAGGATAATATAAATTTCCAATTAGGGCTAATGAAAAATAATGGGGTGTATTTTGCAAGCAGTCAAAGTAGGCTACTCAATTTGTAGACTGAAAACACTGGCAGAAAAACATTGTTTGCAAATGGAATGGACCTAGGAAAATGTGCAAAAAGATTCATCAAGCCTTTAAACTTGACACATTAAAGTATTTTTAGAGTAGAACATAGTGGTATAATATCTCACCTATCACAGATTCAAAGATATGACCTCACAAACAGGGGTACTAACCAATCTGCAATTTGACACAAGTAAAAAATCACAAATTGCATTTGGAATCATGTTTTAAAACTAATCAAACAGATTTTTCATAAGCTTATAATTGAAATATAATAAGTCTCTAACCTCTAAAATGAAATCCCAAAGTAAATTTATCATTTTGGTAAACTAGGTCAAAGTTATAACAAGCCAAATAGGGCTTCCTAGAATTTAGAATAAATTGCATCAACATGACAGGAATAAACGACCAACTTTGAGGGATTGAAAACCTAGTCAAATGGATTTGAAACAACTTAAAATCTAAAACATAGGCTCTCTAGTATGGCCACTAAACACTCCCAAAGCAGAAAGTCATGAAACATTACTAGGTGTGAGATATTAAATTGCAAACAAGGCCTCTTATCGCTATTTGACACTTGGGCATAAATGCAGATTTGGTCATTGCTCAAAATGACACTTCATAGAATGACTTAGAATAACAATATATCTTCATGGGATGAGTGGATATACTAAATGAAAGGTGCTAGAAGAATTGAACACCTCTTAGGCCTTAAATGGACAACCAGGTACACATGCATCAAAATAATTTATAGGCTTGATTTTTAGGATGGTACTCAAAATTAGGGCTTCAATTTTGAGTCCCAATAGTAGCTTTGTCTAGGGATGCATGTCCCTTGTGGGCATGACAAGGGTTTAGTTCTCTAGAAGAAGTAGACTACACACTTGACAACAAGAAAACTTCTCTTTAATAGCTTTATTGAAAGCAAGAAATCTACTCCTACTATGTACAAACAATGACCCCAGGCCACTGAAACTTCAACAAAACTTTTACTTCTATCATAAATCTGATTGTCATCTAAACTTTCATGAGGTAAATTAGAAATATTTCTTCTATCAGTTTCATCAATTAGATTAACATATTGAATCAACTCAGTTGGCCAAACTAAATCTACATCTTCACTTTCATAATGCATATTAAAACCATGATCACTCTCTACAACTTGCTCATTATGAAAGTACTAATTAGCATGCTCAAACATATTAGACTCAAATTGAAAATCCTCTTCATCCAATGAATCATGCATGCTATCAATCTTGAATACAAAACCTTCATACTCAACTTCGGGAAAAAGGTTAGACATACCTTGAAATTGTGTATCCTTATGTATGATCAGATGGTACTCAAACAAGTAATCAGACTTACAAATATCATCAATATCAGAATCTAAAACTAATCCACAATCCTCCAATGGTTCCTTGAAACCAATAAATGAATTACCCATCATATTAGAATATTCACCATAAAACTCATTACAAGTTGCATGTTGATTCTCAATAACAACTTTGTCAAACACCTTGTTATAAACATTATAAGATGCAACATCATTATTATGATCATTGTGACATCTAGAAGAAGAACAATCCGATCTCTTACAACAGTAAGATAATGTATCATCATTAAACTCATCCTCCACTAAATCTAAACATTTAATGTACTCTTCAAAAAACAAGTTGATAACTTCATGCAAAGATCCTTTGTAGACATTATAACAAGTGATGTGCTAATCAACATCAAAATATTCATGATACAACAGGTTTTTGAAAACTTTGAAATAATTTCTAACATCACTATCATGGACACTTTCAGCATATGAAGAAGGAAAATTAGAATCACCACCCAAAGACACACCATCCACCCCATCAATGAAGAATGTAGAATATAAATCCATGTTATTTGCATTGTCTTCATTAAAATGATTCAAATGTCTTGTAAAACAATCATCTTTCATTTTATCAATAGGTGTTGATGCATTAACCTTAGGATCATTTGCATATTTCTGGTTACTACTACATGCATCTTCAAGACATTCATCTACATAATTAGGTAGTCTATCCTTATAAATAATCTCTCTGTCCTCATATTGTGTAGAAAACTTTTCTTCACAATTTTCAACCTCAAGATGATTTGCATAATTCTGAAATGGAAATTCACTTCCAGATTTAGAAAAAGAACTCATACCTTCACTTGTATAAGAGTTCTCACTTTTGTCATTGCTTTCTTCTTCCAATTTGCATCAGATTCATATAAAGAAAAACATGTACTACCACTATCCTCTTCCTAACTTGAGTAACAATCTCATCATTATCTTCACATGATGCTTCTTCATAATATGTTAGATCAACAACTTTACCTTCATCACTTGAAACATAATTTTTAGCTTCTTCATCCTCATAGTGAGATAAACATCTTTCAACTTCATGGTTATTTATGTTTTTAACATAATGCAAATAATCAATAAAAGGAATGACTGAATTTATATCTTGCATATCTAACTGATCAAGTGAACTAACTCTATCATCTTCTATAATATTATAAACCTATGCACTATTTTTAGTAATAAAAGAATCAACTCCTCTTTGCAACAAAGAGTCTTCATCTGCACATGACTTTAATTTTGAATTTTCAACCAAATTATTTACAACAACATTATTACCTACATATTGATCTAAAACTAAACACTCCTTTTGACATTGATTTGTTCTTTGAACCTCATCTTGCTTGAAAACATTTCTAGAGAAGTGACTCCTAGTTAAGCCATACTCTATATTAATTTCAATCTTTATTACCATCATGAATTTTTGATGCAAAGTCTTGAGCTCTTTATCTCTTAATAAATAACTCATCTTCTTGTCAAATGCATCAAGATAAACCACCAAACACACTTCATCATATGGCTTATAACTTTTAGTAATCTCATTCAAAACTTTTGCAAATCTAATATTAAATTTAGGAACTAACTCACCATTCCTGATTTGGATTTTCAAGAACTTATCAAAAGAATTAGAGATGCTTATTCTTTCCCTAAACTGCTTCATGAAGGCTAAAAGTAATTCATCCCAAGATGAATAGAATATGCCAGTAGAAAGGAAAATTAATCCCTAGCACCATCTTCTAAAGTTTGAACAAACAACTTCATATGAATGTCTTCATGAGCAATTTCAAAATCACCAATCAAATCACTAAACAACTAAACATAATGACTAGCTGAAATAGTATGGTTCCCATTAAATTTAGGAAAACTTTTTCTAATATCATTAGGAATGAAATTTGGAAAACTATAGATACCATCAAAGCATAATGGCATGTATCTCTTGGGAAAAAGATATCTATAATTCTTATCTATGAACTACATACGAAGTGAATGGAAATTTTCCATTTTTCACAAAATTAAAACTCATTTACCATATGCATTTAAGTCAAAATCGTGTCTCAAGTTGATCAAGGATGAAATTAATAGATGGTAATAAGGTTTTTTTCCATTCTGGTACATATGAGTGTAGAATATTCATTCTTTATAAAATTTTGGGGTTGTCAGTCTTGTTCTTCACTCCATACAATTGCAATTGGGCTTTGACATAAGGGCGCCTTATTTATTATTCACATGGAAGCACGTATGTCATACCTTTTGAGTTTTTGGTGGGGATTGTATAGGTGAACAGTGGATTTCCTTTTTTGGTTCTTTCTTTCCAGCTCCCTTTCCTTGCCTTCTCAATTTCTAGAATGTCATTCTCATTAGATGCTTGTGTGAAGTGTGTCTTGTCATTAGTATCATAGAAGCATCCTACCCAAAAATCACAAAAATTTTCTTCAACCAGCAGTAGATGAAGATGCACTCTCTCATCCCTTGGATGATGAGATGTTCGATATTATGTTAATTCTTCTTTCTTCTTCCACCTTTTGTTCAATTTAGAATGTAATGCCCCACAAAGGGATCCAAAGAATTAACCTAGAGTTTCACTAAGTTTGGTACCATTCTTTTTTTTTTAACATGAAAGTAAATACCACATATAACTTATGCACAATAATGGAAGTAATAGCAAAATCCATCTGAAAGTAAACATAACATACATAACAGATTACATTCTTTAAAGATCCCTTAATGCTAAATTACATCTAAAAAACTTAACATACATGAATTCATCTAGTACAACATCCACATGAAATAATAATGATAAGTCCAATGTTTATACATTACATTTCCAAATGCTCAATCATCCACTGTACATGTCACATGGTATGAAAAGCTCAAAAGAATATACATATGTAGAATAATGGTACATCATCCTATTTTAATCCATGATACATCAAAGTAAAGATAATCACATGATATACATGATACATCCTCATAGAAGATAAAACATAATAAACTAAGTGCATGGTTCCTCCCAACCATTAATAGCATCATTAGACCATCGTGGATCCTAACCATCCCTTCGTGCATAACATTCCCAAATCATCGAAGAGATCATTGATATTTACATAGTAGGAATGTCACTACTAACATATACTATATCATATGCAAAAAGTAATCTAACATGCAAATATAAGCATAAGATAACATCATCTAACATATGCTAATCATCAATGAAAGGATACATATCCACCATCATGAAGAATGCATCAGTCACGATGTCTCAATGAATCTCAAATGATAAGAGTGAAAATACACTACCACCCGACCGCATGGTACCTAAGTGGTCCACTCCCACCATGCTGAAGAGATAATCTCAAGTCCCAAATAGGCTATCAAAATCACATAACACAAATTTCTATAAGTCCAGGAATCCTAAAAGTATACTAACTCAAAGGTTCCCAACAGAAAATTGACATGTAATCCCCAAAGGCATATAATGACATTTAGGAAACCTACTCTGCAAGTGGGAAAGTGTCATCACATTTATCACGTACAAGTTACCCTAGCAATTAGCTAAACTCCATGAGTCTATACTGATCTCATGCAGCCACTAGTATCCTCTCATACTAACGAGGCATACTATGGAATGCAAGGTCGCAACCATGCATTCTCACTACTCCCATTCTAGCCTGTACAAGCACTCAAGGCATGGGTGAGAACCAAAACACTTATCTTTTTAGGTTCATTCAGTTAGTATTAGGTGTGAATGTTATCACTTATTAATCCAACTTACAATGAGTTACCCTGGTAGCCTCTTAGGGCCCCGGCCCCCATTGCAAGCCACTTCCCGAAACTACATGCAGATATCCTACCCTAAGCTCATGGAATCATAAATCTCAAAATCACAAAAGATAATCCATAATAAAAACATCAAATATGCATAAAAGCATCAAATCTCCATGAACAAATATCCATAGAAAATCATGAACACAATAGCTCTCTATTGACAACTGAAGTTTCATTAATAATCAAAAGTATCCAATGGTTCTTATTAACCAAAATATATCTCAATTATACTGATCGAAGACTCCAAAAATGGTTGAGTCAAGCATGTCACAACATGACATCATCAAGAATAATTTCACATTACAGTCCCATCATGGCAACTAGAAAATAACCAAGGATAACTGATTGATGACCAAAAATGGTTAAGTCAAGTGTCTCATACATAAGAATCTCAACTATAAAAATTAGTAATTAAAACCAATACATAGAGTATTCCATCACATAACCATGGTTGGGTTTATAAAGATCGAGATTAAAACATCATCATGACATCACAATCACATAACCCCGAAGCCTCTGGTAGACGTCCTATAATTGGTCAACACTAGTCAACCCAAAAACCCAAAACAATAGCATAGAGAATACACAATGCAAACACATGTTTTAGTTTTGCTAAATTTACAAACTTCAATTTACATGTAGAGATCTTGGTTTATGTTTCCAAGTTTAGAGAATGAATTGGAGGAACATTTTGTATGTTTGGATGAATAATTTTTTTTTTCTTCTTAAATTCCATCTTCGAGTTATAATCTTTGTTTGAAAACATCCACCACCAAACTAACAATTAAATTTCATATACTTTATAAAACAATTAATTAAATCTTAAAAATTAAACAAGAGTTCACCATTATAAAAGAAATGAACCTTTGGTATAAATCATTTATCAATTATATAATTATAATTCAAATTATTATTAACATATTTACATATTATATATACATATACATATATATATTTATTTATTTATATTTAAATATATATATACATACATATATAAATATATAAATTATTATTACATTTTACAAAATCAAATTAATAAATTCGATTAATACCATTTAACATATTAATAACAATAAAAAAAAAAACTGACTTCATATGTGGCAAGTGTTATAAACATATATAACATATAAACCGTTGGCGGTACGCAGGACCTGCGACGTCAGTGGGTACTATGTACCCCTACTGTCGAAGTACCTATGATGGCCAGTACACTGCGACCGTAGTGGCACGGGGACACTGGTCTCGTCCCCCCCCCCACTTATGCATATTACTTTCTTTAAAATCGCTTATGCGATTTTCCATTCGGGTATCCGATTTGGTTCTTAATAAAGTTTAACGTTTTTCAAAACATTTTCGATTAATGGTATAATATTCAATTTTTTAATAAATATATATTATATATACATATGTATGTATATATATATATAAAGCTATATGTATATATATATATGTGTGTGTGTGTGTGTATACATGCAGAATTAAAAACATCACAACATATAAACATGTATACATACATATATATATATATATATATATATATATATATATATATATATATATATATATATATATATATATATATATATATATATATATATATATATATATAATTGCATATATATATGTATATGTGTACACAAATTAAAAATATAAAAATATATACACAAGATATATATATATATATATTTCAATCCTCATAATTTTCCTATAAACCTTTGATTTCAAAATTTTTCCAATAATTGATCTAATGGGTTTGCCTATGAATCTAAACCCTAGCCTTGTGTTTTATTTCAAATCTATGCATATACAATTCTCAAATAAATTAACTACCCATATTGAGAATGCATACAATAAAAATAGGAAAAATCCTCAGAAGACATATGGAAGACACGAAGAAGATAGGGAATGCAAGATGCGGAAATAGCATAAGTAAAATCAAAAGAATCTACTCGGATTCTGATGCTAATTCACTCTTCCTCAAAAAACCCATAGAACAAGCTCCCTTCTTTAGAGTTCTCGAGTCCTCCAATGCTCCAATTGCTCTCCAAACACTATGTCTAAGCTTCTAGGAATGCCTAAATATAAAGAGCTCTCAGGAAACATCTAGAATGCTTCTAGAAACAGCTAGAAGGTGTCACCAACTAAGCATGGGTCTTTTCCAACCTTCTAGATGAGCCATAGGGTTGTAGACACCATGTGCTTAATTGATGCACTAACCCCCGTGTTGTTGACATATGAAAAATGAAAAGGTGCTTTAACTCCCATGCAAGCTTATAACTCCAATTTACTTTTTATATAATTTCTATTTAAATATTTATAACTTTCATTTTAATTTTTATAACTTTTATTATTATTATTTATTTATTACTTTATTGTTATTTTATTATTATTAATTTTAATTTCTAATTTTCTTTTATTTAAACCTTTTTCCTCAATTAATTCTCATTTAATTAATTATAATCAAAATATCAAAGATTATGATATTTTTATATTAATTTCCTCAAATAATTAATTAATTAATTAAATCTATTTATTAAGACTTAATTAATAGAAAATTCACCATAGACCTCCAAGATAAAATATGAAAACCCATCATAGAGCAATTCACACAAAATTAGTCTAAAGGGTTAAAAATCATGAATTATGTCATCCGACACATTCAGTGGGTAAAATATCCAGATACTTGTCCTATCTCACTAGGACAAATGGTTTAAGGGTTTGAGATTTGGACTTGAGAATTTATCTCCCTTCTCTTATCATTGGGATAGTATAATAGGGTACGCTCATCCTAACAATTCAAGGAAGTCGATACTCGGTACTTGCAACCTGTAGAAAAACCATGCATGTATATATAATATATATAATGCTAAGCTAAACAGACAATGGCAAGAAGTGGTGCAACATGTAGATCTCGACTAAGCAAGTGACTACGACTCCCTTCCTTAACCACATCAAAAATGTCATACAATATGAAAACACGCACACCATACACATACAAGTATGGGGTAAGTATCCATAATAAAACACATGAGATAATAAACCATCTAACTAATCATCAACAACAATTGAAAACAAAGCAAAGTAATGATCATCATGCATACATGAAATGTAAAGTCTAAATGATCTCATCATATAATACTAAATCCATAACATAATGTCTGATAATCTCAAAACAATACCGCTAATCCATCAACATAAAACTAGTCTAACATAGTCTGATAATAGCAACATTATGTCCAGAAAAAAGATGTGAATGAGAGTAGGCACTACATCCACCCCCCCTTGGGTTAGGCAAAAGATGTGAATGAGGGTAGGCACTACATCCACCCCCCCTTGGGTTAGGCTTACTCCTGGAAGCCCACAAATAGGTAGGGATATAGCTTGCGTAAGCTAGCTACATCATCCCATGTAGCTGAAGAATCATCAGTAGGGTCCCATTGGACCCTTACTTGCTTGATGGTTCGACCCTTGAGGGTCAACTCCTGCTGCTCCAGAATACGAACTGGATCCAAAGCTAGCTGCCCATCCTCTACCTACAACACATTACAATCAAGAACATGTACAATATCAGAAATATACTGCTGAAGCACTAAAATGTGAAAAAATCATGAATGTGAGCTAGGCTAGGCGGTAGAGCAAGGCGGTAAGCAACTAGGCCAATCCTCTCTAGAATCTTGAATGGTCCCACAAAGCGAGGTGCTAGCTTATAACCCTTTCCATATCGGATCGAACTCTTTCATAGATGCACTCTCAAGAAAACCTTATCACCCATAGCAAACTGCTTATCAATCCTATGAGCATCAACATACTTCTTCTGCCTATCTTGTGCCATAGTCAAGTTCTCACAGATACGCACTACCTATTGCTCCATATCATGAAGCATCTCCAGACCCAATAAGATGCAATCCTAAAGGCTATCCCAACTCAAGGGTGTATGAAAAGGATGTCTGTATAACGCCTGAAATGGTGCCATGCCAATAGAACTATGATACCTATTGTTGTAAGTAAACTCCACTAGGTAGAGATAGTCCTCCCAATGTGTCTGCCTATCCATCACATACATTCGTAACATATCCTCCAAAACTTGATTCACCCTCTCTGTCTGACCATCAATCTCTGGATGATATGCCAAACTAAAGTTTAACTGTGCTCCAAGCTCATGCTGCAGTGATGCCCAAAATGCAGATGTGAATACAGGATCCTTGTCAGAAATGATCTTTCTAGGAATACCATTTAATCTCACAATGTCATGCATGAAGACATTAGCTATAGAAGCTACTGTGTAGGAAGACCTAATTGGTGAGAAATGTGCCACCTTGGTTAACCGATCAATAGTGACCATGATAGCATCATGACGTCAAACAGTCATAGGTAATCCTACTATGAAGTCCATGGAGATGATATCCCATTTCCAAGAAGGAATGAAATTAGGCTGCAAAAGTCTAGCTGGGTGTTGATGTTCTACCTTAACTCTCTGATAGTCAAGGCACCTAGCCACATAATCAGCAATGTCTCACTTCATCCTAGACCAAAAGAACAAACGTCTCAAATCAGCATGCATCTTCTTGACACCTGGATGTGCTGAGTAAGGTGTACGATGGGCTTATGCTAGAATCAAGGTGCGAAGCTCATCCGGTAATGGCACATAAATCCTCCCCAAATGTCTCAAAAGACCATATGATTCTTGAACATAACCTGCAAACCTACCTTCAAAAGGTCTTCTTGAATCAATCTCTCTGCACACTTCCTGATACCAAGAATTCATAGGAAGTGCTTGAAGAATCTGACTCCTCAAATCCACACTAAGAGTCATAGATGATACCACATGTCTCCTGCAACTCAAAGCATCCACCACCACATTATCCTTACCTTGAATGTACTTAACCTCAAAATCATACTCGCATAAAAATTCCATCCATCATCTTTGGCGAGCATTCAAATTAGGCTAAGTGAAAATGTACTGAAGACTATGATGATCGTTATGTAGCTCAAATTTGTGCCCCAATAAGAAATGTCTCCACCTTTTCAAAGCATGAACTACTGCTTCTAACTCAAGATCATGCATAGAATAATTTATCTCATGATCCTTGAGCTTGCGCGATTCATACGCAATCACTAGTCCATTCTACATCAACACTGCCCCAATCCCTTCAAGAGAAGCATCTGTACACACCATGAAATCACCTTCTGGATCAGGTAAAACTAAAATTAGTGCACTAGTCAAAAGCTCCTTGAGATTTTGGAAAGCTTCCTCACATTTCTCCATCCACACAAACTTCTTTCCTTTCCTCTAAAGAGAAGTGATAGGATGTGCTATCCTAGAGAAGTTCTAGACAAATCTGCAATAATAACCAGCTAAACCCATGAAACTACAAATTTTTGACACATTAGTTGGTGTAGACCAATCTATTATTTCCTAAATCTTTGCAGGATCTACTAAAATACCATCACCCAAAATGACATGCCCTAAATACTAAATCTCTAACTTGAAGAATTCACACTTAGCTGCATTAGCATAAAGCTAATTGTCTCTCAAACACTGCAATACCAACCGCAGGTGTTCCTCATGCTCCTTTTGAGACTTAGAATATATCAATATGTCATCAAGAAACACAAGTACAAACCTATCCAAATAAGATCAGAACACACCATTCATCAAACTCATGAAAACTAATGGAGCATTAGTCAACCCAAAAGGTACCATTGTCAACTCATAATGCCCATAGCGAGTTTGAAAAGAGGTCTTGCGAATGTCTACTTCCTTCATGCAAAGCTGGTGGTATCCTAACTGAAGGTCAATCTTGGAGAATACTGTAGCTCCCTTGATCTGATCAAATAAGTCATCAATCCTAGGCAAAGGATACTTGTTCTTAATAGTCACCTTATTCAACTATCTATAGTCAATACAAAGGCATAAAGAATCATCTTTCTTCTTCACAAAGGGCATTGGAGCTCTCCATGGTGATACACTAGGTTGAATGCTCCCTTTGGCTAGAAGTTCCTCAAGCTGAAGATGTAGCTCACCCAATTCCTATGTAGTCATGTGATAAGGAGCTTTAGAGACAGGCTCCACTCTAGAAATCAGATCAATACTAAAGTCAATGTCCCTCTTTAGAGGCATGCCTAGAATCTCACTTGGAAAGACATTTGCGTACTCCTGTAAAATCAAATGATCTAAAGTCTTCTTCACAGGATCTTCCTCATCAAGATCATTTACTATAATAGCAAATATCTGACATCCCTTATAGAAATTTTGCTTCATTTGCATAGCAGAAATCATCCGCATAGATATAGGCCTTGATATCCCAATTATCTTCACATCATTCCCTTGGTCATCTTGGCACAATATAACCTTCTTCCTACAATCTATACTGGCTCTATGAGATCCAAGATAGTCCATGCCTAAAACCACATCATAGGAACCAAGGGGTATGACTCGAAGATCCACTATAGTATCAAAGCTTCCTAAGCTAAGCCCACACTTATGAAATACAAAATCTGTGGAGACCTTAAAACCTGAGGCTAGTTCCACTTGCCAACCATGATCTTGCTTCACCACATCTAGCTTACACTTAGAAGCTATAGATGGTGAAATAAATGAATCTATAGCTCCAAAATAAAACAATACTAAAAGAGATATACCTCTAATAGCACTTGTGGTCTCAACCACTGTTCCCTGATGATCTGCCTGACGGTGATCAACTGCTGCAAAAACTCTATGAGCTCTATCTGCATCACCCACTGTATGCTCTGAAACTATAGGCCTAGGTACTGAAAAATGAGGTGCTCGTTGTGGAAACTGAGTGGCATAATGTCCAATCTGACCACATGAAAAACATTCTGTATTTCTGCCAGATCCTCTTCCCATAGGTTGTACATTTGATTGCTGATGATTGTTCCTGCTAACAAAAGATTGGCTACTTTGAGCTAGCTAATTTGGCTGATTTTGTTTATTGCATTGAGCATTGCAATTTTTCTTGGTGTTAGAACCTTTAACACCACCTTGAGCCTAAGAATTTGATCCCTTTTGTTGATGTGTCTACTAAGACTACTGCTGATACTACTTCCCCTTAGAGAAAGAAAACTTCTTGTTACCACCTGAATTGTAGTTACCTCTAGATCTTGATGCTACTGGCACTCCTACAAAACCACCTTGACCAAGGTTGACACTTTTCTCAATAAGGATTGCTCAATGTACCACATCCTTGAGGGATTTTGGCTCAAATACCTTGACATCCCCAATAATACAGTTATTCAAATCCCTAATAAAATGTTGTGTCAACTGAGCTAAATTTTCACTGAACCCTGAAAAAGACATGAGCTCATAAAACTTATGCTCATACTCGGTCACTGACAAAGTGTACTATCTGAGGTTATGAAATTCATCTGCCCTTTGTTGTTTCCATTCTTCTGGTAGGAATCGTTCACAAAAACTCTCTAAGAATAGTTCCCACATGACACTTGCTCATATCGATTCCCAACTTCTTCTCCTCAATCGTCCACCAAGTGCCCCCAAAATTCTCTAAATTAGTGATCGCAAATCTTGCCTTAACATTGCTATCGAACTCCTACATGGAAAAAATCTTGTCGAGGGAAATAAGCCACTACTTGGCCACATAACCAGAACCTTGCCCATTGAAAGGCTTAACCTTGGATCTTGAAAGATCCTTCATCTGAGTCAACACAATAGACCTCTGATGATCCTTCTGAGGACTCCTAGATCTGGGTCTATTCTCTTGTTCTATCAGGTGCACTTTGGGTTGCTCTTGAATAGGAGGTAGACGATCTAGAATAGTCTGCATCATCTATATCAAACCAACCTCTTCAGACTTAGCTTGGTCCTCTCTATGGCTCTCTTCTTGCTGCCTACTAGAGTGCTCTTCCCTACTCTCTACATGAGCCGATCCCTCATGGGTAGACTCATGGACACTAAAAGCTCTACCATGACCACAACCTCTACCACGGCCTCTAACAGAAGACCTAGTCCTAGATACCATCCTACAACAGTACAAGGTACTAAGTTTATTTCTATGTTTATGTTTAAGTAAAATTTCTAGTTTTGAAACTAAGTGTTGAAGCATGAAACATATGCAAGTAACAGTTCAAGTTTTGTTTCAATTTACCTAGTTTCAAGTTTGAAAAGATACACTTATTAGATCAAAGTTTCTAATTGTTCCAAAATACCCAGAGCTCCCAATGTAGAAACTCAGGCTCTGATACCAAATGTAATTCCCCACCAAGGGATCCAAATAATTAACCTATAATTTCACTAAGTTTGGTAGCATTTTTTTTTAACATGAAAGTAAATACCACATATAACTTATGCACAATAACGGAAGCAATAGCAAAATCCATCTGAAAGTAAACATAACATACATAACAGATTACATTCTTTAAACATCCCTTAATGCTGAACTACATCTAAAACACTTAACATACATGAATCCATCTAGTAAAACATCCACATGAAATAATAATGATAAGTCCAATGTTTATACATTACATTTCCAAATGCTCAATCATCCACTCTACATGTCACAGGGTATGAAAAGCTCAAAAGAATATACATATGTAGAATAATGGTACATCATCCTATTTTAATCCATGATACATCAAAGTAAAGATAATCACATGATATACATGATACATCCTCATAGAAGATCAAACATAATAAACTAAGTGCACGGTTCCTCCCAACTATTAATAGCATCATTAGACCATCGTGGATCCTAGCCATCCCTCCATGCGTAACATTTTGAAATCACTGAAGAGATCATCGGTATTAACATAGTAAGAATGTCACTCCTAACATATACTATATCATATGCAAAAAGTAATATAACATGCAAATATAAGCATAAGATAACATCATCTAACATATGCTAATCATCAATGAAAGGATACATATCCACCATCATGAGGGATGCATCAGTCACGATGTCTCAATGAATCTCAAAATGATAAGAGTAAAAATACACTACCACCCAATTGCGTGGTACCTAAGTGCTCCACTCCCACCGTGCTAAGGAGATAATCTCAAGTCCCAAACAGGCTATCAAAATCACATAACACAAATGTCTATAAGTCTAGGAATTCTAAAAGTATACTAACTCAAAGGTTCCAAACACAAAATTGACATCTAATCTCCAGAGGCACACAATGACATTTAGGAAACCTACTCTGCAAGTGAGAAAGTGTCATCACATTTATCATGTACAAGTTACCCTGGCAGTTAGCTAAACTCCATGGGTCCATACTGATCTCATGCGGCCACTAGTATCCTCTCATACTGATGAGGCATACTATGGAATGCAAGGTCGCAACCATGCATTCTCACTACTCTCATCCTAGCCTACACAAGCACTCAAGGCATGGGTGAGAACCAAAACACTTATCTCTTTAGGTTCATTCAATTAGTATTAGGTGTGAATGTTATCACTTATTAATCCAACTTACAATGAGTTACCCTAGTAGCCTCTTAGGGCCCCGACCCCCATTGCAAGCCACTTCCTAACACTACATGCAGATATCCTACCCTAAGCTCATGGAATCATAAATCTCAAAATCACAAAAGATAATCCATAATAAAAACATCAAATATGTATAAAAGCATAAAATCTCCATGAGCAAATATCCATAGAAAATCATGAACACAACAACTCTCTATTGGCAACTAAAGTTTCATTGATAATCAAAAGTATCCAATGGTTCTCAATAACCAAAATATATCTCAATCATACCAATCGAAGACTCTAAAAATGGTTGAGTCAAGCATGTCACAACATGACATCATCAAGAATAATTCCACATTACAAGCCCATCATGGAAACTAGAAAATAACCAAGGATATTTGATCAATGACCAAAAATGGTTAAGTCAAGTGTCTCATACATAAGAATCCCAACTATAACAATCAGTAATTACAACCAATACATAGAGCATTCCATCACATAACCATGGTTGAGTTTATAAAGATCGAGATTAAAACATCATCTTGACATCACAATCACATAACCCCCAAGCCTCTGTTAGACGTCCTATAATTGGTCAACACTAGTCAACCCAAAAACCCAAAACAATAGCATAGAGAATACACAATGCAAACACATGTTTTGGTTTTGCTAAATTTACAAACTTCAATTTACATGTAGAGATCTCGGTTTATGTTTCCAAGTTTAGAGAATGAATTGGAGGAACATTTTGTATGTTTGGATGCATAAAAGTTTTTTCTTAAATTCCATCTTCGAGTTATAAACTTTGTTTGAAAACGTCCCCCACCAAACTAACAATTAAATTTCATATACTTAATAAAACAATTAATTAAATCTTAAAAATTAAACAAGAGTTCACCATTATAAAAGAAATGAACCTTTGGTATAAATCATTTATCAGTTATATAATTATAATTCAAATTATTATTAACATATTTACATATTATATATATACATATATATATATATATATATATATATATATATATATATATATATATATATATATATATATATATATATATATATATATATATATATATATATATATTTATATTTAAATATATACATATATAAATATATAAATTATTATTATATTTTACAAAATTGAATTAATAAATTCGATTAATACCATTTAACATATTAATAAAAATAAAAATAAACTAACTTCATATGTGGCAAGTGTTATAAACATATATAACATATAAACCACCGGCGATACACAAATTGTTGCGGTCGCAGGGCCTACGACGTCAGCAGGTATTGTGTACCCCTGCCATCGCAGTACTTGTGATAGTCAGTACACTATGACCGCAGTGGCACGGGGGTGCAGGTCTCGTCCTCCCCCACTTATGCATATTACTTTCTTTAAAATCGCTTATGCAATTTTCCATTCGGGTATGCGATTTGGTTCTTAATAAAGTTTAACGTTTTTCAAAACATTTTTGATTAATGGTATAATATTTAGTTTTTTAATAAATATATATTATATATACATATGTATGTATGTATATATATATGAAGGTATATGTATATATGTGTGTGTGTGTGTGTGTGTGTGTCTGTGTGTATACATGCAGAATTAAAAACATCATAGCATATAAACATGTATATATACATATATATATATATATGTATATGTATATGTATATGTATATGTATATGTATATGTATATGTATATGTATATGTATATGTATATGTATATGTATATGTATATTTATATGTATATGTGTATGCAAATTAAAAATATAAACATATATATACACAAGATATATATATATATATAAATTTCAATCCTCATAATTTTCCTATAAACCCTTTATCTCAAAAATTTTCCAATAAATGATCTAATGGGTTTGCCTATGAATCTAAACCCTAGCCCCATTTTTTTTTTTAGATCTATGCATATAAAATTCTGAAATAAATTAACTACCCATATTGAGAATGCACATAGTAAAAATAGGAAAAATCCTCAGAAGACATATGGAAGATGTGAAGAAGACAGGGAATGCAAGATGCGGAAATAGAATAAGTAAAATCACAAGAATCTACTTGGATTCTAATGCTAATTAGCTCTTCCTCAAAAAAACCGAAGAGCAAGCTCCCTTCTTTAGAGTTTTTGAGTCCTCCAATGCTCCAATTTCTCTCCAAACACTATGTCTAAGCTTCTAGGAATGCCTGAATATAAAGAGCTCTCAAGAAACATCTAGAATGCTTCTAGAAATAGCTAGAAGGTGTCACCAACTAAGCATGGGTCTTTTCCAACCTTCTAGATGAGCCATAGGGTTGTAGAAACCATGTGCTTAATTGATGCACTAACCCCCATGTTGTTGACATATGAGAAATGAAAATGTGCGTTAACTCCAATGCAAGCTTATGACTCCAATTTACTTTTTATATAATTTCTATTTAAATATTTATAACTTTCATTTTAATTTTTATAACTTTTATTATTATTATTTATTTATTACTTTATTGTTATTTTATTATTATTAATAATTTTAATTTCTAATTTTCTTTTATTTAAACCTTTTTCCTCAATTAACTCTCATTTAATTAATTATAATCAAAATATCAAAGATTATGATATTTTTATATTAATTTCCTCAAATAATTAATTAATTAATTAAATCTATTTATTAAGACTTAATTAATAGAAAATTCACCATAGACCTCCAAGATAAAATATGAAAACCCATCATAGAGAAATTCACACAAAATTAGTCTAAAGGGTTAAAAATCACGAATTATGTCATCTGACACATTTGGTGGGTAAAATATCTAGATACTTTTCCTATCACACTAGGACAAATGGTTTAAGGGTTTGGGATTTGGACTTGAGAATTTATCTCCCTTCTCTTATCATTGGGATAGTATAATAGGGTACACTCATCTTGGCAATTCAGGGAAGTCGATACTCGGTACCTGCAACCTGCAAAAAAACCATGCATGTACATACAATATATATAATGCTAAGCTAACCAGATAATGGCAGGAAGTGGTGCAACATGTAGATCCCGACTAAGTAGGTGACTACGACTCCCTTCCTTAACCACATCAAAAATGCCATACAATATGAAAACACGCACACCATACACATGCAAGTATGGGGTAAGTATCCATAATAAAACACATGAGATAATAAACCATCTAACTAATCATCAACAACAACTAAAAACAAAGCAAAGTAATGATCATCATGCATACATGAAATGTAAAATCTAAATGATCTCATCATATACCACTAAATCCATAACATAATGTTTGATAATCTCAAAACAATACCACTAATCCATCAAGATAAAACTAGTCTAACATAGTCTGATAATAGCAACATTATGTCTAGAAAAAAGATGTGAACAAGGGTAGGCACTACATAGAATGTCATTGGGGAGGACTTCTTCTCTACAACTTCTAGACAAGTGTTATATCCTTCAAATTTGGTCTCTATTTTTCTATCTAATGCTATGGATCTTCTTTAGTCAACATTGAGATTAGAAATCATTGCTTACAAGATGGTCATAATAGCATTTTGGGCTGAAAATAAACTAAAGTGGGCTATGCATAATTATGATTTGTGGTTCGAAAATGCCTTGGTGGGAGGACTATTTTCAAGGACCATGCTCAAGAAAAAACATGAAGTTTTGGTGACTTTTGAGGTATTATAGAAGTCATGTGAAAAGCACAAATCACAGCTCTTAACTAAGACTGTGAAAATCATGGCAAAAGCTCTGAGTTTTCAATTGTCTGAAGGTGTGAAAAGATTTGGTTTTGCATTGCTTGACATCTTGGGTCTTCAAATTTATGATGCACATGCAGTATCTATTCATAAGAAGATGTCTCTAGCTCCCTCAATTTAGTTGGTTGGTGAAACTAGTGACTAGTTTGTTCCTACTCTAAGTGTTGTTGGCTCAAGACACCTTGTCCAAAAACCCATTTGGATCATCTCAAATCAATAGATTGGGAGGGTATTTCTCATGTTTTTTGTTGAAGCCTTGAACTTGGGATGGGAGGTGGCTCCACTACCATGCTCTAGTTTTGGTTGGGGTGACTTGGTACAAACTAGTTTGACATCCACTTCTATAGAGGGTGCAAAGGACATGGAAGAAAAATAGTTTATTGGCATTCTTCTATTTTTTGGAATTTTCTTCTAAACTTCAGGCATGTTTTGTAAAATGTTTGAAAATGTTGGTTGTATTGAGCCCCTTATGCCTGTTGTTTTGATATGCTTGAAAATGCAAAATTTGATAAAGTTTGAATTTTGGTGAAATTATGTTTTTTCCATCGATAAAATATGATTGTCAATATAGATGCATGTAATTTGTACATACTATGATGATGGTGGGTTTTCTTTACTGGTTCTTTCCCTGTTGAGCTCTTGAACTAGTTGTTTTAAAAAATAAAAATAATATATATATGGCTCATCCACTTTGCCAAAAGAAAAATTCATTTGCCATAATTACTTCCAAAATTTATTACTTGTAGCAGATTTGAAAATTTTCTACCAATTTAAACTCTAAACATACTTCAAAATATAAAAACACTTGCTAAATCTATCTTTCACAAAGTATCTTGAGATGTACCAAACCAATCTCCTACATAGTGCTTGAATTTACCAATTGACAAAGAACCTTTTGTAGAACTTACTTTCATGGAAAATAATTCTCATGAAAGTGGAAAAATACCTTTATGTGTTGCTCAATGAAACCTTATTCTGCTAATTTGGAATAGGTGCAAACGTCAATTCTTCACATCATTCATCAAATCCTTATAGAGCTGACATCTCCTTGAAGAGAAAAAACTGAAATCATTTTTGTGATTCATTTTAATATTTAAATTTCTTATGACAAAAAATCAAACACAACACTTCAAAACTCAATTAGTCAAGAACTTATATTTTCTCTCTTCTTACTTAGGTTTCATCATAACTTTCAGATTTGTACAATTCAGTTTAGAACTCTTGAAAACATTTATACAAAAAAAATCTCCACTAGTACAAAGATCTCTTAGAGAGTTTCTACTCACAATTGTGAGAAAAAAATTAAAACATAATTCATAGAATGATAAATCTAAACAAAATTTTCAACTTGTGGGACTTGCAAATCATCAAACACTTAGAAGAGAGAAACCACTTTTAAACAATTCTGACTCTAAATTTACAACAACACCTTGAAAACAACAACTAGCTGAATTGATTGAAAATAAAAGTTAGTAACAATACAATTTTTCATTCAACCTTCAGAGACACTGGTGTCCTGAATAAAGCATCACTTGGGTGCATGATATTTTGATTAAGAAAATTGGAAAACACATCAGAAAACTCACTGCTCCAACTTTTTTCATGCACTTCTCCTACTCTATTGAAGCTCCTTTTTCAAAATCTCAAGGTTTGTCAATCATTCAGATTCAATATAGTCCCTAGTAGAGTCACCATTTTGTTGGTGTTTTGAAACAATATGGTTCAAAATTACCTTGATGAGAATAAGATACATCTAGGGGTAGCTACTTCCCATCTTCAACATACCCTTTCAGACAAAGGGCCAACTATAAGGCTAGACTCTTCTTCTACTTCAAGATCTACAAAACCTAGGTGGGTGTACCTTAGATTCACTTATATGGTACCATTGCTAAAACATCTTCTTGAATCTAACAAATCAGATAAAAACCCTAAATCTTCTAACACTTATGCATAGATCTCAGACATGGAATAACTAATAATATAACATAAGGGCATCTTTTTCAGTTCTTCAACATTAAAGGGAAAGATATTTGATTAATGATGTTGAGTTCAACAAAACATGACATGAGAAACATAACCATATGATCCTTCAAAATGATCAGTTCCTTATCTGTTGGGCAATCACACAAACCCCTAACACACATCTCTAAAAGCCATTGACATAAGCCATACATTAGGACTTCCTAATCTATCTATCTACTCTGTGAATTAGACATCTACATCTTTCTGAATCTCATACTTGACCTATCCCTTTCTAAGATCTACAATCCTATGATGATGAATAAAGAATTTACATAAATCTTTGAGTCATAAACAAAATAAATCAACATATACAACTAATAGATTGCAACTAAGTTTCATAATCTTTGTTTATAAAATACAAAAGATCACAAACAACATGAATGGGAGACAATATATTAGAATGAATACTAACTTTCTACTACCTTTTCATTCATTTCTTTGAAACAAATACAATAAGATGCATGAAATTGAAATGAAAAACCACCTAACAAATCAAAACTATTACTATTCTCATTTTTTTATGTTAATTACAAGAGAAATTGCTAAAAAATGTGGTGTCATAGTAGTGAGTCTTTTTCTCCAAAAATGGAAACAACCCTTTAATGGATGATAAAGAAGAATATATAGATAAGGAATGAATTCCCAAATTTGATCTGAAGACAACGTGTGTCCACTTGAAGTTCCATCCTTAGCAGTTGTAAAACCTCTTTCATCTTTCTACCCATTTGATCTAATTTAGTTTTCGTCATTATTTTGTAACCAACATGGAAATATCTCATATGAATGATGAAAACCCTTTTGTTGCTCAAATATATAAAATGATTCATGAAATGCTAATAGAATCTACATTTAACTAACTTGAAGGTAACCAAACTTGACCTTAACTGCATTTTTACTATCTTTTATGCATAGTCAGCTCATTACCTTGCTAAAAATCACATTTAAACTTTGACACGTAAATGTGGTTGCAAGTTGAGAATCGGGGAGATAACCTTGAACAACTTAAATAGAACACTTCCTATATAAAAACAAATTCTAGAATAAAAAAATTTATCTTCTCCCAATTCCAGTGATATATAATATGCCTATACTTTCTTATCAAAAACTCCCAGAAAGTCATTTTGAATAATATTCCTATTCTATGGTCTCAACTTTGAAATTGACTTTAAATTTTGATCCAAAAATTTAATATGTCCTAAAGTTTAAACTTTAGGTTATATCTTTTTTGATTTAAAACTATTGTACATGACCCTCTTGAAAAATAATTTAAAAAAACATTTTTTGATCATTTTTGAATTCTCCCTTCACCTTGCATTTTAGGTCAAACTTAGTTGAGCATGCTTGACTCATGTCAAGTTCTAATTGGCTAGATTCTCTATAGTCACTTGGCATTGGGTGCCATGTGGAACCCTCTGATTGGTCTATCAATTACCACCATGTGGCACCTTCTCATTGGCTACTAGACTCCCCTATCACTACTACATGTCAGTTCATGATTCATCCTCAAGCTACCACATCATCTTCTGACCTACCTGCTACATCATCTTTGACCCGGGCCCACTAGCACATGGTGCCCAGGTGCTTTACCACTTTGTTTAAACTTTGCACATCTTTGCAATGTGGAAATGTGCTAGCCATTAGATATTGCTCAATCTCCATGACATCATCACCTTGGATGATGATGCATTGTTCAAAATTTAACTCTTTAACCTCCAAGCTTTTTGTGGCTAGCGCTAATAATGTGAGTTGTCTCAAGCTTTAAAAGGTAGTGTCTTATTGGATACTGTATGTAATGAGTATTGACATATTTAAACATTTAAAATCCACCTGGCCCTTCAATGTGAGATTAAAAAAAATCTTTATTATTCCCTTCTCACTGTGATCTACACCCGTTGTATCCAATCTATTTCATCCAAGCATGATTTCACATGCAATAGAAATGAATGTACTTCCTAGGAATGACCCATCTTATCTACCTCTTTTGAGTTTGGAATAATTGTCTTTAGTGAAGAAAAGCATGCAATGGAAGAAATATGATGGGTCATAACTAATAATACATCACTTGGAGGAAACAATGCTTTGTTTTTGGTGTATACTTTGCACCACATGACTCAATATCAATCTCACTTTGTTTAGAGAAAAATCTACGCAAACAAATTTTCTTCTCTAGTTGCTAGATTTGGTGGAGGTAGACATCTCTATAAAATGGTCTCACTTCTTAAGTGCACATCTAGAAATGTTGTTTCTCATAGCTTTCAATCTTTCCTACATAAATCTTAGCTTGAACATGCTTAGTGGAATACCCATGGCAATCACAATTCTCATGAGTCTCGGATATCTACAACTATCTTTATCTCCACCTCTAATAGGTGAGTCTTCTAGGCTTCAACATCATATATGTCCCATTTTAATCCTCATTTGGATGCTGATGTCCAATTTTTTCACAAAAGGATTAAGATCCTATGCAGAAGGATCAACCGTCATTATGGGATTTAATTTCAAAGCAAGCATAGGCATCCATATGATAGTTCTGAACTGAGGTGTTATTATCCTAGAATATAATTTCAATGAATTCCTTTGAAGGTGCCATTTATTACAAATGTGTCAATCTTTGGGGTCGTTTCATCAATATTTCTAGAAAATCAAGCTTGCAAACTCCAATTAGATTGAAACAATCAACAAGCTTGAGAGGAGTTGTAGGAACATAATTAAAAAAATCCCATTTAAACTGCATCACCATTTCCCCTTGATCATTTTAGGTAGCTTTTTCTTTAGCATATAGACCCGAGTGACATTTATTTATCCATATTTGAAAGAACCTTGTGAATTTTGCCTAGCAGCTTCAACAAATACATTCCACCTAAGAGATCCTCCTTAATTCATTTAGAAGTACTTATCATAGAAAACATTTGGAACATCAGGAAGAGATCCAATTGCTTTACCCTTCAAGTTGGAATAGTGCGTAATTACAACACCAATTACATTGACCTAAATGGTGGTATTAACAAAGCGAGCATTTGCTACCATATAGTAATCACTGCTTGTATTTTGGTCCATTGTTACCAAAAATGAATATGACTAGCCAATGTGTATATCCAAGTTTGTGTAATATTGTTGTATTGTATAAGATCCTTCTGTCTCCATAAGAAACATATAGTGATCATGAATTCTAGCATCAAGTGAGGTTGAAATGCCAACATTATGTATCCTGACGTGATAGGTTTTCTCAAGCTCCACATTGAATGTCTAATACCCAATATCAACAAGGACTGAATTATTGTATAGGTAAGGGCCCTTTCCATTAAATACCACACCATTGGACATTCCAAGGTCCTTTCCATCATTAAGGGCTTTCTGCAAATCCTTGTGACTCTTGGTGTACTAGTCACTAATTGATCCAAGAGCATCCAAAGGTATAAGGGCAATCCTGTGTCGCCCAAAAAAAAATGTACTTAGACTTAGTTTCTATTTCATGTCTTTACATTTTTGGATACCCATTTGGGTCAAATAAAGGTTCCAACTCTCACAGTTCAACTATCAGTGTGCTAGAAAATCTTGAAAAAATAGGAGCATGCAATTTGGCCACCATTTTGGTGACCTAGAAGGTGTGAATTGGCCAGATGAATGTAATTTTGATTTAGAGCATTCCAAAAAAAGAATCAGGTCAAAAGGCCCCACGGTTTGAAAGTTATTGCAATTTTTCGAGTTTTGGAGACCTTCTAAGAATGCTTCAAAGTCAGGTTAGGGGCATTAAATGACCTTGAAAAGGGCCAAAAAATGGGGGATGAGTGAATCTTGTCCATCAAATTATAGAACACTTTGAGAGCTTTCCGAAAATGTAAATGGTTCGTCAATCGGAGCTATGGTTCAAAAGTTATGCCTCTCAGAAGCTCGGTTACCATTTCTAGATTCTTCTAGATTTGCGCCAACTTCTACCATAGCTTCCAGAACCTTCTATTTGGTCGGTGGATGCCTACTAGCACTTTCTAGAATGTACTCCTAGTCCTTAACCCTCTAGGGTCTATTTAACAAGATTTCTGGCATTGTAAAAGGCAGTTCGGAGTGGAGTTTGAGAGGAGGTACTAAAAGGAGAAATTATCTCTAGATTTATGCTATTGTAAGCCATTAGGGCTTGTTCTAAAGTTTATTATCTTTGTAATATTTTTAATAGCTTATTTTCTCAGTTAATATAATTTTCCCTTTCTGTTGTGTCCATTTTGTTCTTGGGTTGTGTCTCCATCAAGTGTTATCAGAGCTGGTTTTCCTGAGTGTGTAGACAGAACACCGACTGTGAGGCAGTTTGCACCAAGACTGTGTGGTTGTGGGTTTGAGTTAAGTAGATGCCTCCACGAAGAGAGCATGGTGGAAGGGCTAGAGCTATTAATCTTGAGGAGGTTAGAGCCCTCCAAAGGCAGGTACATGCATTGCAAGAGGAGCTCCGTAGAGGAGCAAATGTTGTCGCAGGTGACGACAGTGAGGATGACAATGAAGAAGAAGAAATGGGACTAGAAGGGGAACTTGATGGGGAAGTTCTGAATCCTATAGAGGAAAGGCTTTTTAGGGCTATTACTAAGTTTGGGAAAAGACCCACAATTGAAGTGGGTGTATTTTTAGGAAATCTAAAACCAGATGAGTTGATCGATTGGATCAATGAACTAGAAGAATACTTTGAGTGTGAGGATATAAGGGACCCAGAGAGGGTTAAGTTTGCAAAGGCCAAGCTGAAAGGCCATGCCAAAATTTGGTGGCAAGAGGTTCAATTGGAAAAAAACAGAAGAGGAAAGGAGAAGATCACAAGATGGGATCACATGGTGGACAAATTGAAGAAGCAGTTCATCCCTATGGATTACGAGCTTGATCTATTTAAGAAGATGCATGGGTTAAAGCAAGCAGGAAGATCAGTCCAAGAATATATAGAAGAATTTTACCTACTCTTGATTAGAGTGGGGCATGTAGAAGCAAATAAGGAGAAGGTTGCTCGTTATATCAGTGGTTTGCGACCTAGCATCCAGGAGGAATTAAGTCTAGTAAGAATGACTAGCGTTGAAGAGGCATACTAGTTTTCCCTATGAGTTGAACAGAAGCTAAATAAAAGGTTTGAAGGAAGACAAAGAGGGCATAGTCAAGGAGGAAGGGGAAGTAGTAGGTCATCTGGAGGCTGCAATGAAACCCAAAAGAAAAATGAAGATGTGGGTACTAGTAGGAACCAGAGGAATGGGGGTTTCAACCACTCCCATGATCAAGACTTTGAAAATCAAAGAGGAAGAGGTAGAGGACATGGACAAGGAAGAGGAGGCTTCTGTGGTACCTATTTCCATTGCAATGAAGAAGGTCATCATGCCTTTGAATGCCCTCAATGACAAGGAAGGACAGATAGGAGAACTAAGGGCCAAGCTAGGGTTGCTCATGTGGATGAGGATGCACAATTATCACATTTAGAGGATGCAGAAAGAGGAGAGACCTTGGTAAATGAAAGAGTCCTACTAAGTGGTGAGATTGAACCAGGACAATGGAGGATTTTTTTTCGTACCAGATGCAAGTGTGAGGATAAATGTTGTGATGTGATCATTGATGGTGGTAGCACTGATAACTTGGTATCAGAAGAGATTGTCTCTAAGTTGAAGCTCAAGAGGGAGAAACATCCCCATCCCTATCAGATTTCTTGGGTAAAAGATGATCATAAGGTCTTGGTAAGTAAAAAATGTTTAGTGAAATTTAAAATTGGGAGTTACCATGATGAATTTCTCTGTGATGATATTTCGATGAATGTTTTCCATCTATTGTTGGGTAGACCATGGCAGTTTGATAGACATGCAGTGCATGATGGACATGCAAACACATACTCTCTGACAAAGGATGGAGTTCACCACAAATTGAAGCCCATGAAAAAGGAAGGTGAAAAGGTATGTAGCAGTGCTGGGATTTATCTTGTTGATGGAAGAAATTTTTTAGATGGCATGAAACATCAACATATGTGCTATGCTTTGATTCCTAGGAAAGATAAAGAAGGTAGTTGTGAAATACCACTTGAAGTTTCAAATTTACTAGGGGAGTTTGGAGATATTATCTCTGATAATGTTCTAGATGGATTTCCACCAATAAGGCAAATCAGTCATCAGATAGATCTGATTCCAGGAGCTAGTTTTCCTAACAAGGCTGCTCACAGGATGACTCCTACTGAAACAGAGGAGTTAAATAGATAGGTTCAGGAGTTGTTGAGGAAGGGCTTGATTCGAGAGAGCCTAAATCCATGTGTAGTACCTATAGTACTCACACCATAGAAGGATGGAGAGTGGAGGATGTGTACAGATTCTCGAGCTATAAATAGGATCACCATCAAGTACCGGTTTCCTTTGCCAAGGATGGATGATATTATGGACTGCTTGAGTGGACCTCAGTACTTCACAAAGATAGATCTGAAGAGTGGTTATCATCAGATATGGATTCGAGAAGGAGATGAGTGGAAAAAAGCCTTCAAGACCAAGGAGGGTCTTTATGAGTGGTTAGTCGTGCCCTTTGGATTGGCGAACGCCCCAAGCACCTTCATGCGGCTCATGAATGAGGTACTTAAGAAGTTCTTGGGAAAATTTGTTATTGTCTATTTGGATGATATTTTAATTTTCACCAAGATTTTGGAAGAACATTTATTGCATATTCATAGTATCCTTGAAAGGCTAAGGGAAGAGAAACTGTTAATTAATTTGAAGAAGTGTATCTTTGCAAAAAGGGAGTTAGTCTATTTGGGATTTGTTTTATCACCTAAAGGTCTCAAAATGGATCTGGAGAAGGTAAAAGCCATCTTGGAATGGCCTACTCCAAGGTTTTCTACTGAGGTAAGATCATTTCATGGTCTGGTTAGTTTTTATAGGATGTTTATTAAGAATTTCAGTGGCATATGTGCACCCCTAACTGATACAATAAGAGGGGATAGAAAAGAGTTCAAATGGACTGCAGCAGCTGCGAGAAGTTTTGAATTACTGAAGAAGAAGGTGACAAAACAACCTGTGTTGGCAGTTCTAGATTTTAGAAAGGTTTTCCAGGTGGATTGTGATGCTAGTGGTAGCGCTATTGGGGTTGTATTAAGCCAAGAAGGTAAGCCTATTGCATATTTTAGTAAAAATTTGAATGATGCAAAGAAGAAGTATTCTATTTATGATCAAGAGTTCTATGCAATAGTTCAGGCCTTAAAGAAATGGAGGTATTATTTATTGCCAAAGGAATTTGTTTTGTATACTGATCATCAAGCATTACAATACCTAAATAGTCAAGGTAAATTGAATCAGAGGCATATGAAGTGGGTAGAATTCTTGCAGAGTTATACATTTGTGTTGAAGCATAGAAGTGGAAAATCTAATAGGGTTGCAGATGCACTAAGTAGGAGACAGTCGTTGCTTACAGTAATGCAGGTTGAAGTAGTTGGGTTTGATGAACTCAATAATTTGTACCCTAAGGATCCTGATTTTGCTGAAGCCTGGAAAGCTTGTAAAGAACCTGTTGCTGTAGATAGAACCAAGTGGTTAGACTATTTGATTCAGGATGGTATGTTGTTCAAAGGTAGTCAATTGTGCATTCCAAGGAGTTCCATGAGGGAAAATCTAATTAAGGAGAAAAATAGTGGAGGGATGGCAGGACATTTTGGTCGAGATAAGACCATTTCCATTTTTAGATAACATTATTTTTGGCCTCAAATTTCACAGGATGTGAAGAAGTTTGTACAGAGTTGCCAGGTTTGTCAAGTTGCCAAGGGGTTTAGTCACAATACTGGCCTATATCAGCCATTGCCTGTTCCATCAAGGCCATGGGAGGACATAAGTATGGATTTTGTTCTTGGATTGCCAAGGACACAAAAGGGTAATGACTCAGTATTCGTGGTGGTTGATAGGTTCTCCAAAATGGCACATTTCATTCCATGCCACAAAACTCATGATGTTGTCCATATTGCAGACTTGTTTTTCAAAGAGGTGGTAAGACTACATGGTCTTCCAAGGAGCATAGTTTCTGATAGAGATACTAAATTTTTGGGCTATTTCTGGAGGACATTGTGGAAGAAGTTGAGAACAAACCTAAAATTCAGTTCCACGCATCACCCACAAACTGATGGGAAAACAGAAGTGGTAAACAGAAGTCTGGGCAATTTGGTAAGATGTTTAGTTGGGGATAAGCCCAAGGGATGGGATTTGATTCTACAAGAGGTAGAGTTTGCTTATAATAACTCAGTAAATAGGAGTACTATAAAATCACCATTCCAAATTGTATATGGGAATAGCCCAAGGACTGCACTAGAGCTAAGGAAGATAGAACATGGGGAGAGGACGAGTGCTGAAGCTGAGGAATTTGCTAAACATATCAAGCGTCTACATTGTTAGATTGTGGTGACTGATCAGGAAAGTACTGTACATACTGTACATGGTAGCCGACATATTATGGTCGACATGGTATAACCCTAAAGTGGTTTAATACTTGTATGAAAGGGCTTAGGGTTGGGTATTTTTCATAATGTGGTGATACGAAATTGGTTCTTGCGGTGGTATTGAGCTGTAAGGGATTACAGATTGTAATCAGGTTGTAATCACTGGATTGTAATAAGATCGGACTTGCTATTTGGTGGACGTAGCCCAAGGATTGGGTGAACCACATTAAATCTTGGTGCCTTGTGTTCATTTATGTGTGTTCTATTATTTTCTATTATTGGTTATATTTGCATGTAGTTTTTATTTCTATCTGTGGTTTATCCTAACAAGTGGTATCAGAGCCTAATTTTGGCTTGGTCATGGGTTCAAATCTCCCTGGCACCTTCCTGACCCTCATAAGCACCTGGTATGCACATCGAGGGGGAGGATTTTGGGTGATGCGACGCGCTCCCCTGCCCACAGGTGGTTAATTATGTGGTGTTCCATGTTCACTAACAGTCATGGCTTTTGGTGCAACGGAAAATGGGACCCACAAGTGGTATCAGAGCTTAGTTGTCTTTCAGTTATCCTCTGCAGGAAAGTCTCACGGTTAAGTGGGAGTCTCACAGTTGAGTGGGAGCAATGGCAGATGAGGGTAAGTTGAGGGTTGACAGGTTTAATGGGCAGAACTTCCAGTTATGGAAGATGCAAATGGAAGACTATTTATATCAGAAGGATTTATGGAAGCCGTTGGAAGGAAAAGCCAAGAATCAGGGAACTATGTCAGTGGCTGAATGGGATCTTTTGGATAGAAAGGCACTCGAAAGCATTCGGTTATGCTTGGCACCATCGGTGGCATTTAATATTACAAAAGCAAAGACGATAGAAGATTTGATGAAAACCCTAGCGACACTGTATGAAAAGCCCTCCACTTCAAATAAGATATTTCTCATGAAGCATTTATTTAATATGAAAATGGTAGAAGGTGGATCTGTTGCAGATCATTTAAATGAGTTTAATACTATTACTAGTCAATTATCTTCTGTGGGTATCAATTTTGATGAAGAAATTAGGGCTCTCTTGATTTTGTGTTCTTTGCCTGAAAGCTGGAATGGCTTGGTAATGGTGGTGAGTAATTCTATTCCTGGATCTAGTACCCTAAAATATGATGATGTGATCAGTGTTATTTTAAGTGAGGAAACTCATAGAAAATCCTCAGGTGGATCTACATCAGGAAGTGCTTTAAATGCACAAAGCAGGGGCAGAATGACTGAAAGAGGAAGTAACTCTGGAAATCATGGGAAATCAAGAGGAAAGTCAAAGGGGAGGAAGTCTCAATCGAGAGGACCAAATGATTGCTGGTACTATGGGAAACCAGGGCACAAAAAGAAATATTGCTGGAATCAAAAGAAAAATGAAGGAGATAAATAAGATGGAGACAAGGAGGCAAATGTGGTAAGTAACAAATCCGAAGAGGATGCTTTTCTTCTGTCTTTAGAGAGTGTTGATGATTCATGGGTTTTAGATTCTAGTGCTTCATTTCATGCTACACCTCATAGAGGTTATTTCATTGATTATGCCCAAGGGGATTTTGGGCTTGTTTATTTGGGGGATAATGAACCCTATCAGATTGTTGGAAAGGGAAAAATTAAGATTGAGTTGTAGAATGAGAATCATTGGCTACTACATAAGGTAAGACATCTTCCAAAACTAAGTAGAAATTTAATTTCAGTAGGGCAACTCGGTGATGAGGGTTGTGTAGTTACTTTTAATGATAAAAATTGGAAGGTTTCAAAAGGTTCCCTTGTAGTAGCAAAAGGTGTGAAAGTAGGCACCTTATATCTTTGTACAGGTAATATTTTTCTTTCTACTTTGATTATTTCAGAGAAACATGAATATTTAGGAACAATTACTGCAGTTGAGCAGGGAGAACAAATAGCTGCTGTAGATTCTGATACAGCGCTGTGGCACAATAGACTTGGGCACATGAGTGAGAAAGGTATGAAAGTACTTCATTCAAGGAAAGTTTTACTAGGTCTAAAATGTGTGAATATGGATTTCTGTGAAAGTTGTGTGTATGAAAAACAAAAGAGAGTGAGTTTTGTAAAGACAGGGAAGGAAAACAAAAAGGAGAAATTAGAGCTTGTGCATATAGATGTATGGGGACCAGCCCATGTATCTTCCCTTGGTGTCTCTCATTATTATATTACATTTATTGATGATGCAACTAGAAAATTATGGGTCTATTTCCTTAGACAGAAATCTGATGTATTTCAAACTTTTAAGAAATGGAAATGCTTGGTTGAAAATGAGACTGGTAAGAAATTAAAATATCTCAGATCTGATAATGGTGGTGAGTATTGTAGTCATGAATTTGAAGATTATTTCTCCATTAATGGTATTCGTAGATAGAAAACTATTCCAAGAACTCCATAGGAAAATGGAGTGGTTGAATGCATGAATAGGACTATAATGGAGCATGCAAGGAGCATGAGGTTGCATGTTGGGTTGCCCTTACACATGTGGGTGGAGGCTATCAATACTATAGTATATTTGATTAATAGAGGTCCATCTACTCCTTTGGGTTGTGTTATTCCAGAGGAGGCATGGACTGGTAAGAAGGTGAGTTATTCTTTTCTCAAGACCTTCGGTTGTGAAGCTTTTGCTCATATAGACTCTGAAAATAGAACCATGCTAGAAGCTAAATCAAAGAAATGTGTCTTTGTTGGATATGGCATTAATGAATTTGGTTATAGGCTTTGGGATTTTGAAAATAATAAAATTGTTAGAAGTTGGGATGTCATATTCAATGAGAAAGTGTTGTACAAAGATCTGTTGTAGCAACATGAGAAGAAAGATTTCCAGCCGGTACTTACAACAAACTAAAAATGAAGAAATTTGGCCCCTGCAAAATTTTGAAGAAACATGACGCAGGAAATGCATATGAGGTGGAGCTACTAGATGGTATTCACATTTCTCCCATTTTCAACATTGCAGATTTAACAGAGTATCATGATGATGGTGCAAATGAGGTGTTAGAGCCATATCCAATTCTTGCTTCTAAGAAGGAGGAGATAGAAAATATTCTAGATCATTGTGTGGGTAGGAGTACCAAAAACAGGCAGTATGAAGAGTATTTGGTCAAATGGAAAGGATGGCCGATCGAGGACTCAACTTGGATTTCAGCAGCTGAGGTTTCCCATTTGGGATTTCCTCTACCATCCATAAAGTGACAAGGTCACTTTTCAATCTACCCTGGGTGTCTGATGTAGGAGCATCCAGAGGTATAAGGGAAATCCTATGTCACCCAAAAAAAAATGTACTTAGACTTAGTTTCTATTTCATGTCTTTACATTTTTGGATACCCATTTCGGTCAAATAAAGGTTCCAACTCTCTTAGTTCAACTATCAGTGTGCTAGAAAATCCTGAAAAAATAGGAGCAAGAAATT
Organism: Cupressus sempervirens; assembly: GCA_028749045.1. Lineage (NCBI taxonomy): Eukaryota > Viridiplantae > Streptophyta > Pinopsida > Cupressales > Cupressaceae > Cupressus > Cupressus sempervirens. Next base: position 292,882,324 of record CM053791.1, on the reverse strand, counting down.
TGGCCATCATTTTGGTGACCTAGAAGGTGTGAATTGGCCAGATGAATTTAATTGTGATTTAGAGCATTCCAAAAAAAGAATCAGGTCAAAAGGCCCCATGGTTTGAAAGTTTTTGCAGTTTTTTGAGTTTTGGAGACCTTCTAAGAATGCTTCAAAGTCAGGTTAGGGGCATTAAATGATCTTTAAAAGGGCCAAGAAATGGGGGATGAGTGAAGCTTGTCCATAGGATTATAGAGCGCTTCAAGAGCTTTTTTGAAAATGTAAACAGTTCGTCAATCGGAGCTATGGTTCAAAAGTTATGCCTCCTGGAAGCTCGGTTACTGTTTCTAGATTCTTCTAGATTTGCACCAACTTCTACCGTAGCTTCCAGAACCTTCTATTTGGTTAGTGGATGCCTACTAGCACTTTCTAGAATGTACTCCTAGTCCTTAACCCTCTAGGGTCTATTTATGGAGATTTCTGGCATTGTAAAAGGCAGTTCGGAGTGGAGTTTGAGAGGAGGTACTGAAAGGAGAAATTATCTCCAGATTTATGCTATTGTAAGCCCTTAGGGCATGTTCTAAAGTTTATTTTCTCTATACTATTTGTAATAGCTTATTTTCTCAGTTAATATAATTTTCCCTTTCTGTTGTGTCCATTTTGTTCTTGGGTTGTGTCCCCATCACTAATTAAGAGAGTAAAGTCTCCATCTGGAGTTCCAAAGGGAACAAGAATCACTACTCTGGGGTTCACAAAGAATCCTCCAATGTTATTGAGATGAAGGAATCAACCTATCTTTGAATCACATCATATATTTCTTTAAACACAGTTGATTCACACACAACAATGTTATATCTTTCAAGAATTGGGATAATTATCTCTTATAACTTCCTTCATGATGCTGAAAACCATCTCACTAGTTAATAAATTATGGCCTTGATTAAATATTCAATTCTCTTTTACCATGTGTACTACTCATACATCCAATTTGTCTTGAAATATCATCTGCACATATCTAGTGATTATGATTAACAAAATCATAGTGATTTCATCCTTAACATCTTTGAAAAACTTATGATTATCTTATCAAGTTAGTAAAATTAGTTCGGCCCAAAGTGGGTCTAGCTAAAAGAATTTTTTTTTCAAACAACTAACATTCTACACTGATCCATTAAACCTATCAAATTGATCAAAATCAAGTTCAACCACTGAACAATTAATTAAAACTCATTTTACCATTAATCTTCAAAGTATTCATTTCACACCAAGAGGTCCTTTGACTGGCCTTAAAAACTGACCAAAATACCTAATCAAGCTTTGGAATTAAACATACTGACTCTTTTTTTTGTACACTCCTACCCTATTGAATCTCGTCTCATGAAAAATTATTAGTCAAAAGATATTAACTATTGAAGTTACTCTTTTACAACTACCTACAAGAAGACATGTCAGAAAATAATAAATTGCATTCAGATTTGGCTTTAAAAACTAAGCAAACTAAAACTTGGCTGAGTGGGAACTAGGCTGTTGGTCCAATATTATGATGAAAATATAAATCTACAATTGGGGCTCATGATGGATAATGGGACAAATTTGGTGAGTAGTCAAAGTCATCTACTCAAATTTGCTGACTAAAAACACTGTTTGAAAAACATTTTTTGCAAACAGAATGGACTTGGGAAAATGTGCAGACTGATTCTTCAAGAGTTGAAACTTGGCACACTTAAAGTATTTTTAGACTAGAACACAATGGTACAATCCATTTGATCTCACCTATCATGGATTCAAGGATATGACATCACAAATAGGGTTACCGACCAATCTGTAGTTTATGACACCAGTAAAAAATCACAAATTGCGTTTGGAATCATGTTTGAAAACTAGTCAAACAAATTTTTCATAAGATAAAAATTGAAATAATAACAAGTATTGACCTCTAAAATGTAATCCCAAAGGAATTTTATCATTTTGGTCAATTGGGTCAAAGTTATAACAAGTCAAATAGAGCTTCTTAGAATTCAGAACAAATTGCATCAGCATGAAAACAATGAATGACCAAATTTGAGGGATCTAAAACCTAGTCAAAAAAATTCAAAATGACTTGAAATCTTAAACATAGGCTCTCTAGTATGGACACTAAAATATCCCAAAATATTAAGTCGTGAAATATTACTAGATGCAAGATATTGAATTGCAAACAAGGTCTCCTATCATTGTTTGACACTTAAAATGTAGATTTGGTCATTGCTCAAAATGACACTACACAAAATGACTTGGAATGAAAATATATCTTCATGGGATGAGTGGATATATTGAATGAAGGATGCTAGAAGCATTAAACACCTCTTAGGTCTCAAACAGACAGCCAAATACACATGCATCAAAAGCATTTATGGGGCTTGATTTTTAGGATGGTATTCAAAATTAGGGCTTTAATTTTGAGTCCAAACATAGACCAAGCAAGAATAACTCTCACCTTTTCAGGGTCCATCTTTAGTTCATCAACCAAAATTTCAAAACTAAGGTACACAATCTCTTTTTTCATGAATGAAATTTTTTTGAATTAATTATTAACTTTTCTTCTTTCAACTTCTATAGTAATTGTCTAATATGTCCAAGATGTTCTTCCTTACTCAAACTGAATATTAAAATTTCATCAAGATATACAATCACAAATTTACCAAATTTTTTTTTGTAAAAATTCATTCATCAGCCTCATGAAAGTACTAATTTCATTAGTTAGACCAAAGAGAATTACTAAACACTCATATAAACATTCATTAATCTTAAAAGTAGTTTTCCATTCATCTGCTTCTATAATTCTAATATGATGATAACCACTCTTCAAATCATTTTTTGTAAAATTCTTTACTCCACTTAAACTATCCATTATGTCACCCATCCCAAGAAAATGAAATCTATAATTTCATGTTATCTTATTATAGCTCTAGAGTTAGTGTGCATTCTCCATTCTTGATTCTTCTTAAGTTATAACACAATAGGTACTACACAATAAATCAAAATTTTTCTAATCAAACACTTCTCAAGAAAGTCTTGCACTTGTCTATTCAACTCAATATTTTCATTAGGTGTTAACCTATATGGTGCTTTATTAGGAAAAATAGCTCTACGTATCAAATCCATACAATGACTTATACTTCTCATGTGAGGCAAACCATCAAGTACATTATCAAAATTGACATCATAAAATTTAGTCAACAAACATTCAATTTGGGGTGCATGTTCTAACTAATGTTGTTTCTCATTTTTTCTAGGAATCAAAGCATAACAAAATTTTAGTTCTTATATTTATCTTGTAAACTTGTTACCTTCAACCAAACATGCTCTAACTATGGTATAGTAACTATCAACAAATTTTTCTACCAAAGGAAACAATATTTCTTTCCTCCCATTAACCTTAATAGTGTATTAGTTCAATCTTCCATCATGCAAAGCTTGTTTATCATACTACCAAGGTCTACCCAAAAGAATATGACAAAAATCCATAGGCATAATATCACATACAACTTCATCATGATATTTTCCAATTTTAAATTTGACAAGACATTGTTCACCTACAAGTAATTTATTCTCCTTCTGGATCCAATCAAAATGGTAAGGCTTAGGATGTCTCAATCTTTGTAGGTACAATTTTTTAACTAGTCCCTCAGATGCCAAATTATCCAAACTTCCACTATTAATGATTACCTTACAACATTTTCCATCTATCTTACATCTATGAACAAAATTCTTCTCAAAACAAGTTCTCCATCAATTTCCTCACTCTAGAAGATTCTTCTCAACATTAGGTTCTCACCATTTTTTAGGTTCATTAGGTGTTTCCTCAACTTCTTCAAAAGATAAAGTATTTCTCCTGCTCCCTCCAATCTTCTTTCTAGAGATACTATATTCAAATGCCCTATGTCCTCAACACTTGTAAAAAGTACCTTTCAACAAGGATATTTTTTCTCTTTTTCCACTATTATTAATCCTAGTGTCACCAATATAGCTATCCCTACTTTAGTTAGTTCTTCTACTAGAAGGTTCTTCTTTCCATGATATGTTTCCCTTATCTTGCATTTAACTATTAGATCTTTGACCTTCTCCATATGTTCTGCCTCAGCTTCTCTGAAATCTGCCACCCCTTCCTTGTTGTCTCTAATCATGTTTCTTTGCCATTCTTTTTTTAGACTTCAAAGAAAAATGATATGCTTGTTCTACACCATCCACCTTAACATAGTTGATCTCATCTTTAATTGAAGTCCTTAGGCCATTCAGATATCTAGCCATTTTCTCAACATCATCATCCACATGTCTAGATCTAATATCCAACTTGTAGAATTACTCATTATATTCCTTCACACTCATGTCTTTTTACGTTGAATTTTACATTTTCTTAAACAAGCTAACTTAGTAGTCTTCTAGTAGGAACTTCTTCTTCATCTTTTCAAGAATATTCATCCATAGTTTGATCTTTTCTTTTCCTTTCTTATGTCCTTTAGTTTGTAAATGTTCCCACCAAAAAGAAGTGTGACCTTTCAACTTTTTGATTTCTAAATTCTATCTTAACCTTCTTATTATCAAGAGTACCTTCACACTCAAACTATCTTTCCATTTCATAGATCTAATCCAATACTACACTAGTTTCATGTCTTTTGTCATAGAAAGAAAATTCAACAATAGGCCTAGCATTAATGCTAGACAAAATTCTTAAAATCCTTTCTTCATCTTGTTCCAATTTAGGTCTGGGATTAGGATTAGGTGTTGCTTCTTCTTCATTACTAATATCTTCAAGATGTCCACCTATTATCTAGGATGTTTCCACATTTTCAAGCCTAGTTGTAATATTCCTCATCATATCCTATAGTACCTCTCCCATTTAATTCCTGTAAGTCATCATGATGGATGCAACCTTATTGATATTTCTTAGTGATTGATCATGATTGGGACCATGAGTGGTCTACACCCTTGATGTCATTGGATTTATGTTACTATATTAGTTTCTTTGATTATGCTTATGGATTATTTACAAGATTATGATGTGTTAGATGGTGTCACTAAGGTTTGTGCCAGTGGTTACTAAGATTGATGTGGTAACATGTGTTGGAATTATGATATATTTTTCATTAGTTACAACACTTATTTGATTTTGAATGCTTACCGAGCTCATACCGAGCATTCCTTTGGAAATTGAGCATATGGGTAGTTCAATAGTGTTTGCCAAGTTCATAGTGGTTACCCAGCAGAACAATGTTCTCCAAGTAGTTAGTGGTCACCGAGCTTCCCAGTGTTTACTGAGTGATCAAGATAAATGAAGAAACTTAGTGTTTACTAAGTGATCAAGGTAAATAAAGAACTTAGTGTTTACCGAGTGATCAAGGTAAATGAAGAACTTAGTGTTTACCGAGTAAACAATGTAAATGAAGGAATCGGTGTTTACCAAGTGAAGAAGGTTATCAATGGATTCAGTTTTTACCGAGTGACACAATATTCACTGAGTCACCAATGGTTACCGAGTTTCAAGCTACTTATAATGGTTAGTATGAACCATGCCTCTACTCTTATCAATTGCATGATGATGCGGTGTATTGTAGTGGATACCGAGTATCAGAAGGTCATCGAGTCAGTTTGAGGAACTTGAGTTTTCTACCATCTGGCTGACTTAGTAATATTTTGTTCACTTGTGTTTGGCCGACCTTGTTAAGTAAATATTGGAATGGTATATATGTGATGTATTATATCATTTATACATAGATAGGAAATTGGATGGGATTTTATTTTGCAATATTTTTGAGAAGAGAGAAAGTGAATCAGCAGTAGAACAGAGGAATGCAGCAAGGTCAACATTGGTGTAGAAAAGTTATATCTATCACATCAGGTGATTAGAGAATAAAGGATCTTATCAACAATCAGTTGTAACCAAATCCACTACTTCATTCTAACAGGTGAATCATTTTGTAAATCCTTTAACAGGGTAGACTTAGCAATCTTTTGTAAATCTCCTAATAGAGTGCATACTTCATTGTATGTTTGTAAATATTATAACAAGGTGGATCTATCAATCCTACTTGCTCCTAACAGGGAAGATCATCAGAAGTGATCATTATAAGCCATAACAGACCAACTTTATACTGTAGTATTGAAGTTTTGTGGGCATCATCCCCACCCCAGTTTTACTTTCTAATTGGAAGGTTTTTGGGTCACCAAATTAGTGTGTTCATATATGTTTATCTTTTCATGCATATAGTAGATTAGATGGATGGTGAATATGTTATTATGCAGAATTAATTTAAAGTTTTAGAGTTATTGATTCACCCCTCCCCTCTCAGTAACCTTGTTAGTCTTAATTATTTCCAACAATTGGTATCAGAGCATTGTGGTTCTTAAGATAAAGTTTGATAGCTTGAGCAAAGATCAAGGACAATGGAGATATTCAGACTTGACAAATCTATTGAGAATGAAAAGCTAGATCTGGAAATGGTCATGGCTCAACTCAAAGAAGAAAAAAAACATCTTTCTCAATCTCTGAAAAGAAGGAAGGAACTTACAAGACAAATGAATGATCATCGTTATATTGAAGAAAAGATTGAAGACCTTTTACCATCAAGCAGTTCAAATGAAGCCAATGAAGCAATCAAGGAACTCCTAGCAAAGAATGGTTCTCTATAGGAAGAAGTAAGAAAGCTCAAAAGAGAACAAGAAATCTAATCCATTAGGCTATGTGAAGTTTTGGAATAGAGAAACAAGGCAAATAAAGACTTAGAGGTAAGAAATAATCAATTCCTTCAGCATGAAGATCTTGTAGGTCAACTATCTAATGCAAATGAAGAAATTATGAATCTAAGATCTGAGAATGAAAGTTTGAGAAATGATTTAATCACTGAAAGACAAATCAATGCAAGCTTACAAAGTGATCTAAGATCTGAAAGACAAATCAATGAGAGTTTGAAAAATGACTTAAATGTTGAAAAGAAAGTCAATGAAAGGATGACAAAATCTCAAGCAAATATGGATCAATTGAATTAGCAAAATGAGCAAAATGTTCATAGACAAAAAGGTAAAGCTGGTCTTGGATACAAGGAAAAAGATGAAACCTCTAGAAAAGGTGCTCAAAAGAATCAAAGACCCACTTGCAATCACTGTGGCAAGATAAGACATACATCAAACAAATTTTGGAGTAATGGCAAAGGAAAATTCAATGGTAAATGCTACAATTGCAATCAACATGGTCACAAAGAAAATGAATGCAAAGAGAAACCAAAATTTGAAGGAAAATGTCACAAATGCAAGAAACAAGGTCACAAGGCATCTGAGTGTAGATCTAAATCATTAAATCTAGTAGAACAAATTTTCAATGCATTATTTGGTTGGGACTACAATACTTGGTGCAGATGTCATTATTGTGGAGAATATGGACATATTGGAATTAACTGTGCAAGGCATCACCTAAGGAAGAAAGATACTACTATAAGATGGTATACACATACCAAACTTGGTCATATATCCTAGAATTGCATGAACATAGGAAGAATTGAAGATGAAAAGAAACCCAAAGCTAACAGCATTCGAAAACAGATGAGACAACAATGGATTCCTAAATCTACCGAGCTATAAAATTCAAATAATGGCAATGTCACTCAAAAAGTGGGTGACTTCACCATTTCTAATTAGACTCATCAAGGAAGATCAGGGACTGCATCTTCAAGCAATATCCTAAGTAATTCTAGAATGAAGGAGTGCAAATGGCAAGTCAGTATATCAGATACAAGACATAGTTCACTTTGGTGCATCTATCGAGCAAGGTTGGTTTTAGAATTAACCGAGCTAGGTCAGGAATATGAAATGTTTTGTTTTCTCACCAAGTTGCAAGGTTTACCAAGTAAGTCGGTGACTATCTAAAAAACCCTAGGTCATCTCAGCTACCTTTGTACCCAAGCATTAATGGAAATTTTTTTATCAAATAGGCAGAATTTGATCTCATTTTCACTGTGAATTTAGAATATACAGAGTGAAGAGATCTCCAAGAGCATGAAAGTGAGTTCAAGTGATTTGAAGTAATTTTATAGCAAAGAATTTGTTTTGCAAAATCATTCACTCACTAAGCAGCAATGGCATCCGCAAGCACCAGTAGCAGAAAGGCAAAGAGAGGCTCTGAAATTCTTGTGAAGGGAGTGGAATGGAAAGCACCTAGCTTCAAGCTCGTTCCTACCATAGCTGAATTGCTCGACCCGCACAGAGCCCAATCGCAGATTCCACCAAAGGTACTACTTATAAATGACATTGGTACTCATTTCAAATTCACTATTCAAGAAATAGGGACACTAGATATGGATAATGCCCTAGCCGAGTTATGTGTGGATGGAACCCTCAAACTCGAGCACAAGCATCTAGAAACCAAAGGTTTGACCCATATCCCACACTTGCCAAGGAATTTTCAAATAAAATGGATAAGATACATTTTAAGCCATGTGCATAATGGTTAGTTGTGGCTAGAGCAACCCATGCTAATAACGAAGAAGATGATTCATAAGATCACGGGTTTACCTATGTTGAGAATATCCAAAACCACTAAAACCCTAAGTCAGGATGAACTTTAGAAGTTAACCCTAGCTGAATGGGATGGCAAAGGATTGAAACTTAACAATGTATCTGATACAGAGCTAAGATTTGGAATTCATTTAATTGCATATAAGATGTATAGTTCTAGCAAATTGAATAGTGTGCCCTGTGATGCTATGGACTTAGCCTATAAGATTGTGAAGAAGAATATGGAGTTTGACCTAGTAGACGTGCTGTTGAAATAACTAAATAAGAACATGGATAGTATAAGGACCTCAAAAAGAAACTCTTGTAAATTTGGTTCTTTGTTAGTTTTTTTATTTTTCTATGTACAAAAGTTTTTCCCTTCTAAAGGTACAGTTGTATGGAGAAAAGATATTCTAGTTTTGTATCAGATAAATGAGTTTATTGCAGAAATGGGTATAAATTTTGATAAGGTAATGGATAACTATTTTGAAGACTTCAAAGAGAGAATGAATAATAGATTCAGAATTCCTCTCAAGCTTGTTGAAGATTATAAGGATGATGTATGCTTCATGGTTGACTATGACAAGGTATACATTTAGGCAGTCAGACCTCGAGTTGCATGGGTGAAACCTCTTCCCTATGAGGTAAATATTGATGAAGCCAAAGATATTATAGAAGCATTGGTAAATGAGCTAGTAGACCCAAGGCAACAAATTTTTGGAACCTATGATGAAGCTAAGGCCAGAATTGAGCTTGAAATCAAGCTACCATAGACCATAAGCAAGGGCAAGAGGAAAATAGCCAAATTGAAAACTTTGACTAGTCCTCTTATGCTCACTAAGGGAAAAGGTGAAGATGAAATAGGTGAAAAAGAAGAAGGATGAGAAGAAGAAAAAGAAGAAGAATCTGTAGAAGAACAACCAAAGAAGAAAGGTAAGGTAATCATTACCAAACCTAAGAGAAAGCCTATTGCAGTATTCACCAGAAGAACCAAAAAAGGTAGGCAGGAACCTATACTAGTTAGGCCTACACCTACATTTGAGAAAAGGCTCAAACAATTGGAAGAAGGAGCTAGCATCACAAATTTCAAGACATTGAAATTTGAAACTAGAATAGATGTTGAGAAAATGCAGATTGAGGAACTAGTACTCAATAAGATGGGTAAATGGAAATACTCCCCATACCAGATTTCCCCTCAAATATCAAAAGAACTACTGGAGAGATTGCAACTGAGATGGGAGTTAGCCACCCAAACTATAAAATATATTTATCAGCAATCCCTAAAAAATCTTTGACCAAGTCTCAATGGAGCAAAAGTAAAAACTGAAATGAAAAGCCATGAAGGTAAAATGATGATTAGATTCCACACCTGTTTGATTTTGATTAAAGACATTAAACATGTTGTAAATGATGCTACAAACATGTGGAAAAACATCTATCATCTACATAAGCCCAGTGAAGACCTAGTAGAAATCAAAGATGATGATAGCAGCAATGATGATGAGTTTGAAAGCACTCCATCCATCACAGTCTCACTAGGAGAGATGCATGCACTGATGGAAGATAAAGAGGAAGAAGATGAGGAGGAGGAAGTTGAAGAGGAAGATAAGGAGGAAGATGATCTAGTGAAAATTTTAGCAGCAATGATTGCATCCCTTCCTCACTCCCCACCTAAAACTATGACATCATCAAGGTTGGAGTCAGCTTTAGCAGGTTTGATAACATCTACATCAGATTTATCATCTACACCTACCACATCTCAGCTCCAGGTATCATCAATGGAAGTGTCTACCACTTCACCTACTAAGTTGCATCCCTCTTCTTTAGCTATTGGGCTAGCCTCCTCAACTCCATCATCATCAGTTGGTATAGCAGTAAGTTCCACAATTTTATCAATTCCAATTCGTTCTACAATTTTGTCAGCATTATCTGCATCTACTTCAGACCCAATTAATTCAGATACTACATTACCAAGTGTATCACCATTTTTGGCAAGTACTCTAGTTTTTGATCCGGTATATACTCCTATTGGCACTCAACCCTCAAGCATCCCAGTTTTCATTGCTAGTCCTTCCATCTCTACTATTGTGTCTATTCCTAAGGTCAAACCAATCATCACAAAAGTCAAACAAAAGCAACCATTAAGGCTTATGATCACTAGAAAGAAAATTCCTGAAGATATTGACTTAGACATAGAGATAATAATCCCAAAGATTGACTATGAAAATGCTACCATTGAAGAAATGAGGTATGCTAGTCAACTAATTGAGATGAAGGCTACACAGAAGCAGCTAAGGTCTGAAAGGGATAAGGAATATAGAATAATTGAGAATGCCTAGAATGTAATTACTGAGGCTATAGGTGTTGATGTTGATACTTCTCAACACATTTTGATACAATTAGAAGAGGCAGTTAATAAATTCAATGAGGATACCTCCGATCAAGAAAAGTTGATGGAGAAGGCAGAAAAGAAGTTTGATAATAAGGTGCTTGAGCATATTGCTCAGCATATAGCAATAAAATAGGTTGAATTAACCATAGTTTTGGCCAACATTAATAATTCTTTTAATAATGTAACATCTCTTTTTGCTAAGCTTTGTGATGTTACCAAGTATACTAAGAAGATAAGAGAGAAATTGAATAAGATAGATGAGGATCTAAAGGCAAGCGTAGAAAACCTGAAGCTTGACCCCAGTTCAAGCTCATCTCATCACATTAGGATCAAATTTTTGTCAAAGAAGCAGGCAGAATTGTTGAGAGAAGAGGCAAGGATCCGATCTAAATTGTTAGATATTTAGAATATGATCCTTCCCATCATGGACACAATGCAGAAGCACATTGCACATTCAAAAGCATTGATCCATGACAATAATTTCTCTATTGCAGAATATGTGATTGAACTCTTTGCGAAAGTTCAAGTAGTTCTATCCACATGCAAAATCCTACAAAAGAATTGGGATAAAACTCTGCAACTCATTCTCTAGGTACATTCTGAGTTTATCTCACATTTTTGTGTCTCTATGTAAATACATTATTTTATTCTTTGGCATTATTGTCAAAAAGGGGGAGAAAGAGATACTCAGGAAGAATTATTGGTGAGATAAATGTACAAAAGGGACAAAGAGATACTGTAAATAAAAGTCATATAACTCATGTAAATACCTTGTGTATATTGTATGGGGGAGTTATATGTAAGGAAGCCATGTATATTCAGCAGAATCAGTCGTCGGTATGTCAGATGTTGTATATAATTTTGGCTCATAAGTGTTTTTGGTCACTAATTCCAAAGGGGGAGATTTTTGGAATTATGATATATTTGTCATTAGTTACAAAACTTATTTGATTCTAAATGCTTACCGAGCTCATACTGAGCATTCCTTTGGAAACCGAGCATATGGGTAGTTTAGTAGTGTTTGCCAAGTTCATAGTGGTACTGAGTAGAACAGTGTTCTCCAAGCATCTAGTGGTCATCAAGCGTCATGGTGTTTACCGAGTGATCAAGGTAAATGAAGAAACTTAGTGTTTACCAAGTGATCAAGGTAAATGAAGAACTTAGTGTTTACCGAGTAAACAATGTAAATGAAGGAATCAGTGTTTACCAAGTGCAGAAGGTTATCAATGGATTCAATTTTTACCGAGTGACACAATATTCACTGAGTCACCAATGGTTATCGAGTTTCAAGATACTTATAATGGTTAGTATGAACCATACCTCTACTCTTACCAAGTGCATGACGATGCGGTGTATTGTAGTGGATACCGAGTATCACAAGGTCATCAAGTCAGTTTGAGGAACCCAAGTTTTCTACCATCTGGTCGACTCAGTAATGTTTTATTCACTTGTGTTTGGCTGACCTTTTTAAGTAAATATTAGAATAGTATATATGTGATGTATTATATCATTTGTACATAGATAGGAAATTGGATGGGATTTTATTTTGCAATATTTTTGAGAAGAGAGAAAGCGAATCAGCAACAGAATAGAGGAATACAGCAAGGTCAACATTGGTGCAAAAAAGTTATATCTATCACATCAGGTGATTAGAGCATAAAGGATCTTATTAGCAATCAATTGTAACCAGATCCACTGTTTCATTCTAACAGGTGAATTAGTTTGTAAATCCTTTAATAGGGTAGACTTAGTAGTCTTTTGTAAATCCCCTAACAAATTGCATACTTCATTGTATGTTTGTAAATCTTCTAACAAGGTGGATCTAGCAATCCTACTTGCTCCTAACAGTGTAGATCATCAGAAGTGATCATTGTAAGCCTTAATAAGCCAACTTTATACTACAGTATTGAAGTTTTGTGGGCATCATCCCCACCCTAGTTTTACTTTCTAATTGGAAGGTTTCTGGGTCACCAAATCAGTGTATTCATATATGTTTATCTTTTCATGCATATAGTAGATTAGATGGATGGTAAATATGTTATTATGCAGAATTAATTTAAAGTTTTAGAGTTACTAATTCACCCCTCCCCTCTTAGTAACCTTGTTAGTCTTAATTATTTCCAACATCGTGATGTTATTTTGTGATTACCCTGAGATGTTTGCAAAGATTGCATTGTGTATTAATATCCTACTACAATGGACTAGGTTCTTGTAGCTATGGTTAGTCATGTATTTGACCATGTTCACTTATGTTTTTTAAGTGCCTTTTCATGTTAATTGTAACAAATTTCCACAATCCATGATATTTTATTTATGCTTCTGGGTGAGATTGTGTGTGAGATTATCAACACAAATAAATGTTGATTAATCAACCATTATTAAATGCTTAAATAATTAGAGATGAATTGTTCATGTTAGATTACTATGCTATTCAGTAGATCATATCTACATGATGAATTTTTTGAGATGACCATATGTTTTATGAGGGTATTTGGTTATTCAATATTTGGACATATCCTCTAATTATGATTATGTTTTGGATTTAATGTTATGGTTATTTAATTCAATCTTACTTTGTGATGCTTTATGTGAAAGTGAGTAATGTAAATGAATAATTTTAGTATAATTAAATAAATGGTTAAATTAAGTTATTTAAAGCCTTTATCACTTCAGCTATATTATTATATAAAATTGCACCTGATCATGTTGTTTAGTGTACAAGATTTATGTTCCTGTTAGTGGCACATGGAGTTAGTGATTCAACTATTCATATTTAACCAATGTTGACCCTATATTGTCAACGTATCCTATTTAATTGTTTAAATTAAACCTTTTGATGATCTAATAAATCAAAAATCATTTATATTATGTGATTAGAGCTATGAAAATACCTGTATATTTAGAGGTTCACATTGTTATGAAAGTTGTTAAGGAATTTTGTGATTTTGGTTTCAAGGAATTTTGGGCTTTATTTTATTTAATTTTAATTTCTAGTAGCTTTTCCATAGATTAATTCTAAATACTTTGAATAACCTATTTTTATTTGGGTTGATTGGGGTTTAACTTGGTTACCTGGTTACTTATTCTAATTGATTATTCACTTGAAAAGGGAATAAGTATCCAAAAAGGAATTTAATTCCTCACTTCTCACTTTTCAATTAGAAAGTTTGAGAGTAAAACCCAAAATCCTCTTCATGGGGAATTACTGCTATGTCTATTGTGGGAGCTACAAGTGTGGGATCATTGCAAGACCAATCTCATTGGATCCATCTAAGGGAAATCTTGGTTTATTGCAACTTTTGGCAACTTTTGTGGGATATTTATTTTATCTATTTTTTTTCGGGTTTATCCCTTTTGGCTACAAGATAGGGCTCTCTCGTTTTAATGTTTTAGCTTTATTTCTACTTTTTTTTTATTGGAATCCATTTGTTAGGAGACTAAGAACTAGTGTTCCCCTTCATTTCTAAATGCTAGCTCTACCCAATTAGGTGGGTATGAGAATTTGCTATTTTCTAGGATGGAGGTTTGGGGTTTTGCACCATTATGTTGGCCATTTTGCATACAAAGTCCAAACTCGGACTGTATTTTATGTTCATAGCTTTTGTGCCCTAAGACCAAATGGGTACTAATTTTGAATTTTTTGAGTTTTGAGGTTCATGCCTTGATTTACATGCCACCCATTTTTCTAAATTTTTCTTGGCATGGTGTTGGTCATGGATTAAGATTATCTATAGGATGTCAATCTGACCATTGCTACATATTTATGTTTGCATTGGGATGTGTGCCACATCTATACTTCCAACTTTGTGTTCATATTAGTGATTTTGTATCCGGTGTTATTATTCTAATCAAACACTTGTTGCTATTTTCATGGAAGTTAGGATTTGTGTAGAATCCATACTCCCAAATTGAGGCTGATTAAGTGAGTTCTTGGTGTGTGATTTGGTTGCATCATTGAGATTCATGTAGAATCCATACTCCTAGATTGAGGCCAACTGAGTGAGTTTATGATGTTTGGTTTAATTGTCTTTTATGATTCATGTAGAATTTGTCCTCGTGAGCTTATTTTTGATTGAGTTTTATTTTTCTTATGTCTTATCTAGCCCTTATTTAATGATCTTTTTTATGGTTGTGCATGACACACAAGCACACACACATGCATTTTTTGAGTGACTTTTGAGGCCCAAACTCCCATTTTTATTTGAGTATGTTCATTTGGGTTTGGGTTGGGAATATGCATGCCTATAGGCACTCATCGTGGATGAGCATGGGTAGGATAGGGTAGCAACATGGAGGGGGCTTCTATCTCATAGCTTGGTGATCATTTTACCCAAAGGGTTGGCATAAATAAGTTTTAAACAAGTGATAAATAAATAAAATACTAGGTAATAAAACTAAGATAATAAAAGGACACAATATGAGAGCCTTCTATTGGGAACTTGAACCATATGATATCTAGCTTGGAATATTTGATGCCAAGCAACTCTCCATGTAATGAAACCCTACATAGTTACCCATTAAGTGTCTAACCAGGACCTATTGCACTTGCATTATCTCATGATCTTAGTTCCAATCATCATTAATATTGGTGTGAGTATTAGCCATGGATATTTTCTTTATGTGTTTTTGTGGTTAGATCATTATCTCCATCAGAATGATGGGAGTCAACCTATGGGTTTCATGTGGTTGGGAGGCATAGCTACCTATACCACTATTAGGGATTGGTGTACAAAGATTATCTATTATTCTAGTGTGATTGGTGCTTGATGTTTCACTTGGTATATTTGGGATTCTGGAGTATGCTTCCTTGTGATTTATGCTTTCATTGGGATGCTTGGATATCATGTTTAGATGATGTTAGTTATTTTATGAATTCCCTTATTATGATGTGATTTATTAGTTGGATTATCTATTTCTTATTGGCTTAGCATGATTGAATTTCCTTGTTCTTATGATCTTATTACATTTTAGTAGTGAAGTCCTCATAAGATAGCTCTGAGTATCTAGTTGGTAGTTTGGGATGTTATCTGCTATAGATGACTAGGGCCTTTGAGGTCTCATGATGCTATTATGGTTGGGAGGAACCAAACATGAGTTTTAGTAATTTTTTTGTATTTTTTTTTATTCTCTCAAGTAATTATTCCTTGATTTACATGCATCCAATACTCTTCGATGTGGAGGTTTTATGTTTTTATGCATTTTCATCTTGTTCCATTTTTGCACTATTTTCAATTCTCATATGGGAAAAGTACTTACTCATGTGAGAATGTATTGTCTCACACAAACATACATTCTTACCTTGTGTGAGAATGTACTTCCTCATGTGGCATGTACAAATTCTTACATGGAGTATTGCACTTTGTAGCATAGAGTATTGTACTTCCTGATGTGGAGTATTGCACTTAATTACTTGATACTAGAGACTACTACACTTCCTTGCATTAGAAATAGGGGGTATCTAGGCTTGGCCAAGGAAGGTTTGAAAGTTAGATTTGGAAACTTTGTTAGATTTCACACCTTTCTACTTCAAAATAGTCTTTCTATGGGGTTTAAAATATACCATTTAAATGCTATAGATATATTTGAATATATGATATAATTTATTTGAGAAAGGTTCCAAACCTCTCCAAATTAAGATAAAGATTCTAGGAAATTTCAAGGCTTCAAAAATTCAAACTTAGCCAATTTTTGAGGCTTTAGGATTTCAAGCTTAGCCAAATTTTAGGAGTCAACATTATCTTTCAGCATGGTGTTTTGTACATGAGTGGTTGTACTTTGATCCATCATCTTCCACATGATTATTTTTAGACTATACTTGTGGTCCTTGATTATGATATGTTTTGTGGATATGGAATTGTAAGAATAATCATGCTAGGAGCCTTTACTTGTGGTTTGAAAGAGAACATCCCCTTGGTATATTCTCATGATTCATGTGGTTTTGGTTTTTGTGTTGTAGTTTAGAGCTTAGATATATTTGAAAGTAATTATAAGGCTTTTTTTTGTAGGTAAACATGTGAGTCTTGCCATGTTTCTTATTCTCCTCACCTTATCCTAATGTTTCACTATTGCACTTAGTTACTTTATTATTTTGCTAAGTAACTTATCTTCAGAAAAAAAATTATTCAGTGCATGTTTTATCCTTGTGTTCCAAGGATATCCAAGCAGGGCATTACATGTCTATTACAACATTGTCTACATATCCTCTACCAAGAACCATCTTGACAATATTTCTTACAATATCACAACCTTCTACAAGTTATAGCTCAGATTTTAGATCCACCACCCTACAACCAATCCACTAAGGTTCTACACAATCCAATCCACAAGATATAACTTTTCTTTGATACCACCTGATGCAAGGAGGATGTGATAAGAGACAAACTACAACATATAGAATAAAATCAAATGTAACCTTCTACCCCTGCTAAGAGTTACACATAGAAGCTATACATAAACCAAATGAATCTACAAAGAACATGAGGCTAGATGCAACATATTTTAGGTTTGATTATTTTACTCACATAAATAAATATCCATTAAATGCCCAGTTGTGAGGCCATCCTGGTTGTGGCCTTAAACAAAACAAGAAGTATCAAAAATCAAATCCTTATCTCATATCTCCTATCATCTAACCCACTAGATCTTGTTATTATTTTTTTCTACCCCTTTCCTACATCTAACCAAGCTTTTTATATAACTAGCTAATCCACAAGTCAACTAGTTGAGCATTTAATTATATTATAGGTCCAACTTTGAAAGATTAAACCAAAACAATAGAAAATATCAAAAAGGAATGATGCACAATAAGAGGTGGGTTCACATGTGTGTTAGGAGCTAGATTAGGCTTCATGAATAATAAATAATGAATTTTATAGTCACCAATAAAATTAGGGTTAAAATATAATATACTCCAATCATCTTTTGACATAACACTTGTATAAAAAGGATTATCATTAGATTCTTGATTTTCTCACTGCTTAATATTTAGACAAATATTTTCATAGTATCTACATGAAGAGTGTACATCATATTTCTATAGAAAAAAATCACTTTTTGATGAATATTTAAAGGAATAGTGTGCATATCATGTAACTATGATCTACCCAAAAGAAGATTGTAATGAAGAGGTCCACAGATAACATGAAAATGAGTAACCAAAATAAATGGACCTACTTTGATAGGTAAAGTGATGGTACCCAATTTTTTCTGAGAAATATTATCAAAGCCATGAATATAGTTCATATTAGGGTTGATATTTGAAAGATCAACTTAAATTACTTTGAGCATATCCATGCTACAATTATTAAGCCTAGATCCTTATCAACTAAGGTTTGATGAATACCATTAACTAGGATGGCTATCATAGAGTATCATAGTGATCTTGAATCTCCATAGGAGGTAAATCACCATGAATAAAAATAATTTGAGGTAGGACCAATATGGAATTCATGAATTTTGAAAATGAACTAATGTTATCTTGATTTGGAGATATAATTTGAAGAGTAGATAAAGAATTTTTCAATACTTCATGATATGTAGGATATGTTTGAAGAAGATATGGAGGGAGAAGAATAATTTGAGAAGGTGGAAGAGAAGTAATGGATCAAGATTATTTAGTGTACAATAAGTACATGAGACATCATATGCTAATCCTTAGAATCTCTAGGTATCCCTTTAAGAGTTATTAGAGGACAACCCTGAAGGGCGATGAGAGGTTTATTTGATGAAGGGTAACACTTAAAAGTGAGAATAGGTTGAGAAATATTATCTTTATTCAGAGCTTTCTTTTCCATAGACTTATTACTAGAAGAGAGAGCATTAAGGAGATTACCATTATCTCCTTTTTCCAAGGAATTGTTAGAATAGGGACTATGGATGTGCATTAATGAGCCATATCTATGAGGAGAATGAAATGAAGGCAAGATCACATTGATGAAAGTATTTATGATGTCCTCCTCCTCTAAAATATCCCTATGAGGAAGGCATATTTTAGGAGAAGGATAAATATCAACTATATCCTCTGGAAATAACCTAGAAGAGGTGTCATCCCTGATATCATTTTTTGGAATTAAGGTAATTTTATGAGGGAGAGAGTAATCCATGTTATCATCCAAGGGTTCATCCCATAAAGGAGAATCATCACAGTGAAGAATATATCTATTAAGAAAGAACACCATGGAAGAAAAATTAGAGAAATTGAAAGAAGGCAAAAAATCATCCTTACTAAAAATGTCCACATAAATAAGGTCTATATTATAAGAAGTATAAAAATCAATCTCCAACTTTCCTTCACAAAGAGAAAGAGAATTAAGAGAGAGATCAAAACCATAATCTTTCTCTAATGGTTCATTATAGGCTGTATAATAGAGGGCAATGTGACATCACATACACTAAAGTGATTAAAGAAGGATGTCATTTTATGGATAAGGGGATAAAGGCACGATCAAAAAATGAATAAAATAATTTTTGAAACATTAGTGAAATGCATCCATGCAATAAAAAAGGTGACTAAGATGAGATATAAATAAATCTAATTTAATAAGCTAGTCAAACCTAACTCCAAAATGCAATAGAAGAGGAAAATATCTAAACAACCAATCCAAACAATCTAACTCTAAAAATAAGAGGGGGTTCACATTGGGTTCTATAGAAACTCAAAAATGGTTCATGTCTATGGTTTCATCACTATTTCATACTAACTCATCCCATTTCCTCATTTCACTAATTCTAATCTTTTGGCCAACTTGATTATATTCCAACAATATTCTTTATCATTAATATCCTCTTGTGCATCATTTGCATATCATTTCAAAATCATATCTGATCAACCCAAAAACCATTTCATCAACTCAAAATCATATTAAATCAACATGGAATCGCCACAAATCTACCCAAAATCACCTAGAATCAACCATAATCATCACAAAACATGTCAAATACCTTAAATCAATCATCATATGACCAATCCTAGGCATTTTTGTGGCTTTTAGTGCCTTGAAAAATCTACCAGTCTATCAAACCTATCAATTTGACCTTAGTAATGTCATGGCTCTTAGTGCTAGGTTAAACTGTCATTCTTGTTGTTGGTGCTCAAAATTGTAGCCCCGATTTTGAGTAACATTGAGAAATCAAGCCCTTTAAATGCTTTTAAATGAATCTGTACTCGATTGCCCATTTGAGGGCTAAGAGGTTTTTAATGTTTCTAACACTTTCTGTTCAGCATATCCACATGTTACATAAAGATAAATTGTCATTTTGAGTCATTTTATGGAGTCTTGTTTTGAGCAATCTCTAGTTTTGCATTTTTACCAAAGTGTCAAATAGTGACAAGAGGCTATGTTTGCATTTGAATAACTTTAACCTAGAAATGTTTCATGACACACTGCTTTGGGAGTATTTAGTGTCCATACCAAAGAGCCTACATTTTAGATTTTGAGTCATTTTGAGTCTATTTGACTAGGTTTTGAATCCCTCAAAGTTGGTTATTTACTGATGTCATGTTGATATGAATTATTCTAAATTTTGGGAAGCCTTGTTTGATGAGTTATAACTTTTGATCAATTGAACCAAATGAGAAAATTCCTTTTGCATTGCATTTTAGAGGTTAGAGACATGCTATGTTTCAATTTTGAGCTTATGAAAAATCTTTTTGATTAGTTTTCAAACATAATTCCAAATGCAATTTCTAACTTTTTACTAGTGTCAAAAGGAGCAGATTGATCAGTACCTGTGTTCAAGATGTCATAACTTCAGATCCATGATAGATGAGGTCAAATGGATTGTACCACTATTTTGTGCACTAAAAATACTTCAAGTGTGCCAAATTTCAAAACTTGACGAATCTATTTGCAATCTTTCCCAGGTCCATTCCATTTGCTAAAAAACAATTTATGCCAATGTTTCCATTTTGCAAATTTGAGTAGCTCACTTTGAGTTCTTTCCAAATGTACGCATTTATTTTTCATGAGCCCAAATCCTAGATTTATAATTTCCTCATGATAGTGAACCAATGCCCCATTTTTGGTTTCCCCAAGAGTCCATTTACCGAATTTTCAAAGCCATATCTAAACACATTTTATGATTTTTTGAAATGTTTTCTTGCAGGTAGTTCTAAGAGGGCAACTTTGGTAGTCAACATCTTTTGACTGAGAATTTTTCATGAAATGAGATTTGACAGGGTATAAGTATGTGGAATAGAGAATCAATATGTTTGATCTCATAGCCTAGTTAAAGGTTTGGGTCAGTTTTTAAGGCTAGTCAAGGAACCTCCTGGCATGAAATTGACAAGTTGTAGAAAGAGGTGAATTAGAGTTTGAAATTTTGATTCAGTGATCAAATTTTTTTTGAATTAGTATTCAATGTTCTATGGATTAATTGGGCATCTCACTTGTCCAAAAATGAAAAGAACATTTAGCTGGACCTACTTTGGGGCCCGACTACTTTTGATAGATTAATAAGTCATTGGAATATAAAAGAATACATTCTTTAGAAGAAATTGGTAATGGTTTAAATCATTGTGAGTTTTAAAAGATAAACTTAACATCACAATTTCTTTGGGTGCCTAGTCATTAACAAGCTGAATGTATAAGGATGAGAAAGTTTGCCCACTTAGTGCCATATAGAAAAATGTTAAGCACTTGTACCTTTGAGAGAAACAAAGGAGAAATTGAAGTTTGGTTTTCTTTCTTGTCTATTCAGAACTTTACAGAGATGGCCATCAAGAAAAGCCAAGAAATACATTTCCATGAATACAAAATCAATGATATGTCTGGGGGTTTAGCCTCCACAGTGGTGGATTTCTTTTGTGATGTTGTATCTACAATTGGCAAGAATTTATTCAAGTATTTGGATGAACTAAATTGCCTTCTCTCTACTTTTAGTTCAAGGGGAGATCTTGCACCTCTACATTTTAACTATCTTGTGATCTATGTCTTGCAAAAGTTCCTTCGAGTTGTTGAGTCAAGTTCCAAAAGTCATAAGCTTGCCCAATGGACAATGATTTCATTCTATGTGGCTAGTGTGATGAACTTTCTTTTGTAGGCTTAAGATAATCCAAGGTCATTATTTGTCACAATTATGACTACTTTTTTTCCTAAATATAATTCAAGTATATCAATCAAATCGTGGTTCAAAATATTTTCTTTATGAATGGAGTCCATTAAGAAGTTTGCTTCATTTTGCCTGAGGCATATTATCCAAAAAGAAAATGAGATCCAGTTTAAAATCAATAGATACTTTTAAGGAAAAGGAAACACAATAAAACTTTAAAGCTAAAAGAAGAATTTTTTGAAACATTGCTCTACTTCTCATGTTTGAAATTGCTCTATGCATCTTTTGAAATTGCAGATGGTGTTACAATTTTGACCTTAATAATAAGGGTTAAAATAAAGGAAAGAAGACGCTAAGATGACAAAGCATACATGCATAAAGAATAGGGACCCAACTTGAAAACCCACCAAGGAAACAAATAATACTACTCCACCTAAGTTCATCATCAATGGAGCTACTACTGCCAAGGGTTAAGGTAAGGAAATATAGTCCAACACCAAGAAAATTGGTAGTGCTGAGACGAATAAGATTGTTCCTAAAAGACCCATTAAGCCCATTTCTTCAATCCAAACTAAGAAGGTGCCAACTAAATTGGTAATCAGCACAAATGTGCCATTCAAGGTTAGGACTAGCCTTACCAAGGTTAGAATTAGTCCTCTTAAGGCCGTTAGCAAAAATAATGCCCCCCTCAGCACTCATGTGCAAAGTAAATGATATAACATTCACACCCAATTTGGAACCGACATAGCAGAGGCACAAAAGGTAGGTGTTATGTTTGTTATATGTTTATAATCAGCATAAAGAAGCTATAGCCTCCAAATAGGAAGACACCAAGTTCAAAAGTAGGCCATGACATAGAAGAAGCCACTAGATGAATCTCCAGAAGTAGATGCCAAAGAAAACAAAGAAGCCTCATGCAGAGCCTATGCAAAAAAGAAGATATCCATGCATGAAAGGTAGAGAGACTAGCATATAGAGGGAGAATCCACAGTCAAAGACCAAGCTATAGTAGAGGTAAAGGAGCCTACAGCTTAAGGGAAAAACCACAAAGCATATATCCCACATTGCCCCAATTTGGGATTTTATAAACTTAAAATATGAAAACACACACCAAGCACGATGTCTTTAGGACAGAAGGCTTTTGCAGGCCATAGATCCATGTGGTGGACCCTGACCTAGTCACTGACAACTAGCTTGTGCCCAGACCAAAAAATTTCAATCAAGGCAAAAATGCTCACCAGAAAAGTCGCATTGCCAGGAAAGTTGCCAAAAAGGTGGATATTTTCAGTGGTTGCCATGTTGCCACTATGAAAAGGAGAGATTTTTTGGCAAGCGACATGGTCACTTGTCTAAAAATCACAAATCCAGCCTGAAAAACCTTGAAAACTGATAGAGAACGTGGATCTCACTTGGATGATTTAGAAAAACATGTGGTGGTGATGTGGTAGTCTAACAATGAATTATAGAAGTAAAAGTGGCACCATGGAAAGAAAATATCTCTGATACATTAGATCGGAACACATGGTAGATCTGATGGTGATCACCATGTCACCAAGACAAAGTTTCTTAATGGATAATATAGTGACATGGCAACCCAATAGAAAGTTAACATGTGGTAATGACATGTTGGTGACATGTGGCAAGGGTTTCTAATGTGGTAGGTGGCAAAGGTTTCTAACATGGCTAAGGTGCTAACATGGCAAAAAGTGACACATGTCACAAGGTCGATATGTCACTGATGACATGGAAATATGCTGACTGAGGTAGCGACATAGAAACCAATGATGTGGCATGGTGACTTGGCATGCTAAACATGGTAGAATGGAGGACAAATCAAATAATTTCATGTGGCATCCAAGTGGCAAGGGTCTAATGAAAAAGTAGTAATGAGCCAATCCAATGTTGACATGTGTCAAGAGTTGTCAAATCAGGTTTGATCTAGATGGAATCTATGAGGGGAATTTTCAAAAGATTAATTTTTTAATATATTTCCTTAGAATTACATGCAACCTAGGTTTAGAATCCAATTTGAAATATTACATAGTTTAAACCTTTGAAAGAGGTTGAATATTTAAAATGCAGTCTTGAAACACATAAGTGAGAGCTTGAACTTCAGAGGGGCATAACTAGGGAAATTTTTATCTCAAATGGGCACTCTAATATAATATTGGAACTAAGAGGAAATGAGCTATCTGATTATAAGGTTGGTTTTGTACAGGATGTCACTGGTGCATGCTATAGGAGGTTTTGTGTTTTTAATGAAATTTTCAGTTACAGGCAATGACTTCATCATTGTAGTTACATAATTTAGTTGGGATGCATTTGATTCACTTGGTTGGCTCATTTTGTTCAAAATTTGACACATGATGATGAATTTTGCTTCAAGTAGTTCACATTTGCTTGCTATTTGATGAAACTTCTCAAAAATTTTGTCTTTTTTAATGAGCTATGATTTCCATAAAAATATCTGAGATACTTTATAGTTTGGGAGGCAAAAAGGATCAAGGATTTGATTTTGTAGTTGAGGGGAGAGATTAGAGAGATGCATTTAACTTGTTGAGAAGGTTTTTCAAGTGGACACATGTCAGTTGCATAATAGATTCGGGAATTCACTCTCCTCTATATCTCTCTTTCTTCTTTTCTTTTGGGGTCGTTAGCAATTTTCTCTAGGGAAACTAGTAGGGTTCTAGTGTTCTACTATGAAACCAAGGTTGTTGTTGGTTTTTCTTCCTATCTATTGATTTGAGCTCTAGTAGTGAAGGCCATGTATCCACTCTTGTGTAGATTTTCCTTTCATTTCATGTATTGTTTCTCTAAGATAATGGTAATGGATGCTAGATCATGTGAATTATCTTAAGTTACATTTAGTTTTACTAGTTCATGTATTCAGTCTTTCCAAGGATGAATATAAAAGGGGATTTAAATGAATTATCTAATTTTTCTTATTCTATCTCATGATTCTTCATATGCTATTGAATTTGAGATTAAATGAATAAGGTTCATTTGATTTAAGGTATCTTGGATGAGTTGTATGTTAGATCTCTTCTTGCTTTTGACTCAAGGAGTTAAGTAAATGCTTCACTATTTTGATAGGGTTTTTGGGTGTATGAAGGGGATATTTCATAAGAATAGGATTTGGGGATTTCAGTTGACAGACTTAATTGTAAGGCAATCAAGTTAGGTCATCATGTTGTTAATGACTCCATGTTTCAATGGATAAGGCACTAATCACTAAATTAGATGCAAGCTAGGGTGAATTTGCACAAATCTTTTCAATCAAAATAATTTCAATTTTTTCACGTTTTGTAGTGGGCTAAAAAGAATTAGTCCTCACTTAGCTTATGGATTCATAGGATATGATTTGTAGCTATCTCATTTATATGTCATTGCATAAGTATTAGAAGATAAAAAGGGTTGCATTTGTTGTTAATAGGTTTAGATTTATGTTTTAATTGCACTACTACCATATATTAGAACCTCAAGGTTAACCTGCCTAGGTCTTGTAGAGCCTAAAGTGAAGAAGAAGTTATGCCTTATAGTTGGCCCAAGATTGTAGTCGAGTGTATCTATCATAAGAATTTGCTAGCTTTAGATGCATTGGTTTGGTTTCTTGGTTATTTTCAAAACTGTTAAATCAAAGAGCCAACATTTTTCATTCTATCATTGACATTTTTGAGTCCCTTAGTGTCAAACCATGACATCATCAAAGCTATTTTAATAATATTGAGAACATTTATTGATGTTATTATGATCAACCATATCAACCAATCTTGATCCCATAACATTTATGATATCGGTTAAATATTATGTGTCCTTAATTCATGTCATGTATCCTTGAAATGTTATCAATTTTAATCAATGAAACAATTTTACCACAGATTTGGTCTATCCAACATCATCCTAGTCAATTTTAATAATCATCATATTTTCATCAAAGGATATTATCACACTTATTTAATCAAATTGGCCAATCATCTATTAAGTTTCTCTATAGGATTAAATAACCCATAATTTAATCCTATGCCATTTTGCTAATTATTCTTCCTAACTAACTTTTTCAATTAATTGATATTTTATTAATTAACTAATTCATCTTTACAAACTATGGGAATTCACAATTTCCTAAGTCCCATTTTCCACTCATAATTTCCAAATTTCCAATTTCTATTTGTGTGGATATAGGGATTTTAAATTTAGATGTTCCACATAATATTGACACAATCTTGACATCATTATGACACATGGGTATGACACATCATGGATTATCCATTTACACTTGGTTAAGATATTTCATAATCCATATATTCTTATTCCCTTATGCATGTCTATATTTGGCTTCTATTGTCATAGATTCTTGGCTTTACGTGGATTTTGAGGTGTCACATGATGTGTCATAGATCCTCGACCATTTTTAGCCATGTTTGACTTCCAAGCATCATACAATCCTACATTCCTACATTTGGCATCTTGTGTCATATGTGTCATGGATTTTTAAAGGAATCTCTTGCCAAGTCGCATATCCAAGGTGACAAGTCCAATGCTCTCATCTTGCATGTTGATTATAAATTGACATTCTTCCTCTCATTTTTGGTCCTAAGTCTTAAGTCTTGAGATCCTAACTTCCTAGTCTCTTTATTCTTCAAATCACTTCTTCTAGTACTATCATATCATTATCATAGAATTTTTCTTCCTAATTATGTGCATTATAGGAAATTGGAGTTACATCATATGGAGAAGAAAGAAGGACATGGGAGCTAGAAATGAAAGAGGGTGATTTTTTAACTTTGTGTTACTTTATTTGTTTATACAGCTTTTGTGGTAGACTAGAGGGTATCAATGTATGTTTATTGAGTTTTTTATCTTCTCATAGTATGTTAGATATTAGCCTATTTTTTGTTCCTACAATTGTTGAACCCTACGTGAAATCTGCATCCCTTAGTCTTTGCATTGCAACCTCAAATCTGCATCTTGCATCTCCCATTGTCATTTTTACATTAGCCAACCTTCATCTTGCACACTTTAACCATCATTTTTGGTTTCCTAATCATCATTCTACATCTTCATCCTAGTCTTAGCACTATCCTCTAGCCTTTGGCTCTCTAGAACATCAATCTAGAAACCACAAAACCCAAAATCACCTTAGTTTTAGCCCTGTTTGCCAACTACGCTTTAACTAGCTCCAACTCCATCATGGGTGTAGTTGGTAATTTTTGAGTGCATTTGGTAGTTTAGAACCTAGGTTTGGACTTCTAGAAAACATTTTGAGACTTTAGAAGTGTCCTTAGGGACCTAGATAGGCCCTCCTTTCTCAACATGTCCTGATCTGCATTCTACATTTCCTAACCTTCATTGGCTTAACTTAGGGTTTCATTCCTTAGGTAATGACCTTAATTTTGCATCTCCTATCCAATAATAATTCCATCCTCAATGTCCTATCTCTCTAGTATAGCAACTTATCCATCACCTAACTCAGAATTAACAAACATTCAACCCAATCTCCCAACTATGCCATTAAACTACCAATTATGGCCAAACTAGCCTGAAGTGCACCATAGGTGCATTTGGTGCTGTTATAGTGCACTTGATACTATGATGGTGCACTTGGGTAACTACATGACCATTTTGGGCCTCCAAACTACATTTTGGGACCCTAAAACTACATCTAGAAGCCTCTGTAAGTCCTCATTTTGCATATGACCCAAAACAACATCTTGCACCCAAAACTTCATTTTTTATATTAGGACCTTTCCATATTGCATATCCTATTATAATAACCATCATTTTGAACTCCAAACCTTTGAATTTAGTCAAAAATTTGAACAAAAGTATGGACCCTAGAGTATCTCATTGTGTCAATGGATGATGGATCTTGACCATGGTCATTTTGTCATTTTATTTATAATTTCCTTTGGTCAAAGTCTATCATAGAATTATCATGAAAAACCTTCTCATATACCCTTGTCATAGAATAGTCATATTCTTAGTCTCCCTAAATATTATTTTTACTTACCCTAGTAGTATATCCCCTTCATCTTGAATTGTTCAAAACCATAGCATCATTTCCATTGTCAAATACTATCAACTTATTTATCAACCAACTTGTCTCCTTGATCACTTATCCTCATTTTACATATTCCAAATTTCATTACCAACCTTAGCAAACCATCCCTTGCATATTATACCTTGCATACATCAACCTCTAACATCATTCCCAAGTCCAAAGTCTAACTCTAATCTTCATTTTGCATACCATAGTGTCATTTCATCTCTTTTAGTCAAATTCCAAAACGTCACCTTACATTTGCATTTGCATAATTTCCCTAGGTTATTTTCACCTTGCATATCAAAATCCTAGTTCATTTGGTACTTTCTTAGGGTGCATAATATCCCAAAACACCTAAAAAATCCAAAAATACTCATATCTTTCATACTCACATACTAATTTTCAAAATTTTCCTTATTTTACCAACTACACCCTTGATTTACCAACTGCACACTTCAGGTGTGTAGTTAGTAGTTTTAGTGTGCAGTTGGTAATTATAGAGTGTACTTTGTAACTGGGGATTTCATTATAGGTTCCAAAACCTTAATCTTCACTTCCATAGTTAGCACTACATCCCTAAACCCTAGAAAACACCTAAAAACACTCAAATCACTCACATTGTGCATTTTAGTTACCCTAAAACCTCTTTTTACCAACTGCATACCTTCCACTTACCAACTACTTATCTTTAGGGCCCTAAGTTTACCAAGGGTGCACTTGGTGCTATCTAGGTGTACTTGGTAGTTTAGGTGCATGCTTGGGAGGCAAAGAGTCCATTCAAGTTTTCCTCCTTTGCATCACATCCTTAGGTACCATGCCAACACTTACAAGGACACAATCAGCATATAGACTTAAGAACTTTATCAACCCTTGTTTTCTGAGGTGAAAACACAACCAAAACCTTGTTTAAGACCAAAGAAGAGAAATAAAACCCAACAAATGTTTGATGAAGACTAAGTTGAAGCATCACAACCCTTACTTGTGGACCCCTTAAGAATGTATCCACAAGAGATCATAACCTTTAAGGGTTGACACAACAACCCCTAAATGGCACACCTACTATGAGATTACCTTCAAGAACTTCTCACACGCATGGTATGGTTCAATAGAGTCCTAAATTTGAACACATATTTTTATTGATAACACTTAGATGGGGAAGTGTTCCAACCACACCTAAGGATGAACAAAAACACTCCTTCAAATTCAAAAAACGTAATGTAAGTACCTTTGACACTTCAAACATACAATGTAATTTACACCTAAGTGATGATTCTAACACAAATTATGGTATCAATGATGAAGAAATGGCTAGGGCTTGCCAAGACAAGACATTTCACAAAAACTTCAAACTTTTGGTAGCCCAAGATATTGTCAAGTTTAATCCATGCTTGGATGGACCCAAGTCCAAGCATCAAACCAACCCAACACTTGAAAACATACAACCCATGATCAATTTGGACTTGGATAATGAAAAAGAACCTTTTGACTTTTCAAACACAATGATGACACCTATAATATCCCATCAAGAATCAACCATTGAAATCCTCCAAAGTACATTTGAACACATTAACATTAATCCCTTCTTTAACAAACCGCCATCAATAAATGGAAACAATATTCTTCCTAAATATACCAAAAGGATGTTAAGACTTGATCTTAATCACATAATACAACATCAAGATGCACCTAAAGGGACTTGTACTCTAGGGATGCCAAACATACCTCCTTTCAAGGAAAATCAACAAAGTGCACCCTTGCTCCTAACTTTACCAAATGTTATGACATAAGATGTTATGGAACCTGCCATGAGTACACCATGTGAAACATCAATCACAACTAAATCTATTGACATACAAAGAAAGAGTCTTATTTACATTTCACCCATTTGAAAAATGAACACGTCTCATTGTCAAATCAATATGATGTCCCAAGGAGAAACATATAACACACAAAGGTATCAAAACAATGACCCAAACATGATGTTCAATTCTCAAGGACATAACCAACTCCCATGACAACACCAACCTACAATGGTACAAGGATTTAATATTTCCAATGCACAACCAAGTTTAAATCACTTAACACACATTCAACATATCAACAACAACCTCAAGTGGTGCAAGCATCCAACATATCTAATATGCAATCTAATGTAAATCCACTTGAGTTTCACATAATTTACCAACAAAAATTCCAAAAACAAGAAGCCACATTTGTTAAACAACAAGAGCAACTAAAACAATCATTGAAATACTAAAGATGCCTTGACCAAAAAAATTCCTATCAATAACACTTGTTACAACAACAACATATGCCACAACAATCTTAACAAATACCTCTCCAACAACAGTCACATACATGGTCTCGCATGCAACCAACAGAGGTATCTCAACAATAACCACATTAAATAGCACACTAACTACCACAACAAGTGACACAACAACAACACATGGTACAAAAATCATAGTTGATATTGCAAAAAGTACCATAGCAAATACCACAACATGTACCTCAACAAGGACCCTATCTCAAGGTACTAACACACCTCTATCACCTAGTGATACATCACCCAACTCTTCAAACATAGAAATGTTAGAACTGAGTATAAATAGTTCCCACCATTGCAAACAATCTACTCATAGACACACAAGACTTGAAGAGAAAACTATCATGCAAAACCCTTATGAAGAGTTACCCTTATGAGGCTTCAAGATTTGAAAAATACTAAGGAATAGGCAACCCTATTGATCACATCAAGGAATTTTGTGCTTCTTTTATTGAACTTAGTGATGATGCCACCTCTATCATGAGATTGTTCCCTCATTCTCTAGGTGGGCCCATACTTGAATGGTACTCCAAACTTCCCGGTAGCATAAAATCTTGGTTAGAAGTAGCAGAGAAATTCATCTCCCACTTTGCATTCAACATTATGAACGAGGTTACACTCTCTAATTTGTGCTCAACTAAATAGAAGACGAGAGAACCATTTGCTACATTCTTATTACACTAGAGAAACTTAGTCAGTCAATACTCATTACACATTCTTGAACAACAAATTAACCTACGCATTGAAAACCTAGTCCCTAACTTAATGTACTAACTTAAGATCAAAAATCCAAGCACCATTTCCAAGTTGATTAAAAAAGGGGCTAGTATTAAAGATGCTCTTATCCATAAAGGAATCCTCAACATGAATAAGGATAACATAAACACCAACTTGTCTAATGACAAGGAAAATTATTTCTCCTAAAACAAGAATGTGACCAATGATGGTATTATGGATGTACAAAAAATTAGCACAATACAACCTCAAGTGACGTTGAAAGGTGCAAACCCTATGAATTCATAGACTCCCAATCAATCACCACCTCCATAATAGAAAAATAAGACTTCCCCATAGGATGAACCTTGAATACATCCTAGAACCAAAGATAGAAAATTCAGACCCATGGGGATACCTCTTAAGACTGCACTTCAATAGTTACTTAGTAATAACTTCCTATAGTGACCCTCAATCAAAGATGAATCACTAACTAAAGCTTCTTGGCGGGATGACAAAAAAATTCTATGATTACCAACACATGAAAGGACATAAGACCTCCTCATGTTTCTAGCTAAAACATGCAATAGAAGACCTTAATGATGATGGTGTCATCATAGTCAATCCATCACTGCTAGCCTCCAACTTTGATCACACTATTTTCAAAGATCCTTTGGGTAATCAAGATAAAGAGAAGTCCTCTAATTCAAACTCAAACTCACAAGATAATGTGAATTACAAATACACTAGATATGACTACACCATGAACTATTTCAATGAGTCTAATTCCTAAATATCTGCATTCACCTTAAAGGCTGAAGACCCTTGTTGGACTGTCACTATGTGTCATACCAAGATTACCCTACCTGGAGCTTCTTCTAGACCTACTGCTTCTACTAGACCTACACCCTCTAGTTGACCTAATGCTCCTACTTCATCTAATTATAGCCTTGTTAAATAGCTCAACAAGACCCCTGTGCAAATATCCATCTAAGACCTATTGTGTTTGTCTTCCCAACATTAGAAGATCTTGGATCAAGCCTGTAAAGAGTCAGTAGTCCTAGATAACATTGATGTTACCCAATTATAGGCCATGGTTGGGAATCTATCTACATCACAACATATCACCTTTTCCCCTAGAATATTCCTAAAGACAAACCCAACCACAATGATCCCCTTCATCTTGAAGTCTTTATACATAAAGCCAAGTCCTAACATGTCTTGAGAGATGGTGGGGAAAAATTTAACATTTCTACCTTAAAAGTTTTCAAAGGTGTGGGTTAATATGAAGAAGATGTAGATCCCTCTCATAGAATCACAATAAAGCCTTATGATTATAGTGAATTCTTCTCCAAGGGTGTCATCATATTGCCCATCAGAGTTGGTCGAGTTATTGAGAATACATTATTCTAGGTCCTAAATATAGAAACAAATTGCAACATGGTACAAGGATGCCCTTGGATTCATGCTATGAAAGTAGTACCATCTACATATAATCGATTTCTAGTGTTTTCCTACAACAATATTGAGGTTACCATCCCTAGCGATCCATATCCTTTCTAGTTTCGTGCTAATCTGATAGATTGTACTGCATACCAAGTCCTAGAAAATAATGAAGCACAACCTAAAAATTCCTCTAAATATGTGGATGTTGATATACTCCTTTGTAAGGCCAAGGAAAAGCTAAAGATTGAAGACAAAGGGTGTGGAGAATACTTTATATCTCAAGTATCCCACATTAGGGAGTCACAAGTTTCTCCCCAATCTTATGATAAATCACAACTATTGCAAGCACAACATTTTGAGACCAGTAAAAAAAATGCCACTTCTATCAATTTCATAAGTAGAGGTGGCATAGATAAAGAACATGCATATGAGAATACATCCATCTATATTGAGAAAGAAAAAGAAAAAGAAGAACAAGAACCCACTTTTATATATCCTAACTGCAGGACCAAAAAATGGGTTAAATGCATAACATACTATGAGAAAATCACAAACTCAATCAACATATATTAGCACCCACTAGTCTACCATAACAGCCAAACTAATAAAGAAAGCAATAGAAACCCCCTTTTTCACTTGTAGCTCCCATGTCCTTCTTTCTTCTCCAAATGATTTTAGCTCCAATTTGCCTATAGTGCACACAAGATTGAAGCAAAAGCCTATGATAGGGATAAAGCTGTGAGAATACTTGAAGTTGTGATTTAATGTGAGAACAAGAATGCAAAGGAGTAGAGACTCAAAGACTCAAAGATTTTGATTTTCAAAACTTAAGCATTCAGATCTAAGTATTCAAGGACCCAAAATGAGAGAAAGAGTGTTCATTTTATAATCAACACTCAAAGTGAGGGCATTGGATTTGTCACCCATAGATGTGTGATGTGGCAAGAGATTCCTTTGCGAATCCATGACGCATATGAAAAAATATGCCAATTGTGAGATTCTATGACACATGCAATTCAAACTTGGCTAAATGTGGAAGAGAATCTATGACATGTCATAAGACACCTCAACCCACTTAAAGCCAAGAATCTATGAAAAAGAAGCCAAATAGAGACATGCGTAAGAGGTAATAATATTTGATTATGAAAAATCTCAGCCAAGTGTCAAAGGAGAATCCACGAGGTATCATATCCAAGTGTCATGATGATGGAATATTTTATGGAATATTTGAATTAAAAATCCTCTTATTCCACAAAATAAGAATTAGTAGAAAATGGAATTAATGATGGAAAATGGAACTTAGGAAATTAAGAATTTCCATGGTTTGCAAATAATGAATCAATTAACTAATAAAATTAATTAATTGAGGATGGTAATTAGGAAGAATAATTAGAAAGAATAGGATTAAATTATGGGCTATTTAATCCTATAGAGAAAATTAGTAGATAATTGGCCAAATTGATTAAATGAATGCGACCGTACCCTTTGATGAAAATGTGATGATGATATAGATCAAATAAGATGATGACCAATAGATCAAAGCCATGATAAAATTGATTGATTGAAGTTGATAACATGCCAAGGACACATGAATTGGTTGATATGTAACATTTAACCGACATTGTAAATGCTACAAGATTGAAATTGATTGATAAGGTTTGATCATAATAACATCGACGAACATTGTCAATGTTATTAAAATGGTTGATGATGCCATGATCCAACATTGAAAGCCTCAAAAATGTCAAAAATTGAATGACGTGAATGATAGTTTGACCTAGCACTAAGAGCCATGACAGTACTAATGTCAGATTGATAAGATTGATAAGTTGATAGGTTTCCAAGGCACTGAAAGCCACAACAATTCCTAGGAGCAGATAAATGATGATTGATTTCAGATGTTTGATATGTTTTGGGTTGATTAGGACTGATTTTGAGTGATTTCAAGTTGATTTGGGGTAATTTTGAGTTGATTTGGGGTGATTTTGAGTTGATTTGATATGATTTTGAGTTGATATGAAATTGATGTGAAAGGGGATACAAATGACAAAATATGGTCAATCTGGCCAAAAGATCAAAGTTAGTAGAATAAGAAAATGGGACAAATTAGTATGAAGAAGTGATGAATTCATAGATGCAAACCATTTTTGAGCATCTACATTTTGCCCCTCTTTGATACAATGTGATTTAGAGCATTGTATCAAAGAATAACTGATGAGAAAGCCACAACATGCCCTAGTAGGGATGATATATATGGGTGCCCCCATGAGAAATTGACTAAGATAAGCATATGATAAGTCAATTTATTGACAACAAGAAGAAAAATCCATAGCAATTGATGGATCAAAAATCAGAGCTAAGATGTGAAAGTTATGAGGTCTAGAGTGCAAAACAGGGTCACTCCGGAGCTCAAGAATGATTGCATGGGTTACCACTCAAGAGTGCAACATAGGGGTTTTGGGAGCAGTTCTGGGTATCCTAGGTCATCAATTTCACCCAAAACTCAACCAAGTGCATCATTGACACACTTGGTAAGCCCAAGTGTGTCAATGATGTAGTTGGGAACCCCAACTATGCCTTGACAGTGCAGATTGTGCCCTAAAAGGCTTCGGGGCCCAGAATCAGCCCGATTGGACTCAGAATGACCCAAAACTGTGCATGCATGCCCAAAATGATAGAAAGATGTCCTAACATGAGGGAAATCATCAAAAATGGTTGTATTTGGTCAAAGATGATGAGACAAATGTCAGACTGACGTTGAACTAGGTGCAAAGCCATAGAAAGTTGATTGACAATGTAGGATGATGCATGAATGCATGAATACGAGATGAAGATGATTTGGTGAATTGAAAGATAGGATTATGGTGATAGAAGATGAGATGAAGAAGAAGTATGAGATGAGGAGATGTTAGTATGATGGAAATAATTTTTCTTCTAGAAAGTGCACTATATGTTGAATGGAGCTTTATTTTGATATGGCAAAGGGAATGCAATGCATCATGGCATAAAGGGCCAGAGTGCAAATGCAAGCCTTTTGCGTAAACAAGCACGATGCAAACAAAGGATGACCTTATCCTTCTTGAGGCATATGTACATGCCCTTGACTCTCAAAGGAATATTGTAATAGACAAAAATAGAAAAAGATGACCATGAACCATCCCGGACACTCTCATAGATCAATTTATATAATCGAGTAGCATAGGGACATGATCAAAGAAAAAGCAAAGCAAAAATAAATCACTCACTAAATAGAATGAGCCAACAGCTATCCTTGTCCATTATTACTTTCTTTTTAGTGTGTTAGGTGTTTAGATGGTGTTTGATAGGTCGATGATGTGATAGCACTAGTTGTGGATTCAGTTGATAAGTTCATAGTGATCTGTTGGATTGATTGTTGGTTCACATTGGTCAGATAGTGTGATTGTCTTGAAAGTGTAGTGCTTTGAGTTTCAATCTACAAAGTGCAAGTGTGAACGCAAAAGGGATGGTTATCCATAGTGAATATGTACAAGGTTCATTGCAATTTTTTGATGAGTTTTGTGATTTTTAGGGTTTTTGAGGATATTTGATATTTTTTAGTGATTTTTTTAGGATCGTATTTGAATGTTTAGGATTTTTTCAGGACATTATGTGATTTTTAGTGATTTTCTCAAGACATTTTATGATTTTTATGGATTTTTTCAAGATCGTATAAGCATATACAAGTGTTAGCTCCAATCCTTTATGCAATAGGTCTAATGGATAAAAAGCACTTAGGGATATGCCCCCAGTTCAAATTCAAAATCATGCACCATGTAGGTAATATGCCCCCAGACAAGATTCAAACTATGTATAAAGGCCAATGATAGAGTGTGTGTGCAGACTGGTGATGCTTAGGAAAGGTAACAAAGGACATTAACCAGTTCATGAGCCATGATAAGGGACCAAGGATGTCTTGCAATATGAAGGATATGATCGAGGTGTGATGGAGGGGGAAAAGACTAGATGGAATCTTGATAGATGGAGGAGCAACACTGATTACACATGGCACCTGTTTGCCAGGTTTTCACTTTTGGATGAAATTTTTCTCTTGACTCAAATTTTTGTG
The DNA here is from genome assembly GCA_028749045.1 of Cupressus sempervirens. Taxonomy (NCBI): domain Eukaryota; kingdom Viridiplantae; phylum Streptophyta; class Pinopsida; order Cupressales; family Cupressaceae; genus Cupressus; species Cupressus sempervirens. The sequence continues at coordinate 292,845,762 of CM053791.1, read as the reverse complement.
CCAAGATGCTAGTTTTCTAGGTTTTCATCAAGGCATCCATTTTTTTGCTTTTTTTTTCCATGACTTTTTACTATTTTTTTGATATTTTTTCAGGACTTTTAGATGGAATCAAGAATGTCACTAACAAATGCTGAGAAGATATCTGTTGTTGGTGTTGCTAGCTGATGAGCTCTGGATCCATGATTGACCATAACTACATAGGATTTGTTTCAAGTCTATAGCTAAAATCAAACCACTAGAAAGGCCGCAAGATATACCATCATGTACCGTATGCAAGACAATGTGTATCTCTTGCGAATCAAGGCATCTAAGGATATTTGGGTTAGTAAAAGTTTCACATGGGATGTCACTAATGATGACATATGCAAAGGCTTGTTGGAGAAGGATTTGATCTTGGTTATTGGACAAAGTAGGTAGTTGGATTTGGGGATAAACAAAGGGATATAAGGGAGGGTTGGGAGGGTTGAGACCAATGACCTTCCACATGAATGCTGATTGAGAGAGCTTTAAAAGACTTTGTGGTATGTTGAACACTAGAATACTAATATTCATGGCATCATATTTTTCATTTTGTATCAATGGGAGCTTCTTGGCTTTTGATTTTTTATAGTCTAATGGCACCTTTTGATTTTCATGAAGAGACCTATGCTTGCAATCTTTTTCTCTTTTTTCTTTGTAACTAGAAAGTGGAGTTGGCTCGCCAAAGTATGCCAATGTGTTCTCTTTAGGAGAAACTGCTTCTTTATGATCTTTAGTCATAATGCCTTCAAAGTCTATTATGAGAGTTTCATCATCGTCGAATTGATCAAAAATTGGTGGTCCACGTTGGTCCCAATCCAAAGGTTTAGGATTAATTGAGGGGGTTTCATCATCAGTGTTGAATGGGCTTTGGTTGAAGGTAGATATATGGGTAACTAATTTAACTGGGTTATTGGGGTTATGCTCAGAGGCTAGGGGGTTGTTGGTTTCAAGTGGGATATCCTCAGATGCCTTTTCATCATTTGAAACATCCATAGTCTTACATGTAGGTACTGTGGTACTAGGAGGACCTATTCGTAATGGTTTAAATCCAAGCCCCAAACTAGGAGGTTGTCCTTCTATAGTGATAGGTTCAATGATTCCTTGTTTTTGAGATCCAAGACCACTATAACCATCATAACCTTGTTTCTGCATGATGGTAAACCCAAGTCCATACCTGCTAGGAGACATCAAAGTGGGTTCTAATTCTACTTTTTCTTTCTCAATACATATGGATGTATTCTCATTGATAGAAGTATAATTCTTTCTACTGATGGGAGAAAGTGGTGATTCCCTAATGTGAGAGACTTGAGACATAAAGTACTCTCCACACCCATTGTCTTCAATCTTCATCTTTTCCTTGGCTTTACTGAGTAGTATATCAACATCCACATACTTAGAGGAATTTGTGGGTTGTGCTTCATTGTTTGTTGGGATTTGGTATGCAGTAGCATCTCTTAGATTAGCACAAAACTAGAAAGGATCTAGATCACCAGGGATAGTAACCTCTATGTTGTGATAGGAAAATTTCAAACATTGATGATATGTAGAAGGGACTTCTTTCATAGCATGAAGCCAAGGGCATCCTAGTATCATGTTGCAATTCATTTCTATATCTAGGACATGGAACAATGTATCTTCAATAGCTGGACCAACTCTGATAGGTAATGTGATGATGCCCTTAGAGAAGCGTTCACCATCATCATAATCTTTTATTGTGATTCTTCGAGAGGGATCTACATCATCTTCAGAATAACCCAAATTATTGACAACCTTAAGAGTATAGATGTTCAGTCCTGCTCCTCCATCTATTAAGACACATCTGACTTTGGCATTATGGATGAAGACTCCGAGATAAAGGGGATCATTATGGTTAGGTTTGTCCTTAGGAATATCTTGGGGTGAAAAAGTGATATGTTGTGATGCAGATAGGTTCCCAACCATGGCTTGGAATTGGGCAACATCAATGTTATCTAGGACAACTAACTCTTTAAGGGCTTGATCCAAGATCTTCTGATGTTGGGGAGATGCACACAGTAGGTCCAAAATGGATATTTGTGTAGGGGTTTTTTTGAGTTGTTCAACAAGGCTATAATCAGATAAAGTAGGAGCAGTATGTCTACTTGGGGGTGTAGGTCTAGTAGAAGCATTAGGTCTAGATGGGGCTCCAGGTAGGGTGATCTTGTTGTGACATGTAGTGACAACACAATGAGGGTCTTCAGCCTTCAACATGAATGTGGATATGTGGAAGTGAGACTCATTAAAGAAATTGATGGTGTATTCATAGCCAGTGCATGTGTAATTCACATTACCTTGTGAGTTTAAGTTTGAACTAGAGGGTTTCTCTTTGTCATGATTACCCAAAGGATCTCTAAAAATAGTGTGATCAGAGTTGGATGCTAACATTGATGGATCAACTATGATGAAACCATCATCAATAAGGTCTTGTATTGCATGTTTCAGTTGGAAGCATGATGAAGTATTGTGTCCTTTGGTGCAATGGTAATCACAATACTTTTTGTCATCCCACCAATCTACTTTAGTTAATGGTTCATCTTTGACTGGGGGTAGCTACAGGAAGTTATTACTCAGTAACTATTGTAATGCAGTCTCAAGTGGTATTCCCAATGGTGTGAATTTCTTGTCTTTGGTTCTAGGATGTCTTTTGTCTTGTGTGGAAGTCTCAGTTTTCTTTTGTTGAGGTGTTGTTTGATTAGGAGTTTGTGAATTTTTAGGGTTTACACCTTTCAAATTCAATTGAGGTTGTGATGTGCTAATCGTGTGGGCATCCACAATGCCATCATTAGTCACATTCTTGTTTTTGAAGAAAATTTTTGCCTTGTCATTAGATGAGTTGGTGTTTGTGTTTTCTTTGTTTATCTTGAGGATTCATTTACGGATAAGAGTATCTTCAATACTAGCCCCTTTTTTCATTAGTTTAGAAATGGTGCTTGGACTCTTTATTTTGAGTTCGTACATTAAGTCTAGGACTAAGTTTTCAATGCACAAGTTTACTTTTTGTTCTTTAGGAATTTCTAGTGAGCATTGACTAACTAAGCTTCTCCAACGCAGTAAGAATGTGATGAATGATTCTCCTATCTTCTGTTTAGTTGAGGAAAAATCAGAAAGTGTCACCTCATTTGTAATTTTAAAGGCAAAGTGGGAGATAAACTTGTCTACTAGCTCTGACCAAGATTTGATATTACCAGGAAGTTTGGAGTACCATTCAAGTGTCAGCCCACCTAGAGAACGAGAGAACAATCTCATAAGGTAAGTGGGCTCATCACTGAGTTTGGTACATGAAGTACAAAATTCTCGGATGTGATCAATAGGGTTTCCTTTTCCTTGGTATTTTTCAAACCTTGGAGCTTCAAAGTTTTTTGGGAATGGAGGCATATATAGATTTTTATCGAATGGATTAGGGCGTAGGTCCCTTTTTGTATATAGAGCCTGTTTCTTTTGGACTCCCAATGCCTCAACTTGTTTTGAAAGTTGTTTGAATTGTTGTAATAGTTCCTCATTGGGGTTTTGCATGATGGTCTTTCCTTCAAGTCTTTGGTGTCTATAAGTAGACCATTTGTTGTGGCGAGAACTATGTCTACTTGGTTCTGACATTTTTGTGTCTGATGAGTCTGATGAAGTGTCGCTACATGGTGGAGGTATATTGGCACCTTGAAGATAGAAAGGTTCCTATTGTTGGGGAACTTTTTGTGGTATTTGATGTGGCACTTGTTGTGGTATTGACTTCGATTGTTGTACCATGTGTTGTTTTTGTGCCATGTGTTGTGGTTGTTGTTGTAGAGGTATTTGTTGAGGTTGTTGTGGCACATGTTGTTGTTGTAACAAATGTTGTTGGTATGCAATTTGTTGGTCAAGGTGTCTTTGGTATTCCAATTGTTTCTTGAGTTGTTTTTGTTGTTTAGCAAACATCATTTTTTGTTTTTGGAATTGCTGCTGAAATTTTTGTTGATAAATTGTGTGTAGTTCAAGTGGGTTCATGTGGGATTGTGTGTTAGGAATGTTGGATGTTTGCCCCACTTGTGGTTGTTGTCGTGGTGGTTGATGTTGTTGTTGATATGTGGGATGTGTGTTAAGTGGATGTATACTTGGTTGCACCTTGGAAGTGTGGAGTCCTTGTACCACTGTAGGTTGTTGTTGTCATGGGGGTTGACTAAGTCCTTGAGAATTGAACGTCATGTTTGGATTTTTGTTTTGGTACCTTTGTGTGTTAGATGTTCCTATTTGTGACATCATATTGACTTGACTATGAGATGTGTCCTTGTTTGGAATGGGCGTAATTTCAATAAGAATTTTCCTTTGTGTATCCATAGGGATGGTTGCACTTGATGTTTTACAAGTTGTACTTATGAGAGGTTCTATAGTGTTTGATGTCGTAGCACTTGGTAAAGTTAGGAGCAAAGGTGTACTTTGTTGATTTGCCTCCAAACAAGGTATGTTTGGCATTCCTAGAGCACAAGTCCCTTTAGGTGCATCTTGTTGTTGCATCATGTGACTAAAATCAAGTCTTAATGTCCTTTTGGGGTGTTTAGGAATTCGTGGTATTTCATCAAACACGGGATTAACATTGATGTGTTCAAATGTACTTTAGAGGATTTTGATAGTTGACTCTTGATGGGACCTTATAGGAGCCATTATTGTGTTTGAAAAATCCAAAGGTTGTTTTCCCTTGTCCAAGTCCAAATTTATCGTGGGTTGTACATTTTCAATAGTTGTGTTGGTTTGATGTTTGGACCTAGGACCTTCCAAGTTTCGGTTAAATTTGAAAATTTCTTGGGCTGCCAAACATTTGAAGTTCTTGCAAAAAAAATTTTCTTGACATGCCCTAGCCATTTCTTCATCAATGATGCCATAATCAGTGTCAGATTCATCACTTAGGTGTATAGTACCTTATTGTATGTTTGATGTGTTAGGCTGGTTGAATTCAAAGGAATGTGATTGTTCATCTTCAGGTGAGGTTGGTACACTTCCTCCTCCTGGTGGCATTGGCACAAATATAGGTTCAAAGTTAGGACTCCATTGAACCATCCCATGTGTGGGGGAAGTGTTTGGATGAAATCTCATGGTAGGTGCATTGTTCAAGGTTTTTTGTGCCATAGCTTGATTATGAGGATCTTGCCGGTACATGTTCAAGGGGTCTGCTAGTAATGGTTGTGATGCCTCGATTTGGTCTTCGTCAAAGGTTTGTTGGATTTTCTTGCTATTTATTTGTCTTGGAAAAGGTCTTGGTTATGATTGTGCCTCAGAAAAAAAAGGTTGATAGAGTTCCTCAGGTCTCTGAGTTGATTGTGTCCTAGTAAGTGTTGGCATGATACCTAAGATTGCAAATGCAATGGAATTTTTGAGCATTTTGGGTGATTTAGAGTGGTGGGTATGAAAGATATGAGTGTTTTTGGGATTTTTAAGTGTTTAGGAATGTTATGCAATGTGAGGAAGATGCTAGATGAATTATGGTTTTGATGTGCAAAGTGCAAATGTCCTAGGGATGTTATGCAAATGCAAATGCAAGATGATGTTTTGAAGTTTGACTAGAGGGGATGAAAATGACTCTAAGGTATGCAATATGACAATTAGGGTTATGTTTTGGACTTGGTAATGATACTAAAGGTAGGTGTATGCAAGGTAGACTAAGCAAAGGATGTTGTTCTAGGGTTCATAATGACGTTTGGGACATGCAAAATGAGGTAAATGCTTAAGAAGGCAATTTGGTTGATGGACAATTTGATAGGGTTTGGTACTGAAAATGATGCTAAGGATTTTGATCAATGCAATATGAAGGGGATATACCACTAGGGTAAGTAAAAATGACATTTGGGGATGCTAGGGATATGATTATGCTATGACAAGGGTATATGGAAAGTTTTGAGCTTAGGTAAAACCTTTTGAAAGTATTTTTCCTAGGAGTTTAACCTTGTGATAAAGGACTTTGGATCTTGACCAAAAATTGATAAAAGACAAAAAGATCAAATTGATAAAAGATGAAAAGGTCAAATATATCAAGACATAGATAGATTTTGACCAAAGAAAATGATAAGAAAAGATAAAAAGACTAGTCAAGATTCATTATTTGTCAACACTAGGAGATACTCTAAGACTCATACTTTGTTTAGATTTTTGACTAAATTCAAAGGTTTCGGGGGTTCAAAATGATGTTTAGAGGACTCAAAATGGTGGTGATGCTGAGTGTATATGTGATATGGACAATGCCTATGATGCAAAAAGGTATTTTGGTTGCAAGATGTGGTTTTGAGTCAAGTGCAAAATAGGGAGGTCTAGAGGCTCCTAGATGCAGTTTTAGGGTCCTAAAGTGCAGTTCAGAGGCCCAAAATGATCATGCAGGTACCCAAGTGCACCCTAAAAGTGCCAAGTGTGTCCTAATAGTACCAAATACGTCATTGACACACTTGGAACCAGTTTGGGCATAGTTGGTAAGTCAGAATGAAGGTTTGATGATTCTGAGAGGTATGGATGTCAAACTGATATGTCAAGAAGCTAAGATGTTGGGGTTGATGTTAGGATGGGTTGGGAGATGTATAATAGAGGTTATGACCTATAAAATGATGTCCTAAGTGAAGGTACTAAAGACTAGGTGATACAGAATGCAAAGCTAGGCAAGCTGGTGCAAGGGGAGCTAACCAGGTACCTAAGGACACTGTTGAAGCCCCAAACTGTTATCTGGAACCCAAAACTTGATCTTAGGACCACCAAGTGTGCCTAAAAAATGAAAACTACATCAATGATGTAGTTGGGGCCCAGTTGGGTGCAGTTGGTTATTTTTGGGCGTAGTTGGTAAGCTGGGCTGAAACTAAGGCAATTCTGGAAGCTATGATTTTAGGATTGATGTCGCAGAGAGCTAAATAGAAGAGGACAGTGTTAGGGATAGTATGAATGCTCAAAATTATGGTTAGGACACTCAAAATTATGGATAAAGTGGTCAAGATGATGAATAGGTATGCAAGGATGCAAGGTGGTGAATGCAAAATGTTGATTTTGAGATGGGAATACAAAAAACTAAGGAAAGTGAACTGAACCTAAATGGATGCAATATGAAAGATAATAGATACTAAATGAGAACTAAAAAGGTGCAATATGAATTCTATATGATTCATGAATGAGGCCATATACTAGGGTGAATGCAAGTGAAGTCTATGCAAGTGTGAGATCTACGTTTTGCCAAGCACATTTAGGAGCACAAGTCAACATGTTTTCCAAGGTTTGAGTGTGTTGAACCAAATTTTGCAAAGTTTGATAAAGGTTGAAATGTTTTGGCAATGTGTGATGTTTTGAAAAGTTCAAATGATATCCAAGGTGTAAATTTAAAAGTTTGGCTTTTATCTTGATTATGTTTTACACACACGCAAGACACATTAAGACAAGAATAGCTGTTGTTAAAAGTTAACAAACACACCACAACCTAGGCTTTTAGGACTGTATCCACTGAATTCCTACTTGAATTGAAGTTCAGCCATGCTTATCCAGAGTGGACAACCTAGGATCTTGGCACCACAGGCTCCCCCTTACAGCGTACTCACTTCTTGGGGCTACCAAGATTTTCTTCCCAAGGGGCATGACTTCCCAAGGAATTGTTGCCTCTCCTAAGGACCGAGAGAACATAGGATGTCTTCACGGGCATAGGTGACCCCTTGAGCCAGTGGATAGAAAGGATTTTGGCCACTAAAACATAGTTTTTAGTAAGGGCATTCCATTCAGCAAGTGAATGATAAACTTCTGCAGAAGGTCTCCTAGCCCCAAGAACCGAGGTTTGACGCACCACAAGGGTACTGGAGAAGAGCTATCACGCAACAATACTACCAAAACAGCTTTCACTATAATCAAATTTTTTATAGTGACTAGAATGTTGACCTAGCTTTGGCTCATTACCACTCTAAGGTCATCCCCTGACATAGCCAATATCGAGTATCTTGGTCCAAGGCAGGCCTCCTATAAAAGTTACACGGATTTCTCTTACACCTAAGATCCATGAATGGCAAGGGGAGAGGATACATCCAATGTAATTCCTAGGGATCTAACATCATAGACATGCCAGGCAAAAAAGAAAAAGGTTCTTTTTAAGCACCAAATGAAATGTTATCTAATCTAGGAAATCCACACACATAGTTTTGAAAGACACACAAAGTCTTCGACAACGTCCTGCAAAGCACACACATCAGTAGTTTGTTATGATCATATCTTCATCCAAAAATCACCACATGTTGCAAATAGATCATTAGTAACACAAAATCACCTAATCTATGTCCTAGAGAGTGATAGGAGCTTGAAATGCAGATTTTGATTGGTGCATGTGCTTTCTATGAACCTAGGTGTGCTTTGATAGTGAAAATTGCTCCCCAGAAGGCAAAAATGGCTCTAAACATCCCCAAGTGCACCCAAATAGTGAAAACTACATCAATGATGTAGTTGGGGCCTAGTTGGGCACAATTGGTAGTTTTAGGGTGCAGGGTGTGGGGAAATGGGTGCCTAGTCAAGACCCAGAAACTAAAATTTTCAAAGCTACACTCCCAATTGCACCCAAATAGTATAGAGTACATCAATGACATAGTTGGGGCCCAGATGGGCATAGTTGGTAAGTTGGAAACAACAAAAAGATATTTTGGTGGTTTTTCGGCTCCTAAAACTGCTCCTAGGGGTCCCAAGTACGCCCTGACAGAGCAGAGTGCGCCCTAGGACAGAAACCTAACAAAATGCATGAAACAATAGCATATGAGCATTTTACTGGACTACCTAATTAATCTAGGCATGAAAAGGAAGATAAAATAGTCATTATACCCTTCTAAGTGAGCTCCTTCCTTGCACCTACAAGCACAAAACAAGAAAACCCAAGTTAGATATGCATGTTCACGACGCGTTCACCAAATGTAGGACCAGAAAATAGGTTAAATGCATAACATACTATGAGAAAATCACAAAATCAATCAACATATATTAGCACCCACTAGTCTACCATGAAAGCCAAACTAATAAAGAAAGCAATAGAAACCCCCTTTTTTGTTTGTAGCTCCCATGTCCTTCTTTCTTCTCCAAATGATTGTAGCTCCAATTGGCTTATAGTGCACACAAGATTGAAGCAAAAGCCTATGATAGGGATAAAGCCATGAGAATACCTGAAGTTGTGATTTAATGTGAGAATAAAAATGCAAAGGAGTAGAGACTCAAAGACTCAAAGATTTTGATTTTCAAAACTTAAGCATTCAGATCTAAGGATTCAAGGACCCAAAATGAGAGAAAGAGTGTTCATTTTATAATCAACACTCAAAGTGAGGGCATTGGATTTGTCACCCATAGATGTGTGATGTGGCAAGAGATTCCTTTGAAAATCCATGATGCATATGACAAAATATGCCAATTGTGAGATTCTATGACACATGCAAGTCAAACTTGGCTAAATGTGGAAGAGAATCTATGACACATCATAAGACACCTCAACCCACTTAAAGCCAAGAATCTATGACAAAGAAGCCAAATAGAGACATGCGTAAGAGGTAATAATATTTGATTAGGACAAATCTCAGCCAAGTGTCAAAGGAGAATCCACGAGGTGTCATATCCAAGTGTCATGATGATGGAATATTTGAATTAAAAATCCTCTTATTCCACAAAATAAGAATTAGTAGAAAATGGAATTAATGATGGAAAATGGAACTTAGGAAATTAAAAATTTCCATGGTTTGCAAATAATGAATCAATTAAATAATAAAATGAATTAATTGAGGATGTTAATTAGGAAGAATAATTAGAAAGAATAGGATTAAATTATGGGTTATTTAATCGTACAAAGAAAATTAGTAGATAATTGGCCAAATTGATTAAATGAATGCGACCGTACCCTTTGATGAAAATGTGATGATGATATAGATTGAATAAGATGATGACCAATAGATCAAAGCCATGATCAGATTGATTGATTGAACTTGATAACATGCCAAGGACACATGAATTGGTTGATATGTAACATTTAACTGACATTGTAAATGCTACAGGATTGAAATTGATTGATAAGGTTTAATCATAATAACATCGACGGAAATTGTCAATGTTATTAAAATGGTTGATGATGCCATGATCTGACATTGAAAGCCTCAAAAATGTCACACATTGAATGACATGAATGATAGTTTGACCTAGCACTGAGAGCCATGACAGTACTAATGTCAGATTGATAAGATTGATAAATTGATAGGTTTCCAAGGCACGGAAAGCCACAACAATGCCTAGGAGCAGATAAATGATGATTGATTTGGGATGTTTGATATGTTTTGGGTTGATTAGGACTGATTTTGAGTGATTTTGGGTTGATTTGGGGTGATTCTGAGTTGATTTGGGGTGATTCTGAGTTGATTTGATATGATTTCGAGTTGATATGAAATTGATGTGAAAGGGGATACAAATGATGAAATATGGTCAATTTGGCCAAAAGATTAAAGTTAGTAGAATGAGAAAATGGGACAAATTAGTATGAAGAAGTGATGAATTCGTAGATGCGAACCATTTTTGAGTGTCTACACTAACAAGTATGGACCTAGGTTTACTATCATGTATAAACAAGGCTATGATGGCTATAGTGGTCTTGTATATCAAAAACAAGGAATAATTGAACCTATCAATACAAAAGGATGACTTCTTAGTTTGGGTCTTAGATTCAAACCATTGCTAATAGGTCCTCCTAGTACTAAAGTATCTACATGTGAGATTGTGCAAGTTTTAAATGATGAAAGGGCATCTAAAGAAACCCAACCTAAAATAAATAATTCCTATGCACTTGACCATATATTTTTTGACCACAATAATACACTTGAACTAGATATCCATCTACATACCTTTGATTAGTGCCCATTCAAAATTGGTAGTGGCATCCTCTCAAGTTATCCTGGACTATTGGATTAGGATCAACATGGACCACCAATTTTTGATCAATTTGACAATGATGATGCTCTTGCAATAGACTTCAAAAATTATGAAGGAAATAAAATTCCAACTCATAAAGAAGCAATATCTCCTAAAGTAAACACATTGGTATATTTTGGGGAGCCAAATCCACCTTCTGGTTGCAAAGAAAAAAGAGAAAAAATGACAAAAGTAGGTTTCTTAGTGAATACTGAAAGGCACTATCAGACCATGAAGAATCAAAATCTAAGTAGCTCCCAAGGATGCAAGATGAAAATTATGATGCCATGAATATTAGTGTTCCAATGTTCAACATGCCACAGAGTCCTCTTGAGCACTCTTGATCAACCTTCATGTTGGAAATTGTTGGTCTAAATCCCCCCAAGCCTTCCTTATATCTAGATATATATCCCCAAATCTACTACCCAACTTATCCAACACCCAAAATCGAACCTCTATCTAATAAGCCTTTGAATATGTCATCATTTTTGACACCTTATGCAAGGAATACTTTGACCCAATTATCCTTAGATGCCTTAATTCATGAGAGATAGACACTATCTTACATATGGTACATGATGGTATATCTTGAGGCCTTTCTAATTCATTGATTTTAGCTACAAACTCAGAACAAATCTTGTGTAGTTGTGATCAGTTGTGGCTCCAACAATTAATATCTAGAAGCACCAACAATAATTTTCTTCTTAGCATTTGTCAGCAACATTAGTGATTCCATTTAAAATTCCTAAAAATATATATATTAAAAAATAGAAAAAAGTCATGCAGAAAGAAAAGAAAAAAGTGAAAAAATCATGAAAAAATTAATGCCTTGATGATAACCTAGCAAATAGGTGTCTTGGCATGAAAATTTGATTCAAGAGAAAAATTCCATCCACAAGTGAAAACTTGGCAAATAGGTGCTTTGGGAAAGTATCATGGTGAAAACTTGGCAAACAAGAACCATGTATAATCAATTATTCCTCCTCCATCTATCAAGATTCTATCTGATTTTTTTATCCCCCTTTTTTCATTCCTTGATCACATCCTTCTTATTGCAAGACATCCCTAGTGCTTGATCATGGCCCATGAACTAGTTAATGCCCATTGTCATCTTACCTAGGCATCACCAATCTATACATGCTCTTTCTTTGGCCTTGTACATAGTCTGCATCTTTTTTGGGGGCATATTACCTAAACAGTGCATAAGTTTGAAGTTGAACTAGGGGCATAGCCCTAAACACTTTTTATCCATCAGAATTATTGAATAATGGATTGGAGCTAACACTTGTACATGCTTTTATGATCCTAAAAAAATCCTAAGTATTCAAATATGATCCTAAAGAAAATTTTTAAAAATCATCAAATATCCTAGACAAATTCATAAAATCCATACAATATCTTGAAGAAAATCACTAAAAATCATGAAACATCCTAAACAAATTTTTAGAAATCATTAAAAATCTTGAAATAATAACTAAAAATCATAAAATGCCCTAAAAAAGTCCTAAAAATCATATAATGTCCTAAATTAAATCCTAAAATTTGTAAAATATCCTAAAGAAATAAGTAACACAAAAACATTAAATATCCCCAAAAACCCTAAAAATCACAAAACTCACCAAAAATTTGTAATAAACCTTGAAAATACTCACTATGGATTATCTCCCTTTTTGCATAAACACTCGCACTTTCATAGGCTGAAACTCAAAGCACTACACTTCAATGACAATCACATTATTTGAGCAATATGAACCATTAATTAATCCAACATGTCACTATGAACCTATCAACTAAACTTAGAAATAAAATTGTTACATGATCAACCTATCAAACACTATCTGAATCCCTAAAACACTAAAAGACAAGTAATAATGGACAAGAATAGTTTTTGGCGCATGTTATTTAGTAAGTAATATATTTTTTCTTTGTTTTTCTTTGATCATGTTCCTATGTCACTCGATGATATAAAGTGATCTATGAGAGTGGCCAGGATGGTTGATGGTCGTCTTTTTCTATCTATTAAACAATGTACATTTGAGTGTTTGGGGCATGTATATATGCCTCAGAAAGGACAAGGTCATTTTGTATTTGCATCATTCTTGTTTGTGCAAAATTTTTGCATTTGTGCTCTAGCACTTTATGCCATGATGTGTTGCATTCTATCTACCATATCAAAATAAAGCTCCTTTGAAATATAGTGCACTTTCTAAAAGAAAAAGTCTTCACCTCATTCTAATTGGTCCTCACCTTGTCTCCTCAATCTTCTATCATTCATCTCTTCATCCACCACCATGATAATGGTGATCTCAGATTGGTTTTGACAAGTGAGTGTCAACACACTTAAGTTATTTACTTAGTTCATGTCAAACTAGTAGTACATGTCAAGCACAACATGTATTTATTAGACAATGCCAAGTCATAGTGAGTGTTGAGCTACTCATGTGCCAAGTAGATAGTATATGTTGAGGGACATAGGAGCCAAGTAAATAATGGATGCCAAGAAATATAGGAGCTAAGTCATAGCAGAGAGATTAGTGTATGCTAAGCATCAGAAACTTTAGATGCCGAGTAAGATAGTTTTGACATTTTTTTTTGTAAAGGCACAAACAACTATCTAAACCATTTTTGAAGTAACTTAAGATTGAATTTCAATATTTTGGAGATAAGGAAAAATATTTAGTTGGATTCCCTATGAAATTACATGTATCTAATCAAAAAATGGGAAGGATTAAGTGGCAAGATGGATGAATTTCAACCCTAGATTCATACCTAACCCTAAGTCACTAAGTCTTCTTAAGGAGGAAAAACCCTAAAATCTCTATGAGGGTGTAAGGAATTGAAGGAGAAAAGAGATAAGTTTGCATGTGCAAATAGAGAATTCATGGTGGCTTAGAAGTTATGAAGTGAAAGAACATTGTAGAATCAAATAGAACAAAATAGAGGAAAGGAAATGGATACAACAAAGAGACATCTGATCAACAAGGATCAAGAAGACATTAGTTTAGAGGTGATTTTTTATCAAGCAAGAAAGTACTAACTACGGGAACAAAGCTAAGACATTCTAATAGGTGATTTCAGTCAAAAACTCTTAACAAAGTAGTCCTAACAAGCTGTATGAAATCCTCTAACAAGGTGAGACCTAACAGTCTTTGTAAGCCTTTAATAGAGAAAACCTTTCACAAGGTGGATCATGTTTCATGGTCAAAACATTGCAACCATCATTGGATACACTTAATTATTGTAGTAGTGAAGATTTGTGGGTGTCATCCCCACCCCAGTTTACCTTCTCATTGGAGGCTTTTTGGGTAATCATACCTAGTGTCATATGTGTATGATTGCTTATGTGTTTACATGATTTAGATGTATATAATTTACATGTTATTTCAGTTTACTCATTGAATGTATGAGATGGATGTGTGTTGAAATTTTTATGCCAATTGATTCACCCCCCCTCCCCCACCCTCTCTAAATTTTACCTTTCCTATTGTAATTCCATCAATTGGTATTAGAACTTTGTTCTTTGAAAGAGAAGCTTTACAACTTTGAGGAAAGATCTTGAAATGTAAGTCTACATGTTGGGAAATACTATTGAGAATTAGGGAATTCAAAGACAACTCATTCCACATCAATTGGATGAAGTAAGAGAAGAACTAAAGAAATATTTGAAGAGAAGAAAGGAAATTAGTATTATGGAGAATGACACACAATAAAAAGAAATAGGCATTACTAATTTATTTGTAGATAGAGACTCCAATGAATTTGATTAGCAGTTGTAGATGTAATGGAAAAGAATAGAGCCTAAGCCAAGGAAATAAAAAATCTCAAGTTAGACAAAGAATCACAAGCTATACTACTATGTGAAATGGTTGAATAGAAGAAGAAATTCATAGAAGATAAAGCCATGATTGAAGAAGACAAAAGAGTCTTGGCCAACAGATTGGAAGAGAAATCATCATAACTAACCAAGATTTTCAAAATGTAATTCGATACTCTAAGTCAAACAATCAATGCCAAATATGAATTTCAGGTCAAGGACATTGAGATAACTACATTGAAAATGAAAAATGAGCAATTGCAGAGTGACCTAAAGATAGAAAAGGAATCTGTTAAAAGTTTCAATGAGACAAATGTAGTCATCAAATAGTTTGAGAAACTATTAAGATCTGCTAGATCAAATAATGATGCACCTAGATTGGGATAAACAAGCACTCAAGAAGGAGAGTCATCCAAAAGTGTAGAATAAAGGAGCAAAAAAGGTAAGAACTCCAAACCTACTTGTCATAATTGTGGTAAGAAAGGACATACTTCTAATGTGTGCAAAATCAAGACTATAAATTAGAATGTCAAGCCTAAGAGCATGGTTCACTACCATAAGTGCAACAAACAAGGTCATCAAGCACATGAATGTAGAACCAAGACCATGCATACACAAAGATTTGAAGGATATTACTACAATTGTCAAAATTATGGACATAGAGCTTTTGAATGTAGACCTAAACCGATGTGGTCATCAAATAGGAAAAAAAAGGTAAGGAACAATGACAACTCTTATGACTAGAATTATAATACAAGATATAGTTGTCATGATTGTCTCTTGAATATGGACATGTTCCTAAGAATTGTATTAGGACACACTTCAGTGGTAACTACAAAAGGTGGTTGATTCAAACCACATGTTTTAGTTATTTGAAAACTCGTCACATTAGTAGATATTGTCCAACTAGGTCAAAACCACCAAGTTGTGAATTTGATAAAGGAAAAGGCAAGGTAGATGTTAAACATATCAGAGATGAAATGTATAAGACATGGAAGAGAAATGATGATTATAGTACATCAAATGGAGAAGGGATCACTTCACCCAATGGGTTAGGTGATCACACCTCATCAAACTAGGCAATCAAGAGGTATGTGGGATTGATGCTTAAAGGTTATATCATACATCAGTTCCAAAATGACTTAGCACTAAAAATATTACATTAGCATGAAAAAAGATGCAAAATGTTGTTATAAATCCAAGATAAATCTTTAATAATTTCATGTTGTTCCTAAGCATGAAATATTTCCTATGTGTGTCAAGTAAACTGCTATAAGATGTTGAGCTTACAAACTGGCTAGTTGATGTCGAGCTTGTAGTGGTTTTTGAGTGATTGAAATATTAATTGACATTGAGTGAGTCTAAAATTAGTTGATGCAAAGCTTACAAGTGTGTAAGCACTCAACATTAATTGTAGGGTTTTCAAATAGTATTTGATCAATTTTAGCTAATTTTTCATCATTTCAAATTTGAGAAAGAGTGAGTAGAGTAGAAGGAAATCTAAAAATCCATTCAAAGTAGTTGCAAAAGATTTGAGCAATGATTCTACACCAGGTCATTAGATTTCATAAGGTATTTATCAAGAGCTGAGCTACATAGTTTAAATTTCATAAACCCTAGTTTCACATTATGGTGTCTAGTTCAAATAATGTAGAGGGGAAAGAAGTTTTGAATGTTTAGTTAGTGAGTAATGAGGTCAAGAAACCCATTTTCAAATCTATTCCTAACATTGCTGATAAAAAGACCCTTCTAGTGTATTTTTTATGATTCCATCAAATGTGATAATGGTACAAGATGTAAGAAAATGATACAACTATAAGATTAGAAGCATTAGTGATATAGAGATTAGGGAAGAATATGAAAAAATCTATGATAATTGTGTTTTGAAGGAAGAGTTCAAAATCATCGAGAGGAAGGGATTAACACAAGCCCTAGATTTTTTGAATGTATTCAAGATAGAGTGGATAAGGATAGTGCTTAACCAAATTCATGATTGTTCATTATCACTGGACAATGAACCTATTAAAATTACTAAGAGAATAACTCATATGGTTATAGGTTACCCAACCTTAGATTGGCCTAGGAAACTAAGAAGTGATTCAAAGGAGATAATTGAGAAGAATACTAGAGCTGTCTAGAACAAGGGAGGCATGACAATTGACACAATCACTGATCGTCTAATAAACTTTGTTGTAATAGTTATATCACACAAGTTCTATCAATCTAGTAGATAGAATAGTATGCCATATATAGCTATGGATGTGGGATACAAAATTGTAGAGAAATATCACAAATATGATCTAGCAGAGCTAAAATTGCAACAATTAATGGAGAACCTTGGAGCAATTAGAAAGAAAAATATTACACAATGTAAATTTTTTCTACATTGGTTTGTATATTCTTTTATGTGCAAAACACATTCCCCTCATTTGGCACTATGGGATGGAAGACCAATAGATCAATATCAATACAAATTGGTGAGTACATTGAGAAATTAGGAGAGAATTTTGAGTCTTTGATGAGAACCTATTTTGAAGAATTCAAGAAGTCAATGAAGGAAAGATTGAGAATACTAGTATCCTTAGTTGAGAAACACTATGATGATGTATGTTTTCTCGAGGATGCTGATTACACATTTCTACAAGCTTCTACACCAAGGGTGAGATGGTTGAGACCGTTGGGTTATGAAATGAATGTGGATGAGGCCTTTGTAGCTATAACATCTTTACTGGTAGAAGAGGTAGATAAAACTACAAAGGTGTTTGGAAATTATGAGATGGTCAAGTCCAAAATTACCATGGAATTGAAGATTGCCTCTAGCATGAAGAAAAAGGAGAAGATAGAGAAGAAACTCAAACCTAAGTTTGGAGAGGGTATTAAGGAGGAGGAGGAGGAAGAAGAAGAAGAAGAAGAAGAGGATGAAGAGGAAGAAGAAACCCAAGCACAAACACCACTTTCATTAACTGAAGGTATGGGAGAAGACCAAGAAGAGGAGGAGACTAAAGGTGCTGAGGGAGTAGAAGCTAAGGAAGCACCTACTCCTATTGATCCAAAGAAGAGGAAGGCTAAGGCTCAACCAGTGACTAAAGCTAAGAAGGTATCTAAGCCAAGTCAGTCCAAGCCTACTACACCTACTACAAGAGCTAGTACATGTGCAATAGCCCAAAAGCCCAAGGAAAAGACAAAACAAGTAGAACAAGGAGGTCAAGAGCAGAAGAGACCAAGAAGAAAATATTTTGCATGAGTAGATTTTGTTGAAGAGAAAACAAAGTCAAATTAAAATAGACAATTTAAGGTGGTGAGTCATAATCCCCTTTCAAATCTTGAAAATTTATGTGAAAATGTTAAGAATAGTGTAGCCCTATCAGGATTTACACATGTAGATTTTGATAATTTGGGTAAAGTAGAGAAAAATCAACTGAAGGAGGCCATATATGCCATGAAGAAAAAATTCAAGAAAACTCCACTAGATATTTCCAACTCAATGCCAAAGAGTCTATATGAAAAAGGTTAGCCAAACTGGCACTATTGTCTAGATTTGGAGAAACAAATTAGAGAAACATCTCTAGCCCAAGTGATGCCTGAACTAACTTAGGCATAGATTGCTAAGGCTATAAAGAAATATGTGGTTAGTTTCACACCTAAATACATAGCCTTTAGCATCTTGCAAAACAATATTGAGGATGTTATTAAGAAGTCCACATAGATGTGGAAGCTCACTTATGGGTTGACTACAGTTAAGGAAGGAGAACAAGCACCCATTGAAGTGAAGGATGATGAAGAAGATGATGGAAAATCTAACACTATTGGAGGAGGAATAGAAATGGAAGTAGATGACAAGGCAATATTTGAGCCAGAGTAGCTAGAAGAATAGAGTGTGCATGACATGCAATTGTTGAGTGTTAATCCTCTACATGTCACAAGCAAGACTACTAAAATAGTAATAGCTAAGGATATTTCTAATTTATCAGCTAAAAATATTAATACCCATACTGATGATGATTTGAAGAATATATTACACCAGTCTACACTACAAGTCAAACTTTGTAATAATCCTATTTGGCCAATGTGGATGAACTACAAAAGTCAGTGATTGATGTTGCAAGACAAAAGGTGAATCCAAAAGAACCACCTTTTATCATTCCTCCAATCACTAATATAAAAACTTTGGTCCAAATTCCAAAAGATACATCTAACAAGGTTGATACAACTGTGAAAATTGATATAGTAGAGAAAAGCATAGTGGGAACACAAGTTACTACTATAGAAATAGGTCAGATAGACTTATTTGCACCTACAACACAAGGACAAGGTGCAAGTCAATTCATTATGGAAAAATAGGGAAAGCCTAAAGAGTGTGAGATGATACCATAATTGGAGGAGACAACTACCATCCTAGCCCTAGTAACCTTACCAGTATTTGGCACTCCATCAAGCCATACTCTTTAGAAGCCAAGCACTGATGCTACACCACTACTAATCTTAGTATCAAGCCTAAGTTCATCAAAGGATGAAGAATTAATTCAATATGGAGATGTGAGCCTTGATGAAGATATCATTTTTCACAAATATGATTATGACACCATGACTATAGAACAAATGGGCATATTTCATCAAGTGCTAGTAAGGAAAAATCATCAAGAAATGCTTAGAAGGGAGCATAAGAAAAGGTAGGCACTACAAGATATTAAAGAAATCTTTTTATATGCATTCAATTTGCCAACCCTATATGAGATCAAGCCACTAATTGAATAATTGATAGATATAGTGAACAAGGTTAGTAATAAAGACCTAAATACTAATTCAAACTTACTTGAATGGTTAGAAAAGAAATTTGTAAACAAAGTAAATGAGAAAATATTAGGTGATATAACACTAACACAAGTTGCATTGGCAACTAAGGTTGAGGATTTGAAGAAGGTACTTGAGAATATATTCTCATTGTACACTATATTGTGCAATCCCTCACTCTTCACCCAAGAGACTAGAAGTCACATTCTAAGTATGGAGAGCCAAATTACTGCATCAGGTGCAAAAGTTCCAATGAATCTAGCTTAGAGTGAGAGGCATTTCAGGACATTGCTTCAAACACAGAGTTAGTTAGTTGTATTTACAATAGATGAAGCCAACATAAGGGCCAAACTGACTAGCATCCAAGCAACTCTCACCCCTAATATGGAAATTTTGCACAAGGAGCTTGGCTATGTCAAAACTTTAATGAAGAAAGACACAAATTTTTCTACCTTAGATGGTCTAGTCCACCTTGCTTCTGAGCTAGCAACCCAAATCAATTCATTGGATGTAGCATGTGAGAACTAGGATGTAGCTCTTAAGATGATATTGGATGTCCATAAATCTTTTCTAAATAAACACATGAGAAGTGTATAGCCCATTGACATAAGTGTCAAAAAGGGGGAACACATTTTTGGGGGATAAATAGAGGAAAAGGGGGAGAATGAATTTGGGAGAAATAAAGAATAAGAATTTTGGGGAGATATAAGGAGAGTAAGAAATAAGAGGAATAGAAAAAAGCCAAAATCAAATTAGGGAGAGAAATCATCAAAACATATCAAGAGTATCAGATGAAAGAGTACCAACAAAACAACATGAATTCAAAGTGTATCAATAGAGACACATTTACTCAATATCAGCACATAACCTTTGATATAGAATAGGCATATCAAATCAGGGGAAGTTATCAAGTTTTGAGGTATTTTAGTGATTAAATTTTTTTGACATTTTGAAGTTTTGTATATAAGATGAGTTAAGATATGTTATGCACGTGAGATCAAGGATATTAATGTATATTCAAGTGTTTTTGACATTCATATAAAAGTTGGAGATTTTTTATCTTGGATTGATTTTGACGAGTGTGTGTCAACACACTTGAGTTATTTACTCAGTTCATGCTGAATTAGTAGTGCATGCTGAGTACAACATGTATATATTAGACCATGCTGAGTCATAGTGAGTTTCGAGCCACTCATGTGCTAAGTCACTCAAGTGCCAAGTAGACAATATATGCCAAGTGACACACAATGTAAGTAAATAGTGGATGCCAAGAAATACAAGTGCTAACTCACAATAGAGAGATTAGTGTATGTTGAGCATTAGAGACTTCAAATTTCAAGTAAGATAGTTTTGACATATTTTTTGTAAAGGCACAAATAACTGTGTAAACCATTTTTTATCTTACTTCAGATTAAATTTTGATATTCTGGCGATAAGGAAAAATCTCTAGTTGGATTCCCTATGCAATTATATGGAGCCAATTAGAAATTGGGAAGGATTAAGTGGCAAGATGGATGAATATAAGCCATAGATTCATACCAAACCCTAAGTCACTAAGTCTTTTGAAGAAGGAAAAACCCTAAAATCTCTATGAGTGAGTGTGTAAGGAATTGAAGGAGTGAAGAGAGAAGTTTGCATGCATAAACAAAGCACTCATGGTGGCTTAGAATTTATGAAGTGAAAAAACATTGCAAAATCAATTAGAGTAGAATAGAGGAAAGGAAAAAGATACATCAACAAGACATTTGATCAAGAAGGATCGAGAAGACATTAGTTTAGAGGTTATCTGTTATCAAGAAAGCAAGTGCTAACTATAGGATGAAAGCTAAGATATTCTAATAGGTAATTGTAGTCAAAATCTCTTAATAGAGTAGTCCTAATAGGCTATATAAAATCCTCTATCAAGCTGAGACCTAATAGTCTTTGCAAGCCTTTAACAGGGCATACCTTTCACAAGGTAGATTATGTTTCATGGTCAAAACATTGTAACCTTCATTGGATGCACCTTATTACTATAGTAGTGAAGATTTGTGGGTTTCATCCTCACCCAAATTTTACCTTCTCATTGGAGGGTTTCTGGGCAATCATATCTTGTGTCATATGTGTATGATTGCTTATGTGTTTACATGATTTAGATTTATATACTTTACATGTTATTTTAGTTTACTCATTGAATTTATGAGATGGATGTGTGGTGAGATTTTTATGGGTCCAAGTTTAAACTACTAATTAACCCCCCTCTTAGAAATTTACCTTTTCTATTGTAATTCCAATAGATAATTTATTCCAATACACCAAATCATCTTCATCCTCAATTCTACATTCCTACATCAGCATACACTATATATAAAGTTTATGTGGGTTTCCACCAAATTTGGCCTCTATTTGGAAAAATTTGACCACATTTGACCATGTCTGATTGATGTTACCAATGTTATGATATCTTTATACCATTTTGAGCATGCATGAAAAGTTTTAGGTCATTTTGAGTCTAGTTGGGCTGGCTTGGGCCCCCAGAGATTTTTGGGGTGCAGGCTACACTTTTAGAGCCTAGTTGGGCTTCCCAAGTGCACTAACAGCTCAATTGGTACTATCATAGCATGCTTGGAATCCCCAAGTGTTCCCTAGGTGCACTTGGGTACATTTTGGGTAGACTTGCGAGATTAAGATGCCTAGAACCACTCCTAGAGCCCCTATGTTGCACTCTGAAGGCCATAACATGTGTGTTTCAACTTTGATTTGCACTCCATCAAGTGTATTGGATTCATATGTTCGTTGTGAAAAAATTGACATATAATTTTCATTATTTGATCATTGTATTGAGTTGTAGCCCATGAAGCTATTGTTGTGCCCCTGATTGATCATTGTTCTTCACTCTAGACCCCATAACTTTCATGTTTGATCTTTGATTTGTGATCTATCAATTACTTTTATTTTTCCTTTTCATTATTCAAAAATTGACCTATCATACACATATCTCAATTAACTTATCAAGGCGGTACCCATAAATACCACCCATACTAGGGCATACTTTTATGACTTTTTCATCCGAATTCTTCAACACAATGCTCTAAATCATATTTCATCAAAGAGGGGCAAAATGTATACACTCAAAAATGGTTCATGTCTATGTTTTCATCACTATTTCATACTAACTCATTACATTTCCTCATTTCACTACTTGTGATCTTTTGGTCAGCTTAATAATATTGCAACAATATTCTTTATCATTTATATCCTCTTGTGCATCATTTGCATATCATTTTAGAATCATATCTGATCAACCTAAAAACCATTTCATCAACTCAAAATCATATCAAATCAACATGAAATCACCCCAAATCTACCCAAAATCAACCATAATCATCAAAAAACATGTCAAATACATGAAATCAATCATCATCTATCCAATCCTAGGCATTTTTGTGGCTTTCAATGCCTTAGAAATCTATCAGCCTATCAAACCTATCAATCTAACCTTAGTACTACCATGGCTCTTAGTGCTAGGTCAAACTGTCATTCTTGTCATCTAATCATTGACATTGTCAAGTCCCTCAATATCATATCATGACATCATCAGTGTTATTTTAATAATATTGACAATGTCCATTGATGTTATTATGATTAACCATATCAATCAATCTCAACCCTATAGCATTTATGATATTGGTTAAATGTTATGTATCCTTAATTCATGTCATGTATCCTTGACATGTTATCAATTTTAGTCAATCAATTAGTTTGACCATGGCTTTGGTCTATCCATCACCATCCTAATCAATTTTCATAATCTTCACATTTTCATCAAAGGATATTGTTGTACTTATTTAATCAAATTGGCCAATCATCTACTAATTTTCTATATAGGATTAAATAACCCATAATTTAATCCTATGTCATTTTTCTAATTATTTTTCCTAGCTAACCTTTTTAATTATCGATATTTTATTAATTAATTGATCCGTCTTCACAAACTATGGAAATTCACAATTTCCTAAGTCCCATTTCCACTCATAATTTCCAAATTCCTAATTTCTATTTGTGTGGATATATGGATTCTTAATTCAAACATTCCATATAATATTGACACATGGGCATGCCATGCCATGGATTCTCCATTTACACTTGGCTAAGATATTTCATAATCCATATATTATTATTCCCTTACACATGTCTATATTTTCTTTCCATTGTCATAGATTCTTGGCTTTAAGTTGTTTTTGAGTTGTCACATTATGCGTCATAGATCCTCAACCATTTTTAGCCATGTTTGACTTCCAAGCATCATACAATCCTACATTTGACATCTTGTGCCATATGTGTCATGGATTCTCAAAGGAATCTCTTGCCAAGTTGCATATCCAAGTTGACAAGTCCAATGCTCTCATCTTGCACATTGATTATAAATTGAGCATTTTCCCTCTCATTTTTGGTCCCAAAATGGTAAGTCTTGAGGTCCTAACTTCCCAGTCTCTTTATGCTTCAAATCACTTCATCTAGCACTCTCATATCACTATCATAGACTTTTGATTTCTAATTATGTACATTATAG